>BSBM01000593.1:0-600000 GCA_027924585.1 Larix kaempferi
TTAAATTAATTTGAATTATTAAATTTGATTAAATTTTTTTAAATAATATATTTTATTTGAATTTTTAGTATTAATTGGTTTTTATTATTGATGATGATGATGATGATTGTCTTTAACGTCCACCGAGAATCGGACCTTAAGAAGATAGAGATTATTTGGTTCTTTAAAATATTATTTCTATGCTCAAAAAGCTTACAGAGGAGGTTCCCTAGCTGATTATAGTTTTGGGGATCTAAGCGGTTTAGAAATGTTAGTGCCAGAGCAAAGATTTTGAAACTGAGATATAATGTGAGTGAAAGACAAGCATTTTAAGAGAAAGTGATTTTCATCTTCCACGCTCATAGAATCGCATAGATGGAAAACTCTTTCAGCCCAAGGCGTTTTAGGGGTTGTCCAACGGCCAGTTTCACTATGAAGCTCATGAGCATTCGTTCTAATCTTAGCAATATTACTTTTTTTCTTTGATCTTGGTAAGATAGAAAGATAATTTTGATCCTCGAGATTAGAGTGAATGATCTCTTCATAATATTAATAATATGGCATATTTTAAAATTTAACTATATTATTTTTAATAAAAATAAAATACGAAATAAAATATAAATATCAATATAAATAATAATTAAATAAAATATAAAATTTAAATAATAAAATGAAATATATTATAAATTACATACTATAATATAATTTTTAAAAATGATGATTAAATATTTTATTCTAGTGGTGAGGGATGTGGTTGTCAAAAAATGTGGAGGTGGATTAAGGCAATATTAGTGGTCAACGGAGTAGTAGAAATGACTCTGCATTAGCTTGACTATTAGAGTTCCACTATCTTATTGACCCTGCCTCAACCTTAGCGAGGACCTCAAGTGACATGTTCATTACAAGTGAAAGTAAAGGATACTTAAGTCTGTGCATATTATTGTGTAACCTAGTAGACTAATTAAACCCTACTTATGAACCTTTTGGCTAGTTTGCATAATCAATATGGTTAGGTGATGTGGAAATCGGGGTTTGAGGTCGGGTGACACCATCGCTTGAGCCAAACATACCAACATTATTGGTGCTATCACCTGAAATGTGCAATATAATGCGCTCCTTGGAGACAATCAACATGACACTTAAGAGGCTTCCAGAGTGAGCGATGCAACAATTATTGAGTACGTAAGAGCCCTTTCCATTGGCAGAGGTTAATTAAGAAGTATCAATGAATTTGGAGCAAGAACCTCCTCCCTAGGGAATTAATATAGAGCTTCATAAAATCAAGCTTCCATAGTTTACTAGATGTTGCATTGGACAGCAAGCCAAGACATGGCTGGAGGGCATGAAGAGGTGCTTTGCATTGAAAGAATATACCACCACCTCTTATGTCCAAAATAGCTACTTTTCAACTTTTAGATCATGCTTTGGATTGGTGGGAGAACATGGAAATACAATTGCATCTCACTCCATATATTACCCCCTTGGGAATAATTTGAATATAGGTTTCAAATGAAGTACCTACCGCATTCTTTCAAGAGGACCAGGTAGAGATCCTTCCATGCATTAGTGCAGGGTAATTGAATTGTGGAGGACTAAGAATTGTGATTCATGGTATTGGTGAAGTATGTATCTTACATGGACACATATCAACGTCAGGTATATTGCTTTGTTTATGGATTGAAATACAATATAAGGTCTCTCATGCGGATGTGGAAGCCAACATCAGTGCCACATGTAGTTGAATGTGGTCATCATGTTGAAGAAAATATAGGCTCTAATGGGGATCAAGGAGGGGGTTTGAAAGAAAGGAGTAACACCTAGTTGTTGAAAGAACATATAGGCTCTAATGGGGATCAAAGAGGGGGTTTGAAAGAAAGGAGTAACACTTAGTGTTGAAGAACTAGTAGTGGACCTAGGGGTGTGTATGAATAGGTTCAAATTTTAGGTCACCGACCTAGGTACTTATGATGTTATATCCCTAATTTGAAATTTTACCCAATTTGGCTAATTTTCGAACCTTAGACTAGTGAAAACCCAAAACTGTCCCAAATGATCCCAATATGGTTTCAAATTATGTATGGAGGGACTTAGGAGGATATAGGAAACTCTAATACAACCTTCAGACACCCAAACCTCTGTTATAAACATTCATGGTCTACAATTTTCAAAGGAGGGAATACTTGGGACAAAACTAGTCAATTGGATTGGTGAAAATCCCCTTGGGTCTGCCGCTATTTTCCCTTCCAAACGCTGTAGGAACTTCCCTAATATCCAGTATGAGAATTGGTTCTATTATAGGACATCAAGGACAACATGTGTGCATCACTATATCAAGTTTTAGGGTCGGATAAGTCTCCCCAAAGGACAATATCTTCTAATGCATAACAATTTATGTGAAAATGGTGGACAAGTGAGCATGAATTAATGTTGCAAACTATAGTATGTATTGAGGGGTACGAATAAAATAATTTGGACATCCATTTAACTTCCATAAGTAGCTTAAATCACATTCAAAACCTCCATAAAAATTCTAATATCAAATTGATACAAAACATGCTACAATCACCATGAGAATATAGTGAGAAAAACTGTATCGAATATCAATGTTACTTGGATAAATAGTACATGAAGTGCTTAGTATTTCGAGTTGTGGCTCCCATGATCTATCCATTACAAATTTATGCATCCATTAACAATCTCATAAGGTCGAAACAAAATCCTTCCATTATCTATATGCAACAAAGGGTGCGCTATCTCACTTTACATGAACATTGAGAGAAAGATAGTAGAATGAGAGAAGAGAAGAAAGAATGAATATGAACTTGAACTTAGATGGGGCTTGAACCTGCACCAAAACATCTCCATGAATCTCTGTTGAAATTTCTGAATGGCCTCTCCATCAACCAACTTGGATGGGAATCTTGCACCCTCGAATGGTTCTAAGGCAGGGAGGATGAACATCCACCGTGCAAGGACAAGCTCGAACCTCTCCAAATTGCAAAGACGCAAATGAAAAATGACCAAAAGCTACTCCATTTCGACTTGGGATACTTTTAATAAATTTAGTTGACTCATTTACCTCCTTAGAAACTTGAATAATCTCCTAATTACTCATGAAATTCGAATTGGTGGGGGTTATGACCCTTCATTGGCCCCACATGACACTTGGCTCATCTTTTGTCCCAACTCCTCCATGAATTGGAATTGGGGAATATTTTGGATGCTTTGGAGATGTGTAACTCTCATGTGCCCTCTTGACTATTTTTAGCTCTTACATTGTCATAGATGTCATAGAATCTGTCATAAGTGTCATAATGCTTGTCATAGTTGTCATAGAATATGTCATTGCCTATTTTTAGCCCTATGACTCTTCCTCTTCGTTAATGAATGTTACCTATCCATCCAACTCGAATATGGGGGATGGCTCCATGTTTAAAGGAGGAATATTCTTCTCTTTTTTTCACAAATTTTGTTACGATTTATGATTAATCTAAAGAAGTGATTGAGAAGAAAACAACTAGTTGGTTGTGGTTTGTAAAAGAATTTTGGGAAGTGCTCTTACGAGGAAATATTTTTCTCTTTGATTTCTTTGAGTTTTTTTGTCAAGATATGATATCGTAATCATTATAGGACTTGTTTGAGAAAGCACTTAATCTGTTTGAGCTTTTGTAAAATAACTTTTGGATATTGTGGAGGGTAATTAAAAATGTAAATTTTGGTCTCGCTCAATAAAAGTATATGGTTTAAAACAACTATTAAAACAACTTTCATTAAAATATGATTAAGTCATGCCACAATTATTGGACACCACTTTAAGATTTATTATTTGGCATATATATTTTAGAAAAAATGAAAAAGAAATGACAATGTCATCCACCCCTTTTTATTAAAACATAATACATAAATATTTAATAATTATGGAAGTATCACTTACCTGCGAAATAATTATTTATATAAAGAAAATAATGATTATATGATCAATAATTTTTAAAAAAAATCAAATTTTTTGAATGAAAAAAAAAAACTTAACTCTCATTCAATCACAATAAAAATTATCCTTGGTGTAGGAACCCCATTTCCTTATATTGAATCTGGGTACCTTTTTTTATCTTTAGCTAGGTGATGCTCGTTTTTTTGTTGACAGGTAAGCAGAAGTGCTGTCAAATTTCCAAAATATCTGAACCATTTAAAGCTCCCGTTTTTCCTATTTTCACTCTAAACTATCTTAAAACTTGTAAAGCTTCCTAGCTCCTCAGTTATAAAAGACCATAAGCATTCCCAAAAAAGAAGAAAGTTTTGTAATAAAACTAATAAAGAGAGAAAGTGGGATACCCAGTGCCTGCATCCCATCCCCAGGGGGGTATGAGTGGTCTCCTGTCATGGCATGGTTTTTTCATTTTCATTTTTTGTTTTTTTTATTGATTAACAATAGGTTAAATCACTCATTTAACATACTCAACAATTTGATTTCAAGTTTTGTTTAGTTTGCAAAGTAACAAAGCCCCTTGCTTTCTCGAATTAAGGTGCCATGGAAAGGGCTTGCTCTAGTACTAGAGTTCGATCGAAAAAGAGATTTTTGAATTAGACTAACTAGAAAAAATTAATTGTTTGTACTTGTAAAATTAATCAACACTAAAATCCCTGTATGGTCTATACCTATGTGGCTCATTTGATCAGTTGGTCACACCGGAAAGGGAAGCGAGTATTCCATCTAATAAGACAATGCACAAAGTTCTTTTCCTTAAGAATTTAGGAGGTCGCATTGAATCAAAACTATGGAATATCGAGGTTGTAATAATGAGATTATGTCTCACCTCATTGGAAGCCTAGTGGGATTGCTCTAGCTCTCAGTTCTAAGGGATAAGTCCCTAGTGGGCCAAACAAGAATGAACCCACTAAAAACCAAAAACTTAATAACAAATAAAATTTACCAAGGGCATTCCAACAGATTCACGTTCCGTAGCACTTTGCTTTACTATCAGCACTGGTAATTATTTTATCTTATGATGTTGAGGCATTTATATTTCATGATGATATATGTTGTGAAGTAAATTATTTACATGCTCTTGTGTTTAAATGAATTAAATCCTAGAATAGTTGTTTTTTCCTTTTGTAGATTAACAACTTTATTTTTTATTTTTTAGGTACTTCCACCCTTGGCTTCTCTAGGAGTAAGCCTATACGGAGGAATCAAAATCAAGTGACAGTACTTGAATCTTGCTTTCCCCCAAGGACGCACCTAGTGGATTGAATATTTATACCACATTAACCCGAGTTGTGCTTCCAATAACAACAAGAGGTTTAATTCCCCCTAGTTGACTTGGAATACAACTAAACTAATTTTGTAACTATCTCCTTCTTGATCCCACACAACTTGAATGGAATTGGGGGAATAAGAGTACCCCAGGATGGTTGGGTGGAACATTTGGTTAGCATTTTAGTTTGGAAAGTAGGAATTGTTAGCACCATCAATATTCCAAATGTCTTTCACTACCAGGTAATTCTCTTTATACTAATTTTATATATTTGCAAATGCTTTTTTACATGGTAAAAAATACTAAGGAAAAATCATGTCATGTTTAATGAAATGAATATTAATGTGCTTCTTGCATGTGAATAAATAATGATGTTGATTTTGTTAAAGAAAATGGATAAAATGATTATTACAAAAAAAATTGTTAATGAAAATAGATGAAGCGATTGGTAGGGAATTTTTGTAAGTGAAAATGGATGAAATAATTGGTCGGGAAGATTGTTAGTAATATTCACAGCAAATTTTGTATACATGTGCTAAATTAAAGAATCAAAATCGAAAAATGACAAACAATTAATATTGAGGAAATAAAAAAATAATAGGAAATAATTGGAGGGAGAAGGGAAAGTAACCTTAATCCATGGAATAAAAATGATTTTTCTCCTATGAGATCCTTATTTATTCATTCTATATCAATGATAAAAGAGGAAGAGATATTTTCCATTCTCACTCTCCCTTTGTCTCTAGGGTCATCAAAACCCTTCTTGCATAGCTTCCATGCAGGTAGTAGTGGATTGTGGATTTTGAAGGAAATCTATTTTGTCCATTTAGATTGAAAATTTTGTCTCTCTTCCATGGCACAACTTGTCCCTTCTTTTGGCATGCCTTTTTTTCTTTTTCTTCTTCCTTTCGCAAACCTGCCATGTTTTTTTTATTTGTTGTAGGTAGTGTAAAATTAATGAGTAGATTTGAGTATTGTGTAGCCCTAAACTTAGTAGAAATGAAAGTTTATGATATTGATGGGTTTTTTTTGGTTCAAGAAGGGTGAGCTCTAAGGGAATAACCCTCTTCAAAAGAATGATTTTTCATTAAGGTCACCTCCATATAAGAGCATATCCCTATGAGACGTGCCCCATGTATGGAGGATTTTTCCCTTATTACGGTCCTCCTCCATACACAAGTGGGACCCTAGGCACCTATATGTTTAGATAAAAAGGAAAATTAATATTAAAATGGAACCCTAGGCACCTATATTGAAACCCTTTTTTTTTTTAATTTCCCAAGAAAAACTATATAAGGAAACCCAATGGATGCTTCTCCACATTCAAGGATGGCATTCCTAGTAAACTCATTGGAATAGAGTAGTGTGCCACATATAGGGGGATTTGAATTCGGCACATGCTGGCACAAAACTAGCCAAATTCCCAACAACATTGGCAATGACTAGTTGAGTGATCCCCTTGGGGTTTTTTGGAAAAGCATTTTCCAAAATGAAGAAAAATTTAATAATATGAAGAGTTTTTTGGTAATCTATACATGAACCTTCTATTAAAAATAAAAATAAAATAAACTAGAAAATGGATGGCCTTCCCAAAGGGAAACCGGGCCATCATAATGAATACCATCATTTAGATCTCCTAATCCATTGTCTTCAGGTTTAAAGATACGAATACACATCCTTACCATTACAGGGAAACTAGACATGACAATACTAACACCACATGAATATAGACTTCATCAAAAGAGAGTAAAGGAAAGTCTTGGCATGCCTAGTAATGGGAAACCATGTCAAAACATAAACTACCAATACTTCAAAAGCCATTGAAATTCATGACAAAAACAAAAATTGTGTTCAAAAGGAACTACCCTTGAGAATCCTTCTTGTTGACATCTAAGGAAGTGGTGTTGTTCATATCTCTCCGGTCCTCCCCATTAGCAATAAGTTGAAATGGTGCATTAAATGCCTCTATGAGCTCATCCAATTGACGGTGCACCTTGTTTAGATCTTCACGAACTTGGATGATAATTTGAAGGGCCTCTGCATGCATTATCTCCTTTTCCATCAACACTTATGCAAGAATCATTTTAACTATCTAGTAGGGACTAATATCATCATGCCCCATGCCTTGTCTTTGAGATCCACCGCTTACATGGCATCATTGCCTATTTGATGTGAATTGGGAGATTGTTGCATAATCATTGGTTCGATGCTTCACCATAAGCATCTTGTCAACACCCCCTTCCTCTACCACAATAGATTTGACACCTCTAACTTGGGGCCATTGCAAGATAAGTCCAAACATGCTTGTGATAAACCAATAGATTCACACCCCTATTTCGTGTGAAAAGGCAAACACACAAGATATATCCTACAACACTATTACCAAAATAATTTTCTGCACTAAGAATAATGATCCCTTAATCTTGCTAGAGGGGCAATTTAATCCCTGATTCAAGGATGGAGATGCTTTTCATTATTTCCCATTGCTTGCAATAATGACACACAGAGTCTATTAGTTTTTCCTCATGTTGTAAATTTCCCTTCGATTGTGCACCGGAGGATTTGCTTGAACATCATGGCCACAATTACTGCATGCACCCATGGCTATTAAAAAGATCATTAGGGGATTTTTGAGGTAAAAAATGGGCCTAACAAAAAATAATGTACCATAAAGATTCACTTTATAAGAACCAATAGGATTCAAGATGATGATGTCAACTATAAGGGTAAAATTTGTAAAACAAATTGGAGGGAAAAAGAAAAAAGTACTTTTTTCTTATCGTATTTTAGACATATCCCCTTAATGGTTTACCCAAATTTCAAGTTTGGGCACTCATTGGATGCATATTTTAATTCCACATCCAACCCATACCCACACTACATACTTATGAGGCACCCACGATAGGAAAAAATGAAAATTTCAATAAAAAAATGTATTTTAATATTAAATTACATTTTTTGATTGAAATTTTCATTTTTTCATGTTGTGGGTGCCTCAAAAGTATGCAGTGTGGGTATGGGTTGGATGCATAATTAAAATACACATCCAACGAGTGCTCAAACTTGAAATTTGGTTAAACCGTTAAAGAGATATGTCAAAAATACGATAAGAAAAAATAGTTTTTCTTTTTCCTCTCTAAAATTTAGAACTCAATTTATTATTTCCCTTAGGAGGCCCATTTTAGACCTCAAAACTCCCCTAATGATGATGCCATGTTCATATGAATCACCCTTCCTCCATTGCACTAGAATTCACTCCTTTTTTTGACTCCCAAATTCGATGTGCATGATCTCGGCTTGATCTCCCGTAATTCCATGCTTGAGCAGTCACATTCATCCTCACCTTGGTCTAATCTAGGACAAGTGGGCGTAAAGTCCCCGACAAAATATGGACTATTTTTTGGGTTAACTACTATTGTATCTGAATAACTTTTTGGTTGGTAACTTTAGTCAAATAGTTTTTCAACAATTCTCAAATACCACTATAATTCCCATTGTTGGATATGGATGATATTTTATGTTGGATTTATTGTTGTAATTTTTAATTATATAATTTGTGTGCTAATTTGCAATTTAGAGACCTTAAGTATAACCTTCCATGGTAATATCGAATATAAGAAAATTGACAATTATGGTGCTAACTCAATGAGAATATGTCTCAACATTTAGATGCAAACATTAATGTACATACAATAGATGTAACAAAAAAATAATTAAAATCTCAGTCCTGATTTATTACTTGAAATTTTGACCTACAGGTAGAATATGTTTTTGTTGCTCTCGTGGATGCTAAAACAACCCTCCAAACATGCCTAAATTGATGTAAGCATCAATGCTCAACTTGTGGATGGTGATGCGAGTACTCAACAAGTATGATTAATTTTCCCCTTTTAAAATAGGGCAACAATATCAATGTAGGTGTCGACTTGGATGCTAAAGTTCCTCTTCCAGAGACCACGTTCTCTTCTAATGGTAAAAGTGCCTCATTTAACAATCATGAACTAAAATCTGAAACTCCCTACCATAAATCTCAGTCAATGAGAGTGAATCAACCCCCTTTGTAGCTACGAACTTGTTGGAATGTGTAATTTTAATAATTACATGTGTAATGACGTCTAGTTGATGTCGTAAGATGGCATAACTAGCATTGGAAGGAAAATTAAAACATAATAACTCTTAATATTATAATATTGAATTATCCCACATTTATAATGAAGAAAAATACTCCTTTTACCACTCATTATATAAAGAGGTGGAAAATATTTTATCCCACATGTAATATTGAGATGCTGTTCTTCTATACCTCTTGGTATATAATAGAGGTGAGGAGGAGCCTTTGGGAATCATGCTGGGAAAGCACTATATCATTGTGATCATATTTGTAATACTCTGGGGTATCATATCTGGAGTAGAGCTCAAGTTGGATGTTTCCACATTTGGATTTTTACCATGTATATCTGGAATTCTATTGTCTATTCTATTATCTCCATTTTTGTTCATGTTCTGTGTTACTTGATTAGATAGAAGGATAGAATAGTTCATGCTATGCATGCTTTTTATTATTGTATGATTTTCTCATATTCTCAATATGCTATCATGGTATCCATGCAGGTTGCTATACTCTACCTTCTTCAGTAAAATCTTAGAATTTTATTTTCAAGCAACATTGTCTCATGTTTTTACTTGAACACTTCATATTTTGTAGTTTTATACAATACCCAAGTGGTAGTTCTTTTAGATTTGGGATTTAATCTACATATTTGAATTTTTTTCAAACCCTAACCCTTGTGGATAAATGTTTAAGGTTAAATTGGGTGGCAAATTTTAGGTATATTTCTAAACATTTCCATGCATATTTCGAACAAACAAATTCCATATCGGTTCCTCTTGCAAAAATACTCAATTTAAAAATAAAAATAAAAATTGTCTCCTTTAGAGTCCGAAAAGTGGAGATATCGCTATTTTAAAATCAATTATTTTCCAGTTTTTGGGTGATAGTCATGCGGACTGCAAAGCGAATATATTTTCACGGAATGACCAAATTTCTATTATGTTTGTGTAGGTGGATGAAGAATGGTTGTTCTAGTTTCAAAAATAATAAATATTCTAAGCAATCTTGGTTGAATTATGGTCATTTTAAACTTTTGACATTGGTAAGAAAATTCTAATTTTAAATCACTTTTCTTATTTTTATGACAATTCAATTTTTTGCATTTTGGGTTTAGGGTTTCATCACCATGACTTAAGAATTTGCTTATATTGCTTCAATAGTTGGATATAACTATCTCACTTGGAAGACAAATATGGTTGACATCATTAGGAGTAGGGACTTATGGAGGTTAATGATGCAGGGGCATCGGAGCCTAGGCAGATTAGTCGAAGTTGATTGACAGAAGGGAACCGACCAGAGGGAGTGCTGATGACCACTGGTGCATGAAGCAGATTGACTCGTCGAAGTCAATGAGTCGAGCAGAAGTTGTTGAAGCAGTTGACAGGAGTGAATAGGTCGAGAGTCGACATGTCAATGTCGATAGACGACATTCGATAGGCGACAAGTTTCCACAGATTGACTGGTGAAGCTTAAGCGCAAAGTGAAAGCCGATAGGAGAGTTGAAGTTGATGAAGGACAGTATGGCCGATGGGACAGTTTACTATAGCTTGTCAGAGGAAGTGTAGAAGTCAAGGAGCGTACTTGGAAACATTTCGTGGTTGCTAAGGAAGTTAATAGCAGTTATTGTAGGTGGGTGAAGACATGACAGATGTCATCACAGACAGAGGCTATGCAGCACGATAGGGTGCTCACAGTGCAGGTCTGAAGGATCGTGGAAGGATCGGCTGACAGGAGGATGCGTGTCTCGGGATCAGAGTGGTCTCAGGAACAACAACAGCAGAGTAGAAGACCAAGGAGTTTGGATTAGCAGAGGGACTTTTGGTAGGGGAGACTTGGCATTTTGGGAGAGTTAAGTAGAGCCGAAGGAAAGATTGAGCCATAGCTCAGAGTTCAGTAGCGAACCAGGGGAGGATGAGGTCGACACACCGCAGTTACTTCTGTATTGTAAAGGCTAAGGCCGAGAGATAGTTAGTTATTTGTATATACAGTTATTCCGCATTGTAACTTATTCATAGAAGTAATATAAGCCAGCTTCTGGCATGTTGTTTGTATCTTGTTTAATGTGAACTTTTGTGGTCATGTCATGTGTATTGTTAAGAAAGAACCTTGTTTGGTTGGGGTGAACTTGCGTCAGTTGGTATCAGAGCTATAGTATCCTGAGAGCCGAAGGATAGCTATATCAGAGCGGGAAGTGAATCCCTGTGCGCAGGAGCACGTCGAGTGATATTGAGCCTACCAGTGTGTTGAATAGCTCCAACTGAGGTTGGATAGATTTATGCATGACTTGTTTAAGTCCGGTTGCGATTAGACGAGTGAGAGTTTCAGTAGAGGCTGAAAATGGCTCACAGAGACGTTAATGTCCGAGGATGAAGAGCGTGTGGCTCAGCAGTCATAGTTGATCATGAGATGTTTGATGAATGCATTAGAACAATGCAAAATTTGACAAACACTACAACAAAATACCCTTTTGGTAGCGGTTTTGTCTTGCGGAGGTTTTGCTAAACCCCCCCCCAAAAGGTTTTTTTAGGTATTTGGGGGTGGTTCTTCAAAACCCTCCTCAAAAGTCCCAAAAATTTGACTTTTGGGGGCGGTTTTTAAAAAACCCCCCTAAAAGGTCCAATTGTTAGGATTTTTAGGGGTGGTTTTGTAAACCCCCCCCCCCAAAAAGTCCAATTCTTAATACTTTTAGTGGTCGTTGGTTAAAAACCTCCCTTGAAAGTCCAATTTTCAATACTTTTGGGGGCGATTGTGGAACCCCCCCCCTCAAAAGTATTGACCCCGTAAAAGTGGCTTGCGGCGGTCTTAATAACCCCCCCAAAAAAAATGTTTATTAAAGGTATTTGGTGGCGGTCCTTAAAAACCCCCTCAAAAGTCCTTAGAATTTGAATTTTGGGGGTGGTACTTAAGAACCCCCCTCAGAAATCCTTAGAATTTGACTATTGGGGGTGGTTTCTAAAAGCGCTTCCCAAAAGTCCAACAAGACTTTTGGGGAGGGTTTGGAAAGACCCCCCCAAAAGTCTTGTTGGACTTTTGGACTTTTGGGGGGCTTTGGATATCCACACCCTCAGAATATCTTTATCATCATCCTATGAGTTGTGGCGGGCATTTCCCTAAGGCCAATTAGGTAGATTTTACCATACTTGGACAATTTTTTATCTTCATCTAGGCTTGGTCTAATTTCCCTAAACCAGTGTTTTGGTAGGTCCATAAATTCTTCTTCAGAGTGATCTCTTTGGACAAACTGAGACCATGGTTGGGTAGAAAAAACAACAACCTACAATATCCCCATGTGTTTCCAGCATTTTCTTCAACACACAATTTGTGCCGAGCATCCTCTCAGGGCTACTTGGACCCCATGCTTGGGTTCAAAATTGTTTTTTTGGGGATGGAGTCTAATAATGCTGTCGAACTAGATCAAGGTCTTAACCAAGGAATACTGCTTGCATGTCAAAAAAGATGGACCCCTCTGATCATGGAAGGTGATTCCAAGATCATTCTCCACATGGTTGTTTATCATTCTCCAAAGTGGCATAGCACTTTCCTTCTCCCACGTCAAGCTGATCTGTTGGCCAACCACGAGAGCATTGTTCACATGGATGCCTACTCTTATACGTGGGACGATTTGACAGAAGTTGTTTTTCGGGATGGCCGCCTGCTCTTATACGTGCGATGATTTGACATGATGGTTTTTCGTGCGAGAAGACATCATGCTGACGATAATCAGGATAGGTAACTCTGGCCTTTTGCAGTTGTCCACATCAACCTTTAACTCTTGTCTTTTCATCCTCCTTCGCAGTTCTCAATTAGTCTTTTCATCCTCCTTCACAGTTCTTCGATGAGGGAAATGACGGAATAAAATAAGAGTTATTAATAATTGTACCTCCTTCAATTATTAAGAGTTATTAAGATGTACCCAATTCATCATAACAGTTGGTGGCAGGCGAGAATATATGGAGGCTCAAGATGGAAACCGTGATCGTCATTGTTGGTTTTCTGCATGCATGCAAGTTTTGGTAATCTGTTTCATTATGGAGCAAGCCTCTGGTGATAGGATGAAGGAGCCGCAAGATATTAACTGTCATCCTGAGGTTGGAGATAATTCCAGTCGCAATAGGAAGAGAGGGCGTGCGGATTCTTTGGGGGAGCCGGGTGGTGGTCTGTCTCGTGCCTCTCAGTGGGTGCGTAGGGAGGAAACTTCCTTCGCTCTTAATATCCCCTTGAAAATATAGAGGGACATCAATGACTATAAACAATAATGGTGGGCTCGTCTGAGTAGGGAAACCTTGGTGGGAGACCGTAAGCAGTTGGATAATTTGATCATTGATCCTGGCAACATGGCTGGGCGCATTAGTCTTTACGAGTGCACTGTTGCGTTGTTTTGGATGATGAAAAACTTGGTTGCCTATGCCATTCGCGATAGGAATCCTCTCAGAGATGACAATGCATAGCTTCTCTTTGGAGAGTCTTGTGCGATTCACCGGAAGCTGTATTTCCTTATGTCTGCCATGGCGCTTCAACCTCCTCCATGCGCTGCTTCTTCTTCCATCTTTTGTCATCCGGGGAGTTCTCTAGAAGCTCCTTATATAGTTCGTTGATGTCTAGGTGGGTGGGTGTTTATTTGGGGGGTTTTGGGCTAGCTAGTTTAGCATGTATCTTATGTATCAGTGGTTATGAAGCTGGGGTGTCTATTATGCTTGGGTGTCTATATTTATGCTCTTTGGCCTGTGAGCTTATGGGAAGAAAGTATTTGGTTCTGTGGTTTTTGGTAATTCTATGGTTTTTTGTCTAATTGGGTAGAAGGTTCGTCTCGTTTACTGCGGTAATAGCCTTCAGATGTGCCACGAGGGTGTGTGCCTGTTTTGATGAACAATTCTAAGCTTCAGCCAGATTGCTCCTTTTGTAATTCCTCCTTTTAATATAATGCAAAATATCCTTACTTCCAAAAAAAAAGGGCTTGGAATGGTGTTTAGTATTCCCATAGGATTTTTCCTCCATATCACAGTCATGATAAGTGTATTTTTGTGTTTTAAGTAACTGTAAGTACTGTTCTCTTCTTTTAAAAAGTTGATTTCTGATGAGGTAAGTGTTCAAGTAAAAGCTAATATTTTTTTGATAATGCATGATGCTAAGAATGTATATGCTAATGCATACTTTAACCATTCCTTTGAATTTGTCATAGTACTCTTTGTAAAATTACTTAGGGTAATGTGATAAATTTGAATATTAGTTTAAATTGGATTGAAAATGACTCTTCATAATGAATTATGATGATATGAACACATAACTAAGAATGTCGGGTTTGATATGATTTACATTATAACACATATCCCTATTCTTGGAGAATTATGTTATGATGTGATTGCTAGATGAAAGTCGAGATTGCAGACGTATGTATTCTTCTTTTCACTGGTTTATTTCTGAGTGTATATGATAATTTAAAATTTGAAACCTCTGTGTACAATCTCTGTAACTGAATGCGTCCTTGAAATGGTTTTTTCTGCAAGATTGAATGTCAGTCCAAATGTGTTTGAATGGATTACAATGCGCCTTCATGGTAGAAATGTTGAGTTCAAATGGAGTATGTTTCTATAGTTGAATCTTTCGAGAAATCCATTGATTAAAATCTGTATGTTATTATTGGTTGGGATAGAGCCGTGACTGCAGAATATTGCAATTATTGGTAATGAGCGAGTGAATTGATTAAGAGGATAGGACAAATGCATCCCCTGCATCTGTTAAATTGAAGTTTACTGTCAAGGCCAAATCCATTGAAAGGATTTCTCCAAGATGTCTCTGAATTGCTTAACCAATAAATTTTCTTAAAAACCAATCACGCTAGTAAGATTCAAAAAAGGAAATCTGATCTAATTGCAGTGCTGATTGCATTGAGGTAATGCATATTGTTGTGTAAATATTTTTTTTTTATAATATAAGTCGTATTTTCTAAAAAAGGTGAAAATTATTGACCTAAAAAGTGAAAAGTGTTTTGTCGTTGCATATAATGTAGATTAATCTTATTAATTTCATATAGTTTTCCTTCATTCATGTTCTCTAAAATAGTAAAAAAGTTGGACAAATTTTTCCATACTTAACCAATTTCTTGATTTTCACTAATTTGTCGTATCTCTCCAGACTGAATCATAATGCAACAATGAATTCAACTTCATGCCACATCATCATCTATGCCGGGAAATGCCATGCGGGCATCAATATCCTTATTGTGGGCATCAACCTTAATGCGGGCATCAACCTTAATGCAAGCATCACTTAGCCCCTTTACAAAACTTAGCCATTTTTCCTTTGTCTTTAGTATGCAAAATAACATTTTTCTTCTATTTTGGTAGGTTGATATTTTCCTTATCTGATCACCATAAGAAAAACCAAGAGCATGGCTAGATAACCATTTCCACAATGAACAGGAGAATATACAGAGCGTTGATGGAGAGCGCTGATACTGATGAGCAAAGAAATAATGAGTATTCAATGAGGAATTGGTGGAGTCGCAGTTGCCAAAAGTAGGAAAAATAGACAAATTTAGGTGTTGTAGCTGCTCGAAACAGGAAGAATAGGCACTTTTGAAGGTGTCACAGCGGCTTGAAATAGGAAAATTGGACAAATTTAGGTGTTGCAGTTGCTTGTAATAGGAAAAATAGGCACTTTTGGAGGTTTCATAGCTGCTGGAAATAGGAAAAATAGACAACTGTTGGAGAGCACTGATACCGATGGAGAGCATTGATGGAGAGCATTGATACCAATGAGAAAATAAGTAATGAGTATTCAATGAGGAATTGGCGGAGTCGCAGTTGCCAAAAGTAGGGAAAATGGTCAAATTTAGGTGTTGCAGCTGCTCGAAATAGGAAAAATAGGCACTTTTGGAGGTGTCGCAGCTACTTGAAATAGGAACATTGGACAAATTTAGGTGTTGTAGCTGCTTCAAATAGGAAAAATAGGTACTTTTGGAGGTGTCGCAGCTTCTCGAAATAGGAAAAATGGACAAATTTAGGTGTTGCAACTGCTTGAAATAGGAAAAATAGGCACTTTTGGAGGTGTTGCAGCTACGACAAAGAGAAATAAGCCATAGTTAGCGGTGTTGCAACTCTGCAAAGTGGGAAAGATAGGCGATTTTGACGGATTCACTTGGGAGGATATGTGCTTAGATCAGTGTGAATGGAAGGAACTGCCTTACCCCAGATAACCCATAGAAAAACTATTCTCCTGATGAAAATTTGTAAATGGGAGGGCTTGGGTTTTTTCTGTAAATGTCTGTTTTTGGAAATAGAAGGTGTTGGTCACCCTATATGCTAATTATTTACAACTAACACACAGGATGCTCAATATAAATTGTCAAACCCAGGGAAGTCTTTTATTTCAATGGGAATAAGCACAATCTATGCATAAACATTTCAAGTAGTTGATTAACTGAATGGAGATAATAATCCTATCTATCTACTCAGCCAAACTCATTCCATAAAGAAAACTAATCTAACTCATACATCTAGGAATTCAAAGTGCAACTACCTTCTTACAGAAATCAACCTAGCAGTTACTAATCTAAGAATAGAAATGAACTAGATTACTTTTGCAAGAAGTTAAATCCTATAATTATCAAACTACAGTATTCAATCTTTACCAAAATGATTCATCCAACAACTACTATAACTCAATCATAATCTACCTAATCTATGAATTCAACTAAAGATACAACAACAACCGGAATTAGAAAATAAACTTGAACTCTAAATTGATAATTATTGGAAATCCTAGGAAGCATAAATATTGAAAGGAATTGGAGCTATTCGTAATGCAAAGAATAAACTACCAATACAAAATGCAATCATAAATCTCTATTGCAGCTATCAAAAATATGCCTAATGCAATTCCACAACACACAACAGGAAATGAATTAATCTAACTACCTACTTAACTTGGCAATCTCTGTGAGAAGGCGGGCCCTGGACTTCTAACAGAGATGTCGTGAACTACCACGAATTAAGACACAGAAATGGAAATAACTTTTCTCTTCATTAAAAGATGGTAATCCACAGTCTCAACCTCTATTACAACCCGTACAAAATGATAATTATCCAACCCTAGAATTTGAAATCCTTCCCATATTTATACATGCAAAATATAGTTCGTGATCCACTAATTTCATGTAGCAATGAAGATCTCTGATCTTCGTGCTGCAGAGTTATAGCTAAACTATTACAGCCATAATGAATGAGGTTGTTAATCATGAAGGATGTTGTTACACTAGCAGTCAATGGATCAACGGTTTAACAAATTGAGAGGAATCCTGTCTATCGCAGCAATACTTTGTTCTAGTGACCTGTTATAGCTTCACATGGAGAGATGCGCTATCCCTTGAAATATGAGGGATCAAATCAGAAGAGTAACAGCTAGAACCACGTATGATTCTTTCCCAAGGCATTGCGACTGATACACCTATGCTTTGATCTTAACTTAATGAAATCAACACAAGTTAGCATAAATCGAAGGCTAGAATTCATAACCATAACAATCTTAGGCATTTAATTAAATGAAACAATAATGATGTATACCTTGTCAGGACTGTTGATTAATATGGAAAAAGGCATGTATATGGTTTATGAAAGTAGGGTGTAACTGGGAAAAATGATGAAATAGGTATTGTCAAAAAGGGGCATTTCCAGGGCCCAACATCTCCCCCCAACTATCCAATTGCATGTCCTCATGCAATAAATGATTAGTTCGATCCTGACTCTGATCCTCATTCATATTATGCAAGTGAGTAGAAGGAATCAATTTTGACAATTAGCCATTGGAAACATTGGTTCTTGTGTGACAACCTCTCCTTACCCTTAGCAGCTTCGTCTTATATTGGAACTCACCAGATTTTCAATTGTGTTGGTCCTTCTAAAACAATATCTTCTCCTTATGTCCACATCTCAGCATCTTTTTCTTGAGTTGTAATTCCAACAAAAAAGAAATTTTGAGGGTGCTGGTTCTTGTGTAACAGCATCCTATTTCTTGATTCTTTTGGACTGCTTAATCGGTTCAATGTTCCTGAAACAATGAGGCTGTGCCCTGGGATAATTCCCTTGATTTTCTTGCTCCTGAGGGTTTCTGTAATGCTAGGTCCACTACTGTAACTTTATGCCCTGCCATATTAAAAATATCTCCACATTCCAGGCATATCATTTCTGGCTGTCCTTCATTCCCCTGAATGGACGATAAATTCCCCAATTGGTCTGTAGCTTCCACCATTGAACTTGCATATTTCTTTTCCTGTTTTTGGCTTGTCTCCTTCCATTTTTTTAGTTCTGCACGAAGCACTTGCACCTCCTCCTTTAACAACTCATTTTCAAACATAAGATTCTTTATTTGAGGTTCTTCTATAACAAGTTCTTGTGTATCAGCAAGTGGTCGGGGTTTTAAGATGGGAATCCCGATTTCTGCCCCAATAAATTGACCTGCTTCTGTTGTAGTAGTCGTTTTGATTTTTATCCTTTTTCGCTGGGTTGGATGCCTGGCCTTTTCTTATTAGCCCTTCTTTTCTCCTCTAAGGCATAAAAAATCCTATCGCCTTAGAAATCGGGCCAAATCCCTCCTTTCGAATTAAAGTTCTTCTTATTTCAGGGAAGGTCTCCACATTCAGAGCTTCTAGACCACTTTCTGCTACTGCTTTCACCTGACTTTCCTCTTCTACTATTGCGATTTTAGTTGCCTCAGTTTCAATCTCCTTTTCATACTCTAATCAAACTTCTGGTGTCCAATCCTCCCCCCAACTGAGTTTGAGGAACTCTAGTCCTCATCCACTATCTTTTAAAAGAATTCACTGGGTGCTCCTAGATGAAACAAAAGTTGCCCCCATGTCAACTTGTTATATGCCAGGGCCCGTAAGATCAATAATTTAATTAAACCATGATTTGAGAGGGATGATAAGGGGTTTTGAGCTCTTTTAGCATAATAAGCCATGTGTTGCAAGGATCTAAGAAGATAGTATCGCATATTTAGCAGTTTATGATAACGTAAATGTGATAGGAGGAAAAATTCATAAATGTAAACAACACTGTACCTCCCTTTACATGTAATATATTTCTTTAAGAAGAGTGCAACTTGGTCCCAAGGACTTGGAAGAGTCTCCAGCAATGTTCCTCTACGCCATGGTCAAACACTCTCCCCTTCCACTAGGAAATCCTTAGTTGTAGTCGGGTGAAGGCATTTCCAACTAAACCAACACTTCCTGATTCTGGGAAGTCTCGTTACCTCCACCGATATTACCTCTGAAACATCTACCCTTGTGCCTCGAACCTCTGAATGAGTGCTCGTCATGTTTTGAGAAAATTCAAGGGTTGTTTCCTCATGAAAACCATTCAAGCATTGAAAATAGTCTGTCCACCCTGCTTCTTGAAATATAGCAAAGACATCTTTGTTCTTATACAGAGATTCTATTGTTAAAGGCTCATACCTCATAGGGATACCTATACCACTGAGATTTTTGTGAAATATTGTAACGAATACAACAGTTACAGTTTTGAACATCGAATTGACTGCATGTAGACACGGTTGATGGATAATCGAAGTTTGAATTCAGCATTTTTGGAAAGGTGGAACAATTAATTTTGGGATAAAACGGCGGTCAAGTAGAACAACGGTCAAATCATAAGTAAGGGCAACAACTTTAAATGTGATTTTGGTTCCATTGATTTGCTGTGGATCGATGACAGGGGTAAATAACAAGTATAACCATTATTGCTTGCGATGTCAATAGATGCCTAATCATGACTATAGTTTGAACCCGTACCTTCAAAATCAATGCTCAAGCCACCAATATTCCGTGGCATGATATTTCACAATCGTATCTCTAGTAGAATACGCATGTGCCAAGATGAGTTGGACACCGTCAACCAAGTTGATAAGTACATTCACGCTGATAGGAAAACAAGATGGCCCAATAATTTCCTTCATTCTTGGCAGACTGTCATTCGAGTTGTGGAGTCATCATTTAAATTCGAGCCAGGTCAGATCATTAGTGGCAAGATTATTCCAAAATGCAAACAATCTAGCGGAGTTGCAGATAATGAATAAGAATGAAGACTTGAGCAGAGTTCAGAGAAATATGGCAAAGTTCTAGCTGCAAACATTTAGAGAAAAGGCAAGAATAACGGTGTTGCAGCGGCTAGCAAAAGGTGAAAATGAAATGGAAATAGAGGAGTCGTAGCTGCTAGACTTGGTGGAATAGGAAAAAATAGTGGAGTCGTAGTTGCTGGAAAAAAGCGAAAATGAAATGGGAATAGTGGAGTCGTAGCTGCTAGAAAAAAGCGAAAATGAAATGGGAATAGTGGAGTCGCAGCTGTTAGTCTTGGTGGAATGGGAAAAAATGCTAGAGTTGCAGCTACTGGAAAAACAAAAGGAATAAAAATATTGGAGTTGCTGCTGCGAAACTTGGCAAAATAAGAAAAAGTAGCGGAGTCGCAGCTATTGAAAAAGTGAAGTGAATAGAAAATAGCGGGGTTACAGCTGTGAAAATCGAAAGAATGAGGAAGGTAGGGAGTTGCATCTGTGCAAAATGAGTAACAGGCGGATTTTCAGCTGGCTGCTGAAAACTAACAAATCATCCATCTTCTTCAAAAGAGATTTATTAGATCAGGAAACAATGTAAGGTGCCTGTAATCGTCTGGCCCAGTCACGACTATTGTTCCTCCAATTAATGCCTGCACACAATTCTTGAAAAAAAACCCGATCAAGTGCAAAATGTAAAATAGATAAAATACAGAATGAAAAAAAATATATTTATTTATGTACAAATTATGTGGATATTGCAGTTCTTAAAAATTCACAGGGAAAAATTTCTTCATACAGGAAATCAATCACAACCTGATCATTAGCCTTAACCAAGGCTACAACTTCCACCCTTTTGGTCATTTAATCTGTGCAAACCAAGATGTGAACTTTCTATTTTGAGGGTGGGTTGATAGGCCCTACGAAATCCAAATCCCATCTGTTAAATG
Source organism: Larix kaempferi (assembly GCA_027924585.1). Taxonomy (NCBI): domain Eukaryota; kingdom Viridiplantae; phylum Streptophyta; class Pinopsida; order Pinales; family Pinaceae; genus Larix; species Larix kaempferi. The sequence continues at coordinate 21,339 of BSBM01000593.1, forward strand.
GTTCAACCACGAGCTATGGTTGGAAAGGCATTTCATCTGATCTATTGGGTTGGCTCATCCTTTGGTAGCTATCACATGCATGAACATACTTCTTTGCGTACCTGAATAATGTGGGCGATAAATAACCCATTCTCAAATCCTTATGACCTATCCTTTTTTCAGCAAAATGTCCCCCACAGGGCTCATCATGGCAAGCTTTAAGGATACTAAAAATTTCATCTTCTCTAACACATCTTCTGATTTCTAAATCAAGCCCTGTGTAGAAAAGATGTCCATCAGTCCAGCAATACCTAGCACTCTATTATATGATTTTTCTTTTTTCTCTCTTCGATAGATGTGTTGGGAGATTACCTGTAGCCAAAAAGTTAGCAATATCTGCATACCATGGGGAATGAGCTGATACTGCAAACAAATGTTCATCAGGGAAGGAATCTTCGACTGGTAAATTGTCATCACTGTTAGTAAGTCGAGATAAGAAATCTGCAACAACGTTGTCCTTTCCTAGTCTATCAATAATTGTGATGTCAAATTCCTATAATAGTAACAACCATCTAGTAACTCTAGCATTCGTGATTGGTTTATTCATTAAATATTTGATGACAGAATGATCAGTGTGCACAAAAGTGGAGTATCGAGTAATGTAGTGTCTAAATGTGTTGATGGCATAAACTATGGCAAGGAATTCCTTTTCTGTGAAAGGAATTCCTTTTCTATGGCAAGGATACGCTGTCCCTTGAAATATGAGTAATCAAATCAGAAGAGTAACAGCTAGAACCATGTATGATTCTTTCCCAAGGCATTGCGACTGATACACCTGTGCTTTTATCTTAACTTAATGAAATCAACACAAGTTAGCATAAATCGAAGGCTAGAATTCATAACCATAACAATCTTAGGCATTTAATTAAATGAAACAATAATGATGTATACCTTGTTAGGACTACTAATTAATCTGGAAAAATGCATGTGTATGGTTTATGAAAGTAGGGTGTAACTGGGAAAAATGATGAAATAGGTATGGTCAAAAAGGGGCATTTCTAGGGCCCAAAAGAAGGCAATAGAAGGATAAACTAATTTACAAAAAAAAAAAAATTAATGAAAATATGATAGACAGACTGCTCATTCGACATATTCATAACACATCTCCTTTCACATGCAACGAAGATTATATAATACTGATGTATTACAAAATCAGAAATTGTGCCCATGACATATAATGGCAACTTGTGCCCAAAATTTTAATTAAATGTAAAGATTAATCCCGAACTACAAAAAATGTATAAACTATGTCCTGATGTAAGTAGAAATATTCAATAGATCAACTATTCTCAGTTGATACAACATCACTGAAATCACTAGTCACACAGTATAACCACTAGTTACATAGTTCAATGTCATTCTTATGCCAAGGAATGAAGCTCAACAAAGCATCTGCTAGATTACCTAATGCGCTACTGGGACGTGGTAGAGCTATATTTTCAAATAGAGGATCTAAAATTTCTATCGGATTCACAATATAATATCCTTTTCCAATAGGGACACATTGTACCATTGCATTTGGGTCAGTCTTATGTATCATCGCCCTTGCAACTTTAACCCTTGAGTTTAATGCAATGAGAAAGCATTTATTTCCTTGCAGCCCCAATTGGGAAGTTGGTGTCAACTCATTAGCATTTTCTTGACCCTGCAAATAAATGAGACAAAGTAAGATGCATGGAAATAAGAATTTAAACGTTGATGATCCTAGATTAAATAATTACAATCTTACCTGAATTGGTGTTTTCATTTTGTCAATTTGCAGTTTCGATGGAACCATTGGTGTTTTCTGTACAGAATGTTGGTCATATTTTGATGCAAGACTCTACACCCAATAAACAATGATTTATAATATATTGATAAAATAAAATAAAATTGAACTAAATTACTAAATTTATCAATACTTACTAGGGAATATTATGGAGTATGCATTGAAGTTAATTTCGTTTATATTTGTCCATTCATAGGGGTTGTTATGTCCTCTGTATTACTCTGTCAAGGAAAAAAATGTAATATATATATATATGTATATTCAAAAGATGAAAATAAAAAATTATTTTAAATAATAATTAAACAACTAACCTCCACCACAGGTGTGATTTCATCATTAGCATTTTGTATAGTAGGACACTGTTTATATGAGCAATCAGATATTAGAAGTCAGATCATTAGTGTGAAAATATGTATATTGAGACAAGAGTAAATAATTGGATACTAACACTTTCTTTGTTGACCACATGTCCTCTCTCCATATCTTCTACTCTTTTCAGTAGTTTAGTTATTGTTGTTTTCAAAGATGTGATTTCCTGTGTTTTTTCTTTCATTGCAGCTTGGCTTACAGCTAGCACCTCCTTGTATGGAATTTTTCCAAACAAGTTAGTTGGCGTAACTCCTAATCCAACACCACGACATCGTCCTATTGCATCAACCCCTAGTACCTTGGCAAGGGAATCATCCCTAGCTGCAAATTCTTGAGATGCAACTTCTACTTGTGCTTGTTCAATTTTTTGCTAGCATTGACATACAATTAAATCAGATCATACAAGAAAACATTTCCAACATGTAAATTGAAATTTTAATCAATATCTAAATTAAAAGGTTGGGAACATACTATTGTTTCTCCTACAACTGGTGTGATTGGAGTGCCATCCTTCTTTTGATGGCACTTCTTCCATAAGTCTGCCCTAGTAATGCTTGCAGTTGTATAACCAGAGGCTATAGAGTTTTTCTAGTTGCAACAAATAAAATAGTATGGTTAAGTTGTGACATTAAAATGAAACTAAAATATGCTAATATTTCTCATATCGGATAAAATATCATCACAATTGTTTACCATATCATCTTCGACCCATTGATAACCTCAACGTCCAGAGGTGTGCAAGTCCCTCTCCTTTTCTCTATTTTCCTTGTTTTTTTCCTTATATCCTAGAAATCAATTGAAAATAACATACATAAGTCAACATTACAAGCCAATAGACATTCTAAAAAACTTGATTATATAATATGTGAACTTTTTCCTTACCAGGAATTCAATGGTGGCTCGTGATAGGACGAATTCTCTCCACACTGTCTCACTTATCCTAATTGGAGGAACATTTTTTAATCTTTCCTCTGTTGACTCATAAGGGTCACAGTATTTTTTGGTCAATCGATATCTATGACTGTTTTCCTTATGGCCAATGGATTTCATACAATATTCTTTAAGGGATAGCGGGGTTATGCATTTTTCGTGCAACATACAAGAATTACATTTTTAGATGTCATACATGGTTTGAAAATAAACTTCGAAATCATCCAAAAATATCAATGTTGAAAACAAATACATTTAATCTCTAATACTCACATTAATAATGTTCCACAAGTCCTCCTTTAATTGATTTGAATCCTTCCTCCAATCAGAATAATTGATTGGAACCATTTCCCTTGTGAGCACACCTAGTAATGAAGATAGCTTCACGAAGTTTGGACCAATTGGTTGGTTCCTTTCATTGATATGAATTTCGATCTTTCCCTCCAAGTTATTGATTTCTGCACATTTAGTTTCTCCTCTACCTTTCTTCTTGACTTTCTCTGTCGATGCTTGTGTAGAGGTATCTTCACCTTGTATACTAATATCTTGTTGGCATTGTTCTCTGTGAGCAACTTATATAAAAGAAGGGCACTTAAAGGTGTTATGGATTTCTAATTCATAAAATTCTATTTATGAAGAACTACAAAATTATACATTAATGAGCTTACCTTGTTCTTCATGTTGCTCCATCCCTTTTTGTGTCGAGGGATCTTCCCCTTCTACACTGTTATCCATATGGCATGGTTTTTTGTGAATGTCTTCTATAAAAGAAGGGCACGTAAAGGTGTTATGGATTTCTTAATCATAATATTTATACTTACAAAGAACTAGAAAAATATGAATTAATGGGCTTACCTTGTTCATGTTGCTCCTCCTCCTAAAAAAATGAAAATGTATCTTTGTCATTTGCTTCTTTGTTAGGACTAGTAGAGTCATTCAAAGGCATAGAAGGTGTGATCTTCTTTGCTATTGTTTGTATTTTCCTCTTCTTTGTAATTGTAGCCAAGAATGTTATTAAACATATGCCTAACATCATCATACAATAAAAATAAGCATTATACTACATAAGGAAATACATTGTTCTATTTCTAAATATTTACCTTCTGAGATGCATGTCCCTTTCTTTCTCATTTGATCATTTTGATGCGTTCTTTTTGAAAATTTCATAATCATATTTTTTTGATTTCATGTCATAATCTGCTTTCTCTGTTTTTTTTAAAATGATTAGAGTATTGATTAGCCATAGCCTATTAGATTGTTATTAAATTACAAAGTAATATGTTTTAACAATTTAAATTAAATAAAAGTAGTATTCCCATTTGTTGTGATGGGGAATTTTTTTTTTTAAAGAACTCACAAATGTAACCTCTTAGGTGGCTCAGCCACAATTTTATTAATATAAAACTACTTGTTTCTGTTAAAAAAAACAATTTAAATTAAATAAAAATGATGATATACTTCAATCACAAACAATCACTTATCTCCATGTCTCCACTTACACAAAGCCTGCATAACCAAAAAAATAAAGTCTATCATCACTCAATTTCTAACTGAAAGTTGTTTAAACAAGTTTCAAAAGTAAAAGGGAAGACTATCTATAATGACTATATGCTAAGAGGAACAGATGTCATAATTTGAGAGAGAGAGAGGGTTAGGGTTTAGGTTAGACACGTGCAATAGCCAACAAGATATCTCAGTCTCCAAGAGTGAAGACCCCTCAACCTTATAAGTTGCAAGCAGGACAAGGTTTACATAGGAAGCCCCAAAGATGAACACAGTAACGGTCTTGCAGCAGTGGGAAAGTGCATTCAAATTATAGTGGTCACAAAACAATCACAACATTCCACGTCTCAACTAGGAAGAGCCACCACAATCCACGTTCATCCCTAGAGAAACCAACATTTTTACAAAAATTTTAAAATTTTGTAGCAAAGGAACCACTATTTTGATTTATGTCAATAAAAAAACCACATAATGTTTTCATTTATTATGTTTTTTTCACAAAAGCATGGATAAAATACCTGCAATAACGTACAACGCAGAACAAGAATGCCGTGAAACTTAAGTTACACCTCACGCAGTTTGTTGGTTCCAATCCACTGGTGTAAATTAGACCTTAAGTTTATGTCAATCCGGAGTTTGTAAGACTTAGATGCATATCCCAAATATAGAGACTCGGAGCTAGACTTAACTAGAAATTCAGTTTGCTTGTGAAATAAATCTATTGAATGCTAGAATGTTGTAACTTTGAAATGCAAAACCTTCCTTACAGAAGAAACTTCATTCAATCTCTTAGTTTAACCATCAATTCATATATGAAATATTGTGAGATTAAAATGTTGAACCTAAATCTTAAAAATGAATCACAATACAATGCCTAATATCTCACTGTTGAAAGCAGACTACCATTGATTTCCTTTACAAGAAGACAATTCACAATGTGTAACTATCTTTAGCAATGCAACATCAAATAAGTAATGCAATTGAAATAATTTCTATAGTGTTTAACCATTCAGATAAAAGAGCTCATGATCCTATTCCTATAATCTAACACATTCTGCAATATATGATCTAACTCGTTCTGCAATGTATGAGAAATCAAGTAAAACAAATCGAATCTATAGGTTTCAACTAAAACATACCACACACAACTATGCAGAGATAGGTGTGCAGTCTTGCCAAAGGGGGCCCTCCAATGCTTTGCTTACACACACAAAGAAAATCACAAAACTCTAAAGTTCAATCAAATTCACCATATAGAAATAGACATACACAGTAATTTATCGAATACTCCAGTCTTTATTTCAAAATCATGCGTATATTATCCAAGAATTTTTCCTCTTACAAAACAAATAGTTATATATCCCTTGTTTTTGAACTGAAACGCTATATCTATGGAAAATTAATAATGACGTTGGCAATAACAATCTCCCTAAATTCGAAATCGCCCATCATCTCCAAGAAAATAGGCTAGATCGCTAGAAAATCGAACTGCCCTGTTTTTATGCTAGATGACTGCACAGGTGGTCATCGTTGACCAGCATTGACTCGCCACCTGTGAGAAACATACCGCAAGTTTTTTAGAAGTTTAAGCATCCTTGGACATCGAGGATCTTCTTCCACTCTTCAGTTTGTGCCCAGCTGGCCTGCAAGTATCCAACCTGGGAGAGATTACGGGAAGTTAGCACATTCTGTAATTTTGAATAAAATCTTAATTTAAATGCCTTAAAAATCTCATAATTCAACTTATTAAGAAGAAATGACATGTATACCTTTGACCAATGTTTTGTGGATAAAATTAAGGTTTTATAGATCGAGTATGAAGGTTCATGGAGAAAACTGGAAGGTATTTGGATGGAAAAATAGTTGAAAAATGGTGCCCAACACAGTTCACCTCAATATATCCCAACAACAAAGCTTTAGCTTTCGTGGTGTGCAAAAAGAAAACAACGCCCTTTCCCGGAAAAACTATTCGCGGGAGATCAAATTTGAAAAGTTATGTTAGGGGTCTCATTTTTTTTTATTATTAAATTTCATTTTTTTGTTTCTTTTTGTTAAATTAAATTTCTTTTTTTTGTTGTATAGATAGCAAAAAAACCCGAGTTTTCTCCTAAGGTTTTCAATGAAAAGGGGAAAGACCTTGGTACTGGGAGTCATGTAGGTGTACCAAAGGAAGGAAGGAGGGAACCAAAGAAATGCATCAAAAGGAAAGGAAATATTAGCCTATTGTAGTCGATGACATGAAGTTAAATAATGTAATAAGCATGGCTTCTAAGGCATTGATTGTGAGGTTTATTTTTAGAAGGATAGGGACAATGAGTTTGTTTCAATAGATACAAGTCCACCTATACTAACTGGGACACTTCGGATGTATTTATTTGTAATGTAAACATTGTGCATATGTGATGTACGATTAATCCTAGTGTGGAGCTCAAGGCCATGGACCCGCTAGTGAATTCTCAGCCTTGAAGGGATGATATTTTATGTTGCGCCATCCATGTGTTAGTAAGCCATGGAAATTGTAAAAACATGTAGATAATTATAATGCAAATAAAAATACCAAGAGGTTGGCTATGGATGCAACTAAATGAGGGGGCTATGTGTATCCACTAGGAAGAGGTCACTAGGGGGTTTTGCGATTGGACCCTAGCTGGCTGCCATGTGTTATCTTGAGAACCCCTTTGAGTGTTCTAGTCGTCATTTAATTATGTTGTAAGGAAGTGGGTGAGAAATTCATTCCATGAGACTGATGGAGTATGGGTAGCCTTGATATTAGTAAGGCAATGTATGGGATCAGTTTGCTTGACCCATAAGCCACTCCATCTCGTGGTAATTATGTGTTATGAATGTTTAATTGTTCATGTTTCATTCAGCTATGCTTATTTGAGTATGCATATGCATCCATGTGTTTTTATGAATTTCTTCAATGATGAATAGGGCCAAGTCTTGTTGAGGCCCAGGAGGTTCAAAATGTAATTTGGTCATGACTTTTGGTGAGAAATAGAAACCCCTTTTGTGTTCATGTTCCCTCTATGGGTCAGATGAAGGGAGGAGACATGGAATAGTGGATTAGAGCTCTTTACAGAGTGGTAAAGAGGTATGGATGAGGATTGGGGCCGAAACACCTTAGTTGGAAGAAGGAAAATTTAGAGTTCTCAGGTTTGGAAGAAAATCATACACTTGCATGGGAATCTCCGAGAGATTTCCAATATAAGATACCAAGTTTTCCAAACATGGACTTAGGATGAGAAAGTTATTAGCCTGAGAAGTTGGCAGTAACAATGGTATATATATGGTCGACTTCTGACTTTCCGAACCCACAGTGCAGATTGCGGATCACGGAAGTTGGAGGTGTGATTCTGCGAAGCTGAGACCTTTGGAGTTCTGACTTCCGACTCCCACGTCATGGATTATATAAGTCGGAGGCATGATTTGGCTTAGTATAGAATTGGGTGTTCCAACTTCCCTACTCCTGCATTGCGGATTGTGGAATGAGAAAGTCGGAGGCGTATTTATTTGACGTCGTGTATTTGTCATTCCAACTTTCCAACTCTCGCGTCATGGATTGCGGTAGTCAAAGGTGTGATTCTTGAAGTGGCATGTTGGGGTTCCGAATTCTGACTCTGACATGCAGATTGCGGACCAAGCTATTGCGGTTGTGTGAAAGTGCATAGTTTAGAAGAAAAAAATTTATCAAGTTGTATTCTAATGAGCTCCCCCATCACCTCTAAAGGGCACCGAGGGGGTCGGGGACGTTACAGATATCCTAGAACAGTGATGTGTGTTTCTTTAAAATATTGTTCATGGATTTGGATACCTCAAAGAAATATTCCTTTAGGGAATAAAGCATGTGATTCCTTCCTTAATTATGTATAGAGCCTCAAGACCCCTAACTACTATTCAAAACAATCTAATGACATAGACATATGTACTCAAACACTAATAATATTTTCAAGAATCCATGTGTGTTTGTTCAAGTTGTTCTTCTTGGCCATGGATTCTCAAAAGGTTATTTTTTTATTAAGGCCCAATTTTTCTCCCTCAAACATGTATAGGGAACCCAACATCTATACCAGGTTCTCAAAAAATTCTAATGGCACTAATATCCCCACTTATATGAATAATATGATCTCGGGAGGTCATGTGTGGTGATTGTAGGAATTTTTCTTAGCCAAATATGCCTAGAATTTCCTTTAGGACCTAATTCGCACTCTTTTTTCCCCAACCATATACATGGTGTTGGAACCTATAATTAGTCTTAAAATTCTCACTGTGCCACAAAAACACCACTCATAGTCCAAAGATACCATGGAAAGGTCTATTGTGGTTGTTCAACATATCATTCTTGGATATATATATCTAGAAGCTTCCTTTAGGTCCTAAGGTCCAGTTTCCATTCCTTAACCATGTCTAGATCCCCAAGACCCATACCTAATGCTCAGAAACTTCTTAACAATTCCCATATTCTGACTATAAGGACAAATATCCCCTCAAGAGGTTAGCTTTGGTGGTTGGAGACATGATTGTTAGACCTTTAATAAGCATGGCTTCTAAGGCATTGATTGTGAGGTTTATTTGTAGAAAGATGGGGACAGTGAGTTTGTTTCAATGGATTGAAGTGCATGACTAGTAATCAATTTTAGCTTACCACATAAGGGATGTCATTTTCATCTGAAGTTAGATGTTGAGGTTACTTCCAAACATAGTATTATTTCAAGTCGGTGTCTACTGCATTGATACCTAGGTGGATTTACTGGTTACTTGATCAAATTAGTTATATATCATTCAAGGTCCCATGCCAATAAGTAAGGATACCATAAGGATAAAATAATTGTACTAAATTAGTCTATTTCCATAGACTCTCTTATGATTCTACACAAGATATTTCCTCTTTATGTTATTAATTGTAACTATTGGCATGATATGACTCATTATTGTTTCTTGCGGCCTTATAACAAAGAGATCTATCATATGCATTCAAACAATTATGACTCATTATGATCTCTCTTCTCATGGAAATCATATGAGCCAAAATTTGACTGGTAGTATGCCTTACAAATCTACTTTCTTAATTGACATATCAATTAGGTAACTAGGGATATTAGAATAATGAGAAGAGATATACGGTTAAGGTTAAGGTCCTACTTGGAGAAAACCTAAAAGAACCTATACAAATCAATACATTGGTTAAGGTCCTACATTGGTTAAGGTCCTACTTGGAGAAATCCTAAAAGAACCTATATAATCCTTTTAAATATTAAGAATTTTTATCATTAACTCTTCCAACCATATGAAATTCTTATAAAGATAAAAGGAATTTGAACCATCAACCTATGTTTTTTAGACCAGTATTATACCATTGAAACTATTCTCCTAATGAAAATTTGATTACTTGCTAATATATCCCTCCAATCGATTTTCAATGATGCCTACCTTACATCTACCACATATCATATGATGCTAATCTAGAGCCTCCACCTCATTTATGTATTTTCATTGTTCAATGAACCATTTTAGTGGCGGAAGTGTAATAGTTTTTACAGATGTCTGCATGGGAATTTCTACTTAGGTCATTGGAGAGTCAACGATAGGTGGCATATGAAATTATTGAACCAAGTGATCTCTAATAATGTTATGGCCATTGCATTGCACCTTTGAGTAATTTACTCACTCCCAAGTGAGATTTTTTGAGCTCTAAAGGAAATGAAGTTTCCCATACCTTCCAAGCCATTAAATGAGGGGATCGAAGCCAATTCTAACTCCTAAAAATAAATTGATATGTTAAAATGGTGGCGACAACTTTAACGTCTTGATCTCCTATCATACTAACAACATATATTAGTTAGTCTAAAGGTTGGGATATGTCCACCTTAGAAACATATTTATATTTAACCCATAGAGCCTCCCTACGATGTAAGTTATAAATATCCTTCACAAGCAATATAATAGAAGCTAGAAACGATTATGCAATAAGTAAATTAAGAATATTATAAGAAACTAGCACCACCTAGTGCCATCCCCATAGCATATTCTATAATAAAGTTTAGCCCAAGGGGGTCTTCCTGTGAGTCTAACAAGTAACAATATTATATTATACCTAGGATTGATTATAGGCTCATGCCATGGTTATACATACAACAAATTTTCAAGCCCATCTAGATATAAGATGCTAAAGATTCATGCATATTCACTTTTTCATCTTTTTTGGTTTTTATGTTTTTGAAAAAAAAGAGTAACAAAGGGGTCGATTTCATCTTGTGGAGACCGTATTATTCATTTGTTGGCTGAGTTTGGACTACGTGGGCCGTGACATAGTCTGGAGAGGATGATTTACTTTATGTTGGGTGCATATCCTTATAGCCAAAAGGAGCTGCAATCTACTACAATGTTGTTATTGACAGCTACAGGAATATACTACAGCGTTGTTGGGTACTCTCACTGTAATCTTCCTTCTTGTTACGACTGTGCATAACATTTCTGGGTAGTGAAGGGATTCTAAGAAGAAGACGATTTGGGTTGTTTTGAGGAGATGGCATACACCAAAGAAAAATCAAGACACCAAAGAAGGCCAGCTCACTTCCATAAATCATTGTGCACGCCCAGGAAGCTACAGGTTAGAGTTAAAGTAATTTCAGATTTGTTTGTCCACCTTAGAACTACTGTTACAGTCATTGTAAACTCAAAGTTATATGAATATGATATTTAAGGTTTATTTTCCTTGTTATTTATGCAAAGATATCTCTATTGCATTTACTGTTCACTGCTAGCGCTACGAAAATCAAGATCTGATATCCGAAACAAACTCTTCCCGCACTGTCTTTTGCAGTGGAATTCTTTCTGGAATGCAGGAATAGAGTTTCTGCAAAACGCTTCTTCCCCGCCATCAATCAATTTCGCTGCAAGCCTGAGTGTTCATACAACTTACTTTTTCATGCAACGAAATGGATTTTTGATTGTTCGATCAATGTCCCCACCAATTCAACGGTGGATTCCAAAATTTATTGAGCGCATCCCATAGAATATCGTGCACATGAAAAGTGTTTCAAGGCTTGCAACTTCTCCCGGTGATATCACTAGTTCAATAAAGGGTAGCGACCCACGTACTAGACCTCATAGATTGCCATCCATACTAATAGATCATGGCCAACACATTTACACACCCTCACGACACCCTTAGTAACCCACATTAGGTCATGGTACCTTCATAACAGTCCTCAAGGCACTTTCATCCAATCACGACAGTCCTGGCAGGCCTAAGACATGTTACAATAGCCCTTAGTAGGCTCGAGACAGGTCATGGGTTTCTCTATTAATCATTACCAGAATTTACACATATGAAATTAACATAAACAGGAAACAGAAACTGAATATGAACACTGCGATGAATCTCAAAAACTCAAAAAAAAAATTTCATTAACACTTCCTGTTAAGTTTAAACCAAATAAACTAGAAAGATCACTGAAAGAAACATAATCACAAGATAGACACAGAATTTACCCTGGGAAACCCTCATGGGGTAGAAAACCCAACAAAGCTTTCCTCAATAAGATGATCAACCAAAAATACAAGATGTGCTCCTTCTCTACCTCCTGTGCAGACCTCCCAGACAAGTGCGCTACTTTTCTGAGTTGTGCAAGTGATACAAATGAGGAGCTCTCCTCCTCTATATATACAAGTCCCCGACTGACCAAAAATCCCTAATGGGGTCGACCTCTCCTGGAGAAGTCTAATAACCCCTAAAATATAAACTCAGGGCCGACCCCCACATGGTGGGTCTAATAACCCTAGTTACCACAAACCATCGGAGGAATAAACATCTCCGGATACATAATAGAGTCACCTCGGAGGGATGAAACATCTCTGAAATAATAATGTACAAATATAATATTCTTAGAAGTTACAATATTCAACACTCCCCCTTAATGAGAAGGATATTATAACAACATCTGTAGGAGCAAGGAGTCATTGACTACATCATATATGATACAGCTATAAATCATCGAAAGCTTTCTTCAATTCATCATCAGTAACTCAACCAGTTACTGGAAGATCAACATTATCAGTATTGTCATCACACGACCATCAACATCATCATCACACGATCATCAAAATCGTCATCACACGATCATCAGCATCGTCATCACACAATCATTAGCATCGTCATCACACGACCATCAGCATCGTCATCATCATCATCATCACACGATCATCAGCATCGTCATCACACGATCATCAGCATCGTCATCAAATGATCATCAACATCGTCATCACACGATCATCAGCATCGTCATCACACGATCATCAGCATCGTCATCACATGATCATCAGCATCATCATCAAACGATCATCACACGATCATTAGCATCATTACACAATCACTAGCATTGTCATCAATACAAGTATCCATACCAATACAAGTATACACATCATCAATACAAGTATCCATACCAATACAAGTATCCACATCATCATTTAAGACACCATAACATGTATAGGGACGATACAGTCCACTCGTCAACTTAGACAAAATCTAAGGACCACTTTCTCGGAGACATATGTCTACGGATCAATTCAGGGACCGAAGTCCGGGGATGATACAATCCCCTCTCGTCCACTAGGGACCACTTCTCGGAGACATCTGTCTATGGGTCAATTCAGGGACCGAAGTCTGGGGATGATACAATCTCCATCACGTACATTTTGAACTAGTGGTTCCGGGATGATGCAATCCCCATCACGTACATTTTGAACTAGTGGTTCCGGGATGATGCAATCCCCATCACTTCATTCTCGAAGACCATACGTCTATGGATCAATTCAAGGACCAAGGTCTGGGGATGATACAATCCCCATCTGTCCACTAAGGACTTTATTCTTGGAGACCATACGTCTACGGATCAATTCAGGGACCAAGGTCCAGGTATGATACAATCCCCATCTGTCCACTAAGGAATTTATTCTCAGAGACCATACGTCTATGGATCAATTCAAGGACCAAGGTCCGGGGATGATACAATCCCCATCTGTCCACTAACAGATAACATCAAAACATGTATTCTCATCAATACATCAATAAAACATGTAAAGAAAAATTAAGTAAGAGAAAATAAGTATTCTAAGTATAAGAGTCCCAAGTCTAAGTATCTAAAATAGGTATCCTCATCATCGACCTTGCTGTCGATGAGGCAATCTCATCATTAGTGACTACACTACTCCCCCTTTCGAGAAGGGTCCTTTTGAACCACACCAAGTTTGTCTTGGAAGTATTCAAATTTCACTCGAGATAAAGGTTTGGTCAAAATATCAGCAATTTAATCATCAGTGCTCACATACTCGAGCTTAATAGCTCCTCTCTGCACCATATCTCGTATATAAAAGTATCAGATCTCTATGTGTTTTGACTTATCATGAAATACAGGATTTTCTGTCATCTTGATACAACTTTGATTGTCACACATACACACAGTGGGATCCAATTCTAAGTCAAATACTCCAGATAGTAGTTTCCTAAGCCATACTGCTTCACAGCTAGCAGAGCAGGCAACTATATATTCTGCTTCAGCAGTACTGAGAGCCACATTGGATTGTTTCTTGTTGAACCAAGAGATCATGGCAGATCCAAGTCCATAGCATCCACCTGATGTACTCTTCCTGTTTGAAACACTTCCTGCCCAATCGGAATCTGAGTAACCATGTAATCTAAGTTCATGATTTCCAAGGTAGTAAAGACCAAAATCTAATGTACCTTTTAGATACCTCATTACATGCTTTGCAGCTATTAGGTGAACTTTCCTTGGATCTACTAGATATTGACTCAGGGTATTTACATCAAAGCATATATCTGGTATGGTATTTGTCAAATACATTAATGACCCAATGATTTGTCTATATAGAGTTACATCCACTAATTCTGATGAGTCATCAACTAATAATTTCAAGTTGGAGTTCATGGGAGTAGTCATGACCTTACATTCCAACATATCAAATCTTTTCAAAATATCCACAGCATACTTACCTTGATTTAAAAAGATTCCTTTTGGTTCTTTCCATACTTATAGACCTAAAAAGATTCCTTTTGGTTCTTACATTCGATTGTTCGGGTACACAGGGTACTACAAAAGGACCGAACACCAAGAGAAACCACTTCACACAAACAGATCACAGATCAACACACCGATGTTTTGATGTGGTTTAAACCCTCTTGAGGGAAACACTCCATGGCCCCGGCCAAATATCTTCTACAGGACAACTTATTATGCAAAGAAAGAAAGTTACAAATGAGCTTCTCGTAATCGATCAACTAAACAATGACCCTCCATGCTCTTTAAATAGAGATCATGGACGCTCTTTAAATAGAGATCATGGACCAATCGGGTGTTAAGCCATGGATCAAGGTTAGGTTTGATCTAAGAGAAGTTGAGCCGTCGGATCACTCTATGTTGAAAACATATCGTGACCATCGGATTAAGTACTTACAAATGCATACTAATGCATACTAAAGAAACACACTATCCCTAATGGATATATTACACAAGTTGATCTTAACTAACTCCTAAGTGTCTAAATATCCTAACATCCCCCCTTAAGAACAACTTGGGATAAGATTGAAGGATTTACAAAAGTGACACTATTAGGAGAAGGAAGGAGGCATTAGAGCCTATCCCCCCTTAATGACAAGTTCCTGAACTCCTTACATAGATCGAAGTTTAGAAAACTTCACTTCTGTAAGAGACTTGGTGAAGATGTCTGCAACTTGATCATCTGTAGGGAAAAAGAGCACTTCAAGAACCCGATCATGAACAAGATTTCTGATGAAGTGCATATGTAGATCAATGTGTTTTCTGCGTTGATGTAGAACTGGATCTTTGGCAAGCTTGATGGCACTTTGATTGTCGCACCAAAGTGGAGTAGGCTGTTGCTGCTTGAATCCAAACTCTGAAAGGATCTGTCGAAGCCATAAAGCTTCCTGACTGACATTAACTGCTGCTCGATATTCTACCTCTACTGAAGAAAGAGAAAGAGCTTGTTGCTTCTTACAAGCCCAAGTAATAGGTCCAGATCCCAGACTGAAAACATAACCCGCAGTAGACTTTCGATCATCAGGATCGCTGGTCCAATCTGAATCAGTGAAACCAACCAACAAAGGTTTCCCCCCTGTACTATAATGAATCCCAAACTGAACTGTACCTCGAATATATCGAAGTATTCTTTTAGCTGCTTTCCAATGACTTTCATGAGGTGTCTGCATATAACGGGAAACACAACCAACGGCAAAGGAAAGGTCAGGACGAGAATGAGTCAAGTATAAGAGACTACCAACAAGCTAACGATACAAGGTGGCATCGACTTCAGGTGAGGTACAAGTGGCAGAAAGTTTGACTCCAGAATGGAAGGGAGAAGGGGCTGGTGTACAATCTTCCATGTGAAAGCGACGAAGAAGGTCACAAGCATACTTAGACTGAGAAAGAAAGATTCCTTCTTTAGTTTGCAGGACTTGGAGACCAAGAAAATAATGGAAATGTCCTAAGTCTGACATTTCAAAATGTTGTTTAAGACTGTATTTCACATGGGTTATAAGCTTAGGGTCACTACCTATAAGAATAAGGTCATCAACATATAGAACAAGTATGATGAGATGGTTTCCTACTTTCTTGGTATAGACATTGGGGTCAGAATGGCATCTAGAAAACCAGTGTCAAGGAGAAAGTTATCCATTTTGGCATAACAAGCTCTAGGAGCTTGCTTAAGGCCATATAAGGATTTCTTAAGGCGGTAGACAAGGCTAGAGTTGTCTTGAACATATCCAGGAGGTTGTTCCATGTAAATTTACTCCTGTAAATCACCATGTAAGAATGCATACTTGACATCCATTTGATGGACTTCCCAGTTATGTAAGGCTGCAAGGGAAAGAACAAGGTCGATGGAGTTCATTTTTACGACGGGAGCAAAGGTTTCATTGTCGTCAATCCCTTCAACTTGGGAAAAACCTTTGGCAACTAACCTTTCCTTAAGTCTTTCAACACTTCCATCTGATGCATGCTTAGTTCTGTAGACCCATTTACATCTGACAAGTTTTCTTCCTTTTGGAAGAGGTACAAGATCCCAAGTATCGTTCCCCATTAAGGAACGATATTCTTCATCCATGGTTGCATCCCAATATGGATTCTCTGAAGCTTCTGCAAAAGTTTCTGGATCATGATTCTCAGAAACTTGAGCCAAAAGAGAAGAGGCTCGTTGAAACTGAGAACGTGTTCGACGTTGATCTCTAGGATCACCGGCAAGATCACCAGCTGCTTCACATGTTGAACAGACCCATCGAGGAAGCACTTGTGATGGTGCAACTGGAGGAACATGAGCAAGCGGAGGTGAATTTTCATCCTCACTGTCATCATCAGAAACTGGATTTGGAAACCTGTCAAGGAAGTTGGAAGAAGAAGAAGGCACAAACACCGAATCAGGCTCACAGGCCATAGATGGCACAATCGCCGAGTTAGGCTCGCAGGCCAAGATATTTTCATCAAATTTAACATCTCCTCTAATGATTATATCATGAGAATGTGGTTGAACAAGTCTATAACCTTTTACATCTTCAGAATATCCAACAAATATACACTTTTCACTTTTAGGATGCAATGCTTTCCGTTTTTCATCCGGAATGTGAGCCCATGCTTCACTACCAAACACACGGAAGTGACTTACATCAGGTTTAGTTTTACTCCATGCTTCTTCCGGTGTTATACCTTGTAATGCTTTAGTGGGGGTGCGATTTACTATGTAATTTGCATAATTAATGGCTTCAGCCCAAAATTGAAGACTTAGTCCTTTAGATTGGATCATACAATTAGCCATTTTTTTTAAAGTGCGGTTCTTCCGCTCAGCTACACCATTTTGTTGTGGTGTATATGGAACAGTGTGTTGTTGTTGGATGCCTTGTTCAGTGCAGAAAGTAGTGAACTTTTTGTTAACATATTCTCCTCCATTGTCAGATCTTAACTTAATAATTTGATGACCAGATTGTTTTTCAACAAGGGCCTTATAGGCCAAGAACATGTTAAATACTTCGCTCTTAAGTTTTAGGAAATAAACCCAAGTGTGTCTGGTGTAATCATCAATGAAAGTTAAGAAATATTTGAAACCAGAAAATGAAGCAGATGGAAGAGGACCACACAAGTCACTATGCACAAGCTCCAAGGGAACCGAGGCGTGCCAAGAGGCACGTTTGTCAAAACTGTCCCGATGATGTTTTCCGAGTACACAACCGGAGCAAACACCATCTCTACAAGATACCATCGGAAGACCTGTCACCATATTTTCTTTACATAGTTGTTGCAATGAGCAATAATTTAAGTGACCAAATCGCTCATGCCAAAGTTTGCTCAAGTTATCACTATGAGCAACAAAAACTGAAGGGAAAGTTGATGACCCAAAGTTGTTAAACTTGTACAACCTGGCATTATCATCAACAATTCCGGTAGCTAAGACCTGTTGAGGATCTTTAAAATCCTTGATTACAACTTGGTGAGGTGTAAAGGTCACAATTTTACCTTCACCAGAATGAGTGATCTGATAGACTGATAACAAATTGCAGGAAATTCGTGGAACACATAGTACATCACTAAAATGACCATTATTTACTGGAACTGTTCCAATTCCTACAACACTTAGAGATCTATCATCACCAACAAATATTTGTTTGGTGTTACATTCATGCATAGTAGAAAAGATGGCTTGATCCTTAGCCATATGATAAGATGCTCCAGAATCAATGAGCCATTCATTTGAAGTAGAAGAAGAAGATGCATTATAAGAATAACCAGAAGCACAAAGTGTATGTCCATGAGAGGCAGATTCTGAAGGTGAATCTAGGCTGATGTGGTGCTTCTTCATTGCTACTTCCAAGGCTGTCATCTTCTTGAAACACTTAGATTCATCATGATTATCTTTCCCGCAATAGTTGCAATGATGCTGAGTCTTCTTGCCTTTTGGCTTGGATCCTTTGTTATTTTTTAAAGAAGGAGTTGACTGAGAGGGTTTTGGACCCTTGTTTGACTTATTATTGCAAAAAATTTGTTTCTTGGGAGGCTTGGACTTTTCTTTCTGTTGGGACAATAAGGCTTTCGCAGATGTATCTGCATTGTTGATTATTCCAAGATGAATGAGTTTATCTTGTTCCCTAATCAAGGAATCACAAAAGGATTCAAGACTAGGCTCTTGATAGCTAGTTGCATTCAAGGATGCTTTCATGGAGTAAAATGTAGATACAATAACAACATATGTAGGTCCAAGTTTGGAAAGAATATGATAAATACATTGTTTGTCTTCCCTCTCAATCTTACATTCTGCACATAAGAGTTTAAGAGTTTTGTACTTAGATAAATAATCTTGAATGCATGAAAAGTCACTTGGATTTAAAGAAATCAACTCATTTTTGAGTTGGTGACCTCGAATTTCATTGTGTTTACCAAACACAGATTCCAACTTGTCCCAAGCAGCATTAGGTTCATCAATTCCAGATATGTGGAATCGCAAATCAGTAGAGATTGACATCCCAATCAATCTACGAGCTTCATCACATCTATTTGCCCATTTTATTTTCTTATCATCATCAGTGGGTTCTTTTTCTTTCCCTGTTGTAATTCCGAAAAGTCCCCTACTTCGTAGAACATCCTCCATACGAGATTTCCATGAGAAATAGTTGGAACTGTTAAGTAGAATATCACAAAGGGCATCCATATTTGTAAATTAATGGCTGTAAAAGTAAAAACCAATTGTCTGTATGTGAAGAGCTCGAAAAAATAGGCTGTTTAAAAAAAAACGTCACTAAAAACGAACTCTGTATGATGAATTTATGCTTGAACAAAGAAACTCTTGAAGATGTCCCCAATAGTGACGTGGCAGCTAGAGAATGTCCAACAAAAAAAAAGAACCCCCCTCTTCCCAAGATGAACCTTTTGGCAATCACTTTACAAGAAAGTTGCTTTAAGTGAACCACTTTTGTAAAATAAGTGATTTCACTTTTACAATGATATTACTTTTAAATAGTGCAACAATAAAAAAACTTAAGTGACTCACTTGTATTTTTATTTTTTATTATTTAAGTGAGATGCACTTTTACAATAAAGTAACTTGAAATTAGAAATTGCATGCACATTTTCTTTTAAAATTAATTTCCTAAGACTTGAACTCAAGACATATTAAGGAATAAAGCAACTTTGAACCAAGTGAGCTAGATTAAAAGGTATGTAAAATATGGGAATGAGGAAGGGTTTTTTTTTTTTTTTTTTTAGATCTGATGAAATACGCGTTTCTGGAACAACCGGGAACCGTTTTCGATCAAACAAAAACTATTTTCCAATGGAAACGATGCTCCGGACACAATGGAACACCTCCCACAGCCCATAAATGCACATAAATACCAGAACTAGAAACCCTTTCGAGTTTCGGCAACATCAGTTCAAGATCTAGATCATAACCGGAAGCGGCACTTCATAAAAGCTCTGATACCATGTTCGGGTACATAGGGTACTACCAAAGGACCGAACACCAAGAGTAACCACTTCACACAAACATATCACAGATCAACACAACGATGTTTTGACGTGGTTTAAACCCTCTTGAGGGAAACACTCCATGGCCCCGACGAAATAGCTTCTACGGGACAATTTATTATGCAAAGAAAGAAAGTTACAAATGAGCTTCTCATAATCGATCAACTAAACAATGACCCTCCATGCTCTTTAGATAGAGATCATGGACCAATCGGGTGTTAAGCCACGGATCAAGGTTAGGTTTAATCTAAGAGAAGTTGATTCGTCGGATCACTCTATGTCAGAAACATATCGTGATTGTCGTATTAATTATTTACAAATGCATACTAATGCATACTAAAGAAACACACTATCCCTGATGGATATATTACTCAAGTTGATCTTAACTAACTCCTAAGTGTCTAAATATCCTAACATCGATAATTTGGTTTTCATTTCCTATTAGAAATAGATCATCTACATACAATAGTAATATAACAGGTTCATCATCCATAATTTTGAGATAAAGATTTGGATCAGCTTTACTTTTGGTAAAGCCCATACTTGTTAAAAAACTGTCAATCCTTCCATACCAAGCTCTGGGATCTTGCTTCAATCCATACAAAGCCTTTTTCAGCTTGCATACATGAGTTCTTCTATCTTTAATCCCAAATCCTTGTGGTTGTTCTATGTACACTTCTTCTTCAATGACACCATTCAGGAAAGCTGTTTTAACATCCATCTGGTGTAATTTCCACTTCATCATAGATGCAAGTTCCATGATAGTTCTAATTGATGTGTACCTAGCAACTGGTGCAAATGTTTATTCATATTCTATTCTCTCTTTTTGAGAGAAACCTCTGGCTACAAATCTTTCCTTATATTTTTCAATGCTACCATCTGCAACATGTTTTATCTTGAATATCCATTTGGAAGAAACCACACTTTTATCCTTTGGTTTGGGAACTATATCCCAAACATCATTTTTCATTATTGACTGATACTCTTCTGTCATAGCTTCTACCCACTCCTTTTCTTGAACTGCCTCCTCATAGCTGGTGGGTTGATGATCTACAAGATCACATATTAAGGCCACATAGTTGGATACTAGCTTGGGTTTCTTTCTTTCTCTAGTGGATCCTTCAGGAGCTCCATATTTTTCAGCTCCTTGGATAATGTCTCTAGCCCATGCTGGTCTTCTTTTTCTAGATAGATTTGTAATGGGGGGTTCTTGAGGTTCTATCATATCATGGTCTTCTGGTGTATCATCTTCAGGGATGGGTACAGCTTTTGTAACTCTAGGAGGTGAATCTTCTTCATAGATTTCTTCAAGTTGGCACTTCCTAGATTTCTTGATAGCTGCTTCTTCATCAAATGTTACATCTCTACTTATCTCCATATGATGAAAACTTGGTATGTAAATTCTAAAAGCTTTGGATGTTTCACAATATCCAACAAATATTCCTTTCTTATCAGAGGGATCCAACTTGGTTCTCTTTTCTTTTGGAATGTGAATATAGACAGGACATCCAAATATTTTGAGATGACTTGCCTCGGGCTTCTTTCATATGAATGCTTCTTCTGGAGTCTTAAATTCAAGAGCACTATGGGAAAGTCTATTTTGTACAGATACAGTTGTCCTAGCTGCTTCATCCCATGGATACATGGGAAGATCTTGGTCATGTATCATAGTCTTTACAGCTTCCATGGTAGTTCTATTCTTTCTTTGAGCAACCCCATTTTGTTGGGGATTGTAGGGAGTGGTTAGTTCCCTCTTGATTCCAGTTTCTCTACAAAAGTCTTCAAATTCCTTTGAAGTATATTCCCCGCCATTATCTTTTCTGAGAATCTTGATTTTTTTTTTCTGAGAGATTTTCTATGAAGGCCTTGAACTCTTTGAATTTTACAAAGACTTCATTCTTACCTTTTAGAAATGATATCCAAGTTTTCCTTGAATAGTCATCGATGAAAGTGACATAGTATTCATATCCACTCAAGGATGTGGAGGGCATTGGTCCACATACATCAAAGTGTATTAACTCCAAGGTACTTTTAGTCTTTGTTTCACTCCTAGGAAATGGGTTCTTGATATTCTTCCCTTTTGCACATCCTTTACAAGTGCCATCATGATCAATCTTTAAGTCTAGCAAACCTATAACTACCTTGCTTACATAAGGTAGTGCCTTGTAGTTAATGTGAGCAAGTCTTCTATGCCATAGTTCATTTGGGATAATGGTTTCATGAACAAGAGTTGCTTCTGGAAGGCCCTTAAGTTTGTACAAACCTCCTTCTTCTTCACCAATGATAATTGCATCCTTGATAGATTTTCCTTTGGACCACATTAATACTTGTCCATCAATCAATACAACCCTGTAGCCTTTCTTATCCAATGTTGAGATGGATAACAAGTTCTTCTTCAATCCTCGTACATACAATATTTCTTTCATTTTCATGGAGGTACCAGAATCAAGCTTGTAGCTTGCTTCACCAATTCCCTTGATGGGATATTGAAAGTCATCCCCTAGAGATACCTTTTGTGGAGAAGTCTTTTCTTCAAGACTTGAGAGATTCTTTTTATGACCTATCATGTGTTTTGAAGCACCACTGTCAATAAGCCATGTATCTTCTCCAGGGGTTATAGATCCAGAGAGTGTGAAGAAAAGAGCATATTCTTCTGCATCTTCTTCTTTATTTCTCCTAGATCTTGTTTTGAAGAAGGTTATTTCTTCTTCTTCTTCTTCTCTTGTAGGTCTTTTATTGTGAGGCCTTTCTTCCTATTCTACTTCTTCTTCACTATCATCTTCTGCAAGATGTGCTTGATGTATTTAGTAATGAAAACCCTTTTTCTTTTGTAGAGGGCAATCTCTAGCAAGGTGTCCTATTTTGTGACAAGAAAAACATTGGAAAGAGGAGTAATCTCTTCTTTGAAAAGCTCCTCTTTTCTTTTGAAATCTATGTGGAGAATGAGACTCCCTATGACTATCCCTTTTGGAGTAGGATTGATTCCTTCTTCTCTTGGTGTGGGTGGCTAGGGCTTGGTCATGTTCTTTGAGTAGGGCTTCTCGGTTTGCAACCCTAGCCTCTTCTTGTACACAATCCTCCCAAACTACATCAAACTTCATACTTTCTTTTCTGGTACACATAGTTTGTATGAATGACTCCCAAGGTCTACTGAGACCATTTAGAGCTGTCATCACAAGTTCATCTTCATCAAGAGTATCACCAATTGCATTTAGTTGCTCCTTGATTTGGGATATCCTTGAGAAGTAGTTATTAATAGATTCTCCTTTGTGCATCTTGGTACTCTTTAACTGAGTTCTTAGGTTCATCTTTCTATTGTTGTTCTTTCCTTCATACATCCTTCCTAGGGCATCATACATTTCCTTTGGAGTCTTCTTGGAAGCCACTTGGGGAATCAAGTGGTATTTAGTAGAATCAGCTATTATTCTCTTTGCCCTAATCAAATCCTTCCTATGCTTCTCTTTGGCTTCATCTCCTTCACGTTCTACAACTTCATCCTTGATATAATGAGCAAGGTCATTTTCTTCAAGAATGAGACCAATTCTATATTTCCATGCTCAGAAATTTTCTATACCTTCTAGCTTGTCTTCAAGCTTAGTGTTTGGAGCCATCTTCTCTTGGGGGAGTCCAAGAGATAAGAGATAGAGTAATACTTACCCGAAATTTTTTATTTTTTTCGGATCTGCAACAGAATTTCTGGTTTATCGCACTTTTGGTAAAACTAGGGTTTGTCTTTCCTGGAGTTCTACCCAACCAAAAACTTTGATCCAAGGCTCAAAAGATAGATCTTTAGAAGGGCTAATCATCCGTGCAACCAAAATCCAAAAATACTAAACTTTTGGAGAAACCTTAATTTTTTGGAGAGAGAGAGAAATATAATTTCACCTTGTGAAAGATGTTCTATTCAGACTAGCTCTGATACCATGTTAAGTTTAAACCAAATAAACTAGCAAGATCACTGAAAGAAACATAATCACAAGATAGACACAAAATTTACCCTGGGAAACCCTCATGGGGTAGAAAACCCAGCAAAGCTTTCCTCAATAAGATGATAAACCAAAAATACAAGATATGCTCCTCCTTCTCTACCTCATGTGCAAACCTCCCATACAAGTGTGCTACTTTTCTGAGTTGTGCAAGTGATACAAATGAGGAACTCTCCTCCTCTATTTATACAAGTCCCCGACTGACCAAAAATCCCTAATGGGGCCGACCTCTCCTGGAGAAGTCTAATAACCCCTAAAATATAAAATCAGGGCCGACCCCCACATGGTGGGTCTAATAACCCTAGTTACCACAAACCATCGGAGGAATAAACATCTTCAGATACATAATAGAGTCACCTCAGAGGGATGAAACATCTCCGGAATAATAATGTACAAATATAATATTCTTAGAAGTTACAATATTCAACACTTCCAAGAAAGTTTACAAAGCTAGAGTCCAACCACAGAGGCATAAAAAATGAAAGTCGAACCCTTCCTCCTCCGTAGAGGTGACATTTACCCCTGATACGTATCTCGAAACAGGGCATCAAAATCAGTTACATTGCAGGAATCAAACCCAAAAGTAAGTCCTAAATCCTAACAAACTCCGACGTGGCAGATGCGTTGTGCCCACAAAACATTTCGGGAAGGCATGTTGTGCTGCGCATGACCAATCAAAAAGGGAAATCTCGACATCTGGGGCTTTCTGGCTCGCTTCATGAAAATGACAACTCCGGGAATATTTATAACAGACTACGGCTGACTCAGCTACTGGCGGGACTTACAGGCTGATGATTTCTCAGTCTATGTATATCTTTCCACTGCTGATTTGTAGGGGTGGCCATCTCAAATAGCTCCTTTAGGAGAACATCCAAGTCAATCAGGGGGCTATGGCCAATAGCAAGGAGATCTGATTTGACAATCCTGAATTGAGCCAGCAGCTCAAAGTCCTCGCTGAGTTTATCGATGATTAACTCTCCCTTTAGCCAACCATTCATACCCTCATACTTTGCATGGTTTACTCTTTCCTTGTTCGGCAGTTCGACATATTTGCTCCGAGGGGTCAGCTTCCCCTTTGGACCCAAAAACTCAGGAAACACTTTCTGAAACAGGGGCTGAAACAATTTGTTGAAATTTTCTACCCCTTGCTGAATAATGTTAATCCTAGTAAGTGCATTCTGCAACATGTTGTGCTTTGTGGTCATCCTCCTTGCTTCCACTAGAACTGATATCCTATCATTAATCCCCAAGGAAATTAGTTGTTCCCCACAAGCTGAGCTCATAACAACAATCACCTTCTAGGCTTCCTCCCTAGGCCTTTGTGCTAGACTTTCCTGTAGGGATTTACATCTTCTGCTTGCTACAATAGCAGCCTGTTTATGCTCATCCACCATGACCAAATGCTTTTCTAATGAGGGCATCTCCTTTATCACTTCATCCCAGAGCAAATGTTTAGCCCCTTGCAGGGGAATTCGGCTTATGACCCTTTCTCAAACATGGCTACCTTCTCTTTGAGTGTCCTGATCTCTTCAAGAGAGTCTTCACTTTCCTTAGCAGTGATGCTGTGCTGGAGCTCTTGATTGGCCTCCTTCAATTGAGTGATTTCTAGGTCCTTCAAGGACATTTCAGACATATCCTTGATCATTAGAGCAGTGGGTGATCTATACTTGGGGGTGTTATAGTCATTAAATTCATCAATTCTCTTCTGCATCTTTTGATTCTCTTCTTCCCATGTGCGCTTGTAAGCCTCTAGCACAGCAAGGCGGCCTTTCAGATCCAAAAATTCATGCTGCAATGTCTCAATCTCCCCTTGTAACTGGACAGTCTGAGGAGGTAGCAATATGTCTTTCATAGGTGTCTTGCTTTTCTTTTTGTAATCCTATATCTTGGCCAGTGGCTTAGTTGGTAAAATAGGATGCTCTGTTTCCACTGGTTGCTCAGATGCAAGGGGCTATTGTAAAGCATTCTATGCTGTTAGGTCTGCCACTTGGTCATTCAGGAGTTTCACCTGCACATTCCATGCCTTGTTTGTTTCCTTTTCCTACTTCAATTGGGTCTCTAGTTTAACCTCCCTTTGCTAGGACCTGAGATGGGCTAATGCCTCCTTAGTCAGATCAGCATAAATGAGATCGCTAACTCCCTTATGGAACACCATCTTATCTGGGATTGAGAACCCATCCATCTTGAAATCGACCTCTGAAACTCCTTCCTCATCAGCGATGGATAGGTTCAGGGAGTTTGGTGTAATATTCCTGGAAGAAGTGAAAGAGACTTTGCTACCTGATAGCTTCCTTAGCTTCTTGGACTAATTCCGAGTCTCAGCCTCAGATTGCTCTTTGAGCTGCCCATAGGTGGTCAGCAGTTTATTTTCAGTATTAAATTGCCCTTCAACAGCGGAGGCAAAAGAATACTTCTGATAATTGAGTAGAGATGCCTCACCCCCTTTCTTGATTGATTGTGTGGTTCGTGGGGGATTTCTCTGTGAGTGTGTAGTGGTTGGATTTACAACAACTAGTGGTTGGGCGATCACCATCTGATTTCCAACCTTTCCCCCAGTAGGGTTTATTGAAACAAGCTCCTCCTCTATCACTTTCTTTAGGGCATCAGATTCAAAATTAAACTCCTTCTTCAGGTTGATTACATCCTCCTCTATGTCTATCCTAGGCTTCTTACTAGGGGTTTGTTCATCACATTCCATATCCTCCACCTCTGACCGAGACCTTCTGCTACTACCATCACCGTTTAGGGGCAAGGGAGTAGCTGGGACCGTACCTTGCACTTCTTTAGGATCCTGAAGTTTCTCTACAGGAGTCCAATAAAAATCATAGGCAAGAGAATTTGCATCCTAGGACAAGTCAGGGATCATGGAGTGAATAAAGGCTGACCTCTACACCTCAACCCTCCTCTAGGAAATGATCCCCTTAGGATCGTAATTCTGTGCATGAGTCTCGTGAAACTTCATGGCCTTCAAGACTTTCTTGGCCATTTGTAACACTGTTGGCTTCTTCACAATGAAGGGCCCGAAATTAATAGGGTATTTGATCCAAGAGTTCTTCCTATGAGTAGTAAAATGCTCCTCATCAGCAGATATCCTCTGCCTAATCAATTCTAGTGTGAATACTAAGGGAGTTAGGTAAATTGGTAGCATGAAAGGGGCAACCGAAAAACCATATACCCTGATAACTAAATACTTCTGCATCAGGAACCAATCTCCAATACCCTCTTGCTGCAAGGAAACCTTCATGTCTTCTGATATCCTCTTCTCTTTAGGGTTGAATAGTTTGGAGATGCTGAGGAAAATTCTGTTAATGAACAGCGTGTAAGACCAGTCCTGGATCTTCTAGAGAGACCGGGGCCAGTCTTTGAACACCTCTGGATCCATGTCCTCAAGGGTCTCCCGGTTGGAACTGAATATGATGGAAAATAGATACACCTAGTATCTAAAGTTCTTATCCAAATCAAACTTCTAAGATGAGAATTGATTTCTCCAGCCAAGAAATCATCAATCTTAATTCCTGCTTCAGATTGAATCAGGTAAAGGAGAATGCCTATCATTACTTCAGGGACCATGATATCGCTATCAAGACCTAGGATTTGACTCAAGAGGGAGATGGGTGATACGACAGGCTTTATGAACAATTCAGAGGAGAGTGGGGTGATAAGGATCTCTGAGGGAACTGGGGTCATCAAAATGGTCAGGAAAAATTTATTCTTGGATTCTAGGTCGGCTTTCCCAAACACCTGTAGAACCTCTGATTCAGTGAAGGGGATCAAGGCCTGACATTGGGCTTCAGAGAGACCCAAAGCAACCCTGATAGCTTCTAGTGTAATTCTGCAAATGACATGGGAGTGGGTATCTGTCATGTCCCAAATTTGGTATTGGGTCAAAATGGCCTAATCACATTGTCCCTATTCATTAGAGTTTGTCAAATTGATGCTAAAGGTCAAATAATTGCCAAGGAGGAAAATTACAAGTTTCCTAGGTTTAGGGTGGAAGCTTTGGGATTTGGAATAATGGGGATAATAAATGATGTTTGAACATTAGAATGGCATAAATATTTAATAAAGGAGATAAATAAATATATACAAGTGAAAATCAAAGTGGCATTTCATCATGAAGACACATGGAGGAAGTGGGACCCACATATGGCTAGATTTCCCCACTACACTTGGCATCATTCTCTCACCAATTCGAATTCAAGGTGAATGGTAACATACTTGGGGGATTCCAAAAGGTATTATTCATTGCATTACTCATCCAAGGTCGAAATATAGAGGAAGAGTAACTCCCATGGAAGAGGAAGAGGCAATTTGGAGCTAGTGAGACACTTGGGCTAGATTCCCTAGCTCTATGACAACAATGATGAAGATGCTATGACACCTATGACACAAATCAGACCTGAAGGCTGACATATGACATATATGACATGTCAGGGCTAAAAATAGACTCCAAGAGGGCGCTCAAGGGTGTTAGGGCAGCTAAGATGCTTCCACATGTGATTTGGTGGAAGTGGGAGACTAGGAATTGTTGTACAAGTGGCGTTCTTTGGAATCTCTTCCCAACTTGAGTTGGCATGAGTCTCTTGGAAGGAATTCGACCCATGGAGGACATTAGAAGTTTATAAATGTCAATAACAAAGAATGAAACCAGCTTTTGATCATTTGTAGAATTTGCAATTGCATTTGTGAAGAGGGAGAGCTAGTGGATGACTAGTTTCTTGCCTTAGCCAATTTCGAGGGTGAAAGATTCCCATCGAAGTTGGCAATTGGAAAGGCCATTCAGACCTTTCATTTGGAGCTTTAATGGAGTCTTTATTTGCAGGTATAAGCTATAGGGAAGCTCATGGTTTCTTCTATTGCAGCTCGCTCCTTCAACCATTTCCAGTTTTGATGGCATATTCTTGATCCTTGAGGGAGGGCGTTTTTGGTGAGCTATTGTACACTTTGGGGGAGCTTCTAATGCCCCATTTCTTTTGTAATATGAAGTAAATACTCTGTTCTTCATCTCCATAAAGTTCCAGGTCGAAATTCCAAGTAGAAATGTATAAATCTCATTTTTAATGGAAGAACAATGCCATTTCCCCACTACCTTGTTGTGAACCAATGTATTGATGATGATTTCGAATGAATGGATGATTCTATGATGCATTTGTGATTAATGGACTACCATGGATGTATTTTACAAGTTTCATGTACTGTACTTGAGCATTTGAAGTATTTTTACTCAGTTTAATTGCATTGGGAGAAGAAATAGTGCCATTTCCCCAAGGGTCGAATTGGTGATTTTTGCAGTTGAATGGGAGAGGGTGAGAATAGTTGTAATAAACCATTAATGGTGCATATGAGACCTTAATAACATACTTAACACATTACATACCTCTGTTCATAAATTTGAGTGGGTTTGGAGGCATTTGGGAAGCTGTTTTCAGTACTTAACTTAGGGAGATTTGAACCCCAAATTACTAGTAAAATTGCATACTTGGTCCAGAATCTTAAGAGAGTTTGCAGAGGTCTTTTGGTGGCCATATGTTATCCCTGAACATCATATTCAATTCCTAATATCATTCATACACCTTCCTTGAATATTTGAAGGCATTTGGAGTCAATTTGAGACCTAGAGACCAATACTAGTCAAAGGGAAATCACTAGTAAAGTTACCTACATTGACCAGAATTGAAAGAGTATTTGCAGAAGTGTTTTAAAGGTACAAAGGCATCCCTAAAACACATATTTATGTTCTAATATCATTCATATACCTTCTCAGAAGATTTGGGATCATTTGGAGCAAATTTGGGACCTAGAGATCGAAACTAGTCAAAGGTCGAACCAAGGAAAAAAGTGGAAAATTGCAATTTTAATAAAATTCCTAACAAGGGACATTACAGTGGTATCAGAGCATGGTCCTTGCACCTGTGTATTAGGTACATACATTCAAGAATAATTGGAAGCCATGTCTTACTATTATGATGAATCCTATGAGTACAATTCTTATGATGAATATGCAGATGCTTATGAGCAATATGAAGCAGAATGTGAATGGTATGAGGAAAAGGTGCCATCATGAAACACTTCTTACAATTTCAAGAGAAATGAAGATTATTCTTATGACTTTAAATCTGATGAATATGAATGTGTCACACCAACCAAGGATAATTCTATGAGTGATTTCCAAAGATGGAGAGCAAATTATAAAACCTTGCCCCAGCAATATCAAAAATATCAAGAATATCCAGCTTCGAGCAAAAATACACAAAATGCCATGTCTTTTGAGTACTATGCTGAACATGTTTTTGAAAATAGGCCCAAAAATGAAGATGTGGAGTTAGTGAAGAAAGGTTTATGCCCTTCTTGTAAGAACCCTTGGAGCGAGTATCATATATGTGTGCATGAAATGATGTCCTCTTTGATGAGAGCTTTTGAGATTTATTCAAGAAGGGATTCCAAATATACCGATCCTAAGGAAAACAAGGGGAAAAATGAATCAGCTTGCTTGAAGGATAAAAATGAAGAGACATCACAAGAGCATGAAGAAGATTCTATTGAAAATATGGAAGATCATTTCGAGACACCTTATAGCTTAGACATGAACCAAAGAGCATCTACTGATGGATGCTTAAACTATGAAGGAGTACCTACTGATGGGTGCTCACACCTCTATGTTGGTGACATAGAGATCACTTTTGAAAGTGTTGCTGCAAGCCCAAGTTCCATTAAGCTTGATAATGAAGACCTTGTAGCAGTTGAAGAAGAACCAAGATCAACTTCCCCATCACCACTTGAGCTTCATGAAGTTGGTCCAAGCAAAAATGAAGAAGATGAGGAGGTTCATTTGCAAGAGCCTCATTTTCTTGAAGGGTCCTTAAAGATGAATGAAAAGAAGATCCAAGAGTCCCTCAGCATTCTCCATGAGACTCAAGCATTGGTGTCAAATTCTTGTTGGAGAGCTACTTCATTGGAGGAAACATCCTTCCTTGAAGATATGGAGAAGATTCAAAGAGCAATGTGCCACATCAAAGGTAATTTCATGTCTTTGCTTTTTGATAGAAACCATTTGTTTGAGCTTAATGAATTGTTACATGATGCATACTTGAAGAATAATGAGGATATTCATAAGCTCACAATTCAAAATGAGCAACTTCTTGAAAAGTTGCAAGATACTTGTTTTTCCTCCTATGTTTCAGATTGTCAAATGGTAGATTGTTTGGAGGATTCTCATGACATGGTGGATCATGAGAAATGTGAAAATTTGAATGTTCTTGATGTGTTTGGAGATGAACTTGAAGAGATCCAAACACTTGATGTGGTGGAAGAAGAATTTGAATTGCCTCTTGATGAAGGTTGTGCAATTTTTAAAGAAGAGCATGATTCATCTACATTGGAACCAAACTATGACAAAGAGTTCACACTTTTGAAGGAGCTGCACGATACTACCCATATGGATCCTCCCCATGATGAAACTTCTGTACTTTTTGATCATTTGGGTGATTTGGTTCATTCTCCTACATCCTACAATTCCATGTTTTGCAACATTAGTCTCAATGAAGTATGGGTGAAAGGGTTCTTTTTGATGGTGCCACATGAGGAGTATGATATGGTTGGAGCACATTCTTATTCACATTTGCAGCATCATACTTTATTACTTTATGATGATGCAGATCTACATGGATGCACCTATGATATGCATTTGAGTCACTTGAAGACTCATGGTTTTTCTTGCTCAACACTTGATTCATTTGATGTTGGAGGAACTTCATCCAACACTTGGGTGAATAGATTTATGATTGGAGAACATTTTTGTTGGAAGCCAAATACTTTGTTATATCTTTATGATAATCACATTCAGGGATGTATGAGTGAGACTTCTTTGAGTCATTTGAAGTCTCCTTGTTTTTTCTGCTCATTATTTGGTTCAGATTTTAGTGGAGATTCTTCATTCACTTCTTGGATGAAAGAATACATGGCTGAATATTTTGATGCATATCACATCCTTTTGGAGCAGCTTTATAGGACATGGGATCTTCACCTATGTCATTGTAGCAGATTTGATTGGTCACTTGAAGCTTGTATGCACTTGGAAAACGGTGGTCTACTTGCTTGGAGGTATAAGCACTTTCATGATTCTTTGATGAAGCACTTCCTTGATATTAATTTTCATTATGTAGTTATGTACTTTGATGATATATATTTTGTACTCATGATGTTTGGAAGAATGCATACAAGAAAATGGGATCCATGAATCCTCTTATATGATGGTATGGGTTGGAGAGCACTCTTAATTGTTCGGGTGCAATACAAGCAATGGGACCCTGGAATAATTTTTATCTCATTGGTTTCAAATTTTTTGGGGAAACAAGCAGTATGGGAGATGGATTTCCCCACTTAATAAAGTGATTTTTATCAGAGTAGTGCAGCAGCAAGCATGTTGGTTCCTCTCTAAAATCTTCATGGAAACTCAAAGACTCAAGGTTGGGCAATTCAATGGCAACTTCAAAGAATTATACAGAAAGCAGGTTCTTCAACACCCATGTTTAAAATTGCTTGAGGACAAGCAATATTGGGAAGGGAGGATTTGTCATGTCCCAAATTTGGTATTGGGTCAAAATGGCCTAATCACATTGGCCCTATTCATTAGAGTTTGTCAAATTGATGCTAAAGGTCAAATAATTGCCAAGGAGGAAAATTACTAGTTTCCTAGGTTTAGGGTGGAAGCTTTGGGATTTGGAATAATGGGGATAATAAATGATGTTTGAACATTAGAATGGCATAAATATTTAATAAAGGAGATAAATAAATATATACAAGTGAAAATCAAAGTGGCATTTCATCATGAAGACACATGGAGGAAGTGGGACCCACATATGGCTAGATTTCCCCACTACACTTGGCATCATTCTCTCACCAATTCGAATTCAAGGTGAATGGTAACATACTTGGGGGAGTCCAAAAGGTATTATTCATTGCATTACTCATCCAAGGTCGAAATATAGAGGAAGAGTAACTCCCATGGAAGAGGAAGAGGCAATTTGGAGCTAGTGAGACACTTGGGCTAGATTCCCTAGCTCTATGACAACAATGATGAAGATGCTATGACACCTATGACACAAATCAGACCTGAAGGCTGACATATGACATATATGACATGTCAGGGCTAAAAATAGACTCCAAGAGGGCGCTCAAGGGTGTTAGGGCAGCTAAGATGCTTCCACATGTGATTTGGTGGAAGTGGGAGACTAGGAATTGTTGTACAAGTGGCGTTCTTTGGAATCTCTTCCCAACTTGAGTTGGCATGAGTCTCTTGGAAGGAATTCGACCCATGGAGGACATTAGAAGTTTATAAATGTCAATAAAAAAGAATGAAACCAGCTTTTGATCATTTGTAGAATTTGCAATTGCATTTGTGAAGAGGGAGAGCTAGTGGATGACTAGTTTCTTGCCTTAGCCAATTTTGAGGGTGAAAGATTCCCATCCAAGTTGGCAATTGGAAAGGCCATTCAGACCTTTCATTTGGAGATTTAATGGAGTCTTTATTTGCAGGTGTAAGCTACAGGGAAACTCATGGTTTCTTCTATTGCAGCTCGCTCCTTCAACCATTTCCAGTTTTGATGGCATATTCTTGATCCTTGAGGGAGGGCGTTTTTGGTGAGCTATTGTACACTTTGGGGGAGATTCTAATGCCCCATTTATTTTTTAATATGAATTAAATACTCTTTTCTTTATCTCCAGAAAGTTTTAGGTCGAAATTCCAAGTAGAAATGTATAAATCTCATTTTTAATGGAAGAACAATGCCATTTCCCCACTACCTTGTTGTGAACCAATGTATTGATGATGATTTCGAATGAATGGATTATTCTATGATGCATTTGTGATTAATGGACTGCCATGGATGTATTTTACAAGTTTCATGTACTATACTTGAGCATTTGAAGTATTTTTACTCAGTTTAATTGCATTGGGAGAAGAAATAGTGCCATTTCCCCAAGGGTCGAATTGGTGATTTTTGCAGTTGAATGGGAGAGGGTGAGAATAGTTGTAATAAACCATTAATGGTGCATATGAGACCTTAATAACATACTTAACACATTACATACCTCTGTTCATAAATTTGAGTGGGTTTGGAGGCATTTGGGAAGCCGTTTTCAGTACTTAACTTAGGGAGATTTGAACCCCAAATTACTAGTAAAATTGCATACTTGGTCCAGAATCTTAAGAGAGTTTGCAGAGGTCTTTTGGTGGCCATATGTTATCCCTGAACATCATATTCAATTCCTAATATCATTCATACACCTTCCTTGAATATTTGAAGGCATTTGGAGTCAATTTGAGACCTAGAGACCAATACTAGTCAAAGGGAAATCACTAGTAAAGTTACCTACATTGACCAGAATTGAAAGAGTATTTGCAGAAGTGTTTTAAAGGTAAAAAGGCATCCCTAAAACACATATTTATGTTCTAATATCATTCATATACCTTGTCAGAAGATTTGGGATCATTTGGGGCAAATTTGGGACCTAGAGATCGAAACTAGTCAAAGGTCGAACCAAGGAAAAAAGTGAAAAATTGCAATTTTAATAAAATTCCTAACAAGGGACATTACAGTATCGTCTAAGATGGCCTTCCTAGTGGTGGAATAATTGGAGGCTACCCTTTGGACAATATATGGGAAATGGGGCAATTGTTCTAATGTAAACCCTATTAAGGATGACTTTAAATTTACCAACAGTTCCGACTGGTCTCCGGAAGGTGACAACAAAGCGTTCTGGGCATCATTAACACTGGACAACCTCAAACGACGATCATAAACATCGTAAATTTGATCGCAGATGATATCCTCGGACAAGTCAAGGATTTTTACAGACGAGGCCATTGAGGAACTGTCTATTGGATAAATTACAAAACACAAAAGGGTTGATAAACGATGAAGGAGTTACTTGGTGGTGATGGTCGATACTTCTGGAGGTTGCAGTTGTATCCAGCTAACTCCTTCTTGGCAGACGTCGGATTTGCAGGGCAATGGGAGTATTAAGGGACTGTTAATGTCAAGCTGATTATCCTTTTAAACCATCGTGGTCCATAAACGTGACCTTTGTATCTCCAATCTTCGAGCGCAATATCCAATGGGGACGGGCCCACTAGATTTCACAAATTTGTTTTTTATCTTTAGAGCTATATTAATGGGTTTAAATCTTAAATATCTTGTCTTTAATATAAAACCAAAATATTATGTAATTGATGTTTGGATTTGGTTATTATAAGGTGGAATCTTGTATTGTGTAATATATTGATGTCATGTGCAGGTAAACGCTATTTTGGAAAGCATATGGGTGTACTCCATGAATATTCCTAACCATATATTGGAAGGAAGTTGAGAGGCCAACTCTCGTGGAGCCAATTCGAGAAATTGGGCTGGTTTTATTTTCAAATGGCCAAAAAAAGGGATTGGATAGATTTGAAAATGAGGTATACTTTTTATATTTGATTCTTCAATATGATATTTTATAACATATGTCTTCATTGTAATTTGTAGTGGTTTTTTCTTACGTGATGTGCAAATTGGTTCTATGTAGGATGTTAAAGGAATATCAAGTCGGGGTTGAAGAATTCATATAGTTTTCAAAAAGGCATTCAGAGGATAATAACACCACAAGATGCCCTAGTAAAAAATGTTGCAATGTTGCAGTATTGGCATTTCGGGAAGTACAAGACCACTTGATGATTCATGGTATAACAAGTTCATATAAAACTTGGATTTTTCATGGAGAGAGAGTTCCTACTCAGGACTATATATTTGACAAGAGAAAGAAATGCCACAAAATAGATATGCATGATTTGACTCCAGAAATTAAACATGGTGATGAACACATAGTCGGACATCAATATGATAATCAAAATGATGATTTTGCAACATTGCTTACAAATGATATTGAAGTTCTTGAGAATGACGATCATAACGAGGCAACCATGGTTGATGATCATATGGTTGAAATGGTGAATGATGCTTATCAATATTATAATGAAAATCTAGATGTGAATTGTGAAAATGGCCAAGCAGAATCAATGGAAGAAAAAAACGATATCAGTCAATATCTAAAGTTAATTGAAGATGTGAAGGCACAATTGTACCCAGGTTGCAGTAGTTTCACTAAGCTATCGGCCACTATGAAATTGCACAACCTTAAAGTGAGAAATGGATGGTCTGATGCAAGTTTCACCCAGTTGTTGAAGTTGCAAAGAGAAATGCTTCCAACATGAAATACACTTCCAGAATCTACATATGCTACAAAACATTTGATTAAATCATTGGGGTTGGAATATGAAATGATACATGCATTCCACAATGATTGCATTTTATATTGGGGAAAATAAGAAAAAATAAATGAATGCCCAACATGTGGCAAATCAAGATGGAGGGTTGATGCTCGTTCTAAAAAGGTGCGTACTGGTGTCCCGGCCAAAGTGCTGAGGGATTTCCCTATAGTGCCTAGGTTGAAGAGAATGTACACGTATGATTTTGAACTCTTATAATTCCATTATATCAAACACCTTCATGTACTACCAACCTACTAGAAAATCGTCTTCTTTAATCTACTAAGTAGTGAAATGCATATATGATTCTTTATGTTTTTGTTACAGCTCTACAAATAGTTCACAGAAAATGAGGTGGCATCATGAGAATGAAAGTAAGGATGGAATAATGCGCCACCCAGTTGATAGCCCGGCATGGAAAACTATAGATTCTAAATGGCTTGATTTTTCCAACGATCCTCGCAATGTACAACTTGCAATGGTAGTGGAAGGATTTAATCCTTTTGGAAACTTGGGTAGTAGTTACAGTGTATGGCCAGTAGTACTAGTCACATATAACCTTCCGCCATGGTTGTTCATGAAAAGGATCTTTTGTTTGTTGTCATTGTTAATACCTGGTCCCATGCAACCAGGAAATGACATAGATGTTTATTTGGAACCATTGGTAAACGAACTAAAGCTAACATGGGATGAAGGGGCAAGGACATACGATGCTCATTCAAGGTCATTATTTAATATGAAGGCTATATTGATGTGGGTAGTCCATGACTTTCCTGCTTATGGAAATATGGCCGGTTGCATGACTAAAGGGTTTTGTGCATGCCCTCTATGTGGAAGCAACATGGATTCAATGTATCTCAAATGTAGTAGGAAGTGTGTGTACATGGGACATAGGAGATATCTTCCAATAAATCATAAGTATCGTTGACAAAAAGGACCATTTAATGGGAAGTCTGAGCATCTCATTGCACCTACAATTGTACAAGTGTCAGATATTTTTACAGAAACAGAAGGAAGGCAAGAGAAACGGGGAAAGACTGAAAGTACAAAAAGAAAGAGAAATTTTTAAAAAGGTGAAAATTCGAAGAATGACGTGTGGAAGAAAAGGCCAATTCTATTCAATTTACCATATTGGGAGGTATGTGGACACATTAACCTAAGTCCTCAAATGTATGATGCTTTAAGGATTTCATTGTGTTTAATATGAATATATTGTTTAATTTTTCTTTGATGTTATAATTCATTGATTTTTTATACGGTTGGATGCAGAAACTCCTAGTGCGTAACAATTTATATTTAATGCATGTAGAAAAAAATGTACGCAAAAGTATTTTAGGAACCCTTCTAGATATAAAAGATAAATCAAAGGATGGGAAAAATTCTTGTGATGACTTACAACAGTTGGGTATAAGGAGGTCTCTATGGACACAACAAAAAGGAAAAAAAATATTTCTTCCACCCGCACAACACACTCTTTCAAAAAAGGAGAAAGAGATTCTTTGTCGTGTTTTGTTCACCTTAAAAGTTCCAGATGGATATAGTTCAAATCCTAGAAATCATGTATCTATGAAAGATCTCATGCTTCATAGTATGAAAGCACATGATGGCCATGTTCTCAAGCAACAAATCCTTCCAGTAGCAGTGCGCCATGTGCTACCAAAAGTAGTTCGAAACACTATTTGTAGGCTTTGCTTCATTTATAGGCGAATTTGTGCAAAAATGGTGGATCGAACAGATCTTGATAACTTACAAGATGATGTTGTGGAAACTTTGTGCTTACTCGAAAAATATTCCCCCCATTCATTCTTTGATATAATGATACATCTGACTGTACACTTGGTGCAATAGCTACATTATTGTGGACCAGTTGCATATCGATGGATGTACCCTTTTGAAAGGTCAGTTAAATGTTATTAAGTGCAAATACACATAAATTCTAGCATTTTATGTGCATATAATATTAATACATGACTAGCAACTCTTTATTCATACTTTTGATTTCTCTGCAAATTGTGTGTTTTTTTCTAGGAACATGAAAGTTTTCAAAAGTTATGTGAAAAATAAGAATATGTAAGAAGGCTGCATAGCTAAAAACTACACTGTGGTGGAATCCATAAAATTTTGTGTTGGATATGTTCAAGGTATGGATTATATTGAAAGCATGCCTAGTAGAAATGAAGCTTGGGACGATGAAGAAGGAGAGGTTGGAAAATATGGGAAGGCCTTATCTAGTGGAACTTCTATTGAATTAGATAAAACTAGTTTGTTACAAGCCCACAGATGGATCTTGCACAACACAAATGAAATTCAACCTTGGATAGAGTAAGTAATAAGCACATGCTTATAAAATCATTTTTTATTATAATATATCGCAATTTTTTCATAAATTGTTTATTGACATTACTTGAAAATAGGATGCACTTGACAGAAATTTCCAATAGTAACATCCAAGCCCAAAAAGATGAAGTCTTACTACAAAAGCTCCACAACCAACAATTTAGTGATTGGTTAAGAAAACAAGTAATGATATGTTCTTCATATTAGATTTAATTAAACTTCATTGATCAAGACTATTATGATGTATGAAGGTGAGATTCTTTTAATATATTTTGAAATTGCATGGTTTTCTAACGACATTTCAAATTTCAAGGTGGAAGGAAAATAAAATATTTTTGATACCCTTAAATGGTTGGCACGTGGCCCAAGGAAATATGCAACTAAGTATGATGGCTACTTAATCAATGGGTGTAGATTTCATGTTAAAAGATTAGAAAATGTCAGGGCCACCCAAAATAGCGGTGTGTGGATAGATGCAGAAACATTAATGAGATCAAGTGCAAAGGATAAAAACCCTATACATCAAACGACAACATATTATGGAGTGATTCAAGAAATAATGTTATTGGACTACTATTTGGTGCAGTATCCATTGTTCAAATGTGATTGGATATATGTACACAAGAAGAATGGAATGAAAGTTGATGAAATTGGTTTCACCATAGTGAATCTGAAGAGATGCTTGAGTAAGGATAGACTGCAAGATGATCCATTTATTCTAGCATCACAAGCGAAACAAGTGTTTTATGTACAAGATTCAGTAGAGAATGACCATTGTGTAGTTTTTACATGCCCTCTGAAGGGATCAAGAAATTGTAATAGATATGATTTGGAGTATGTAGATTTATCAAGTGTTGCAGATTTTGAAGAGACGAAATGCAAAGAGGATGAAGCTGTAGGTGATGGTGGCATGGATTATGTTCGACAAGATTGTGAAGGCAAATGGTTGGATGTTGTTCAGTAAGTAGCATGCATGATTGATTTATCAGTTCTCATTTAAGTTGTATCTATGAAAACTTATATCTTAGATTATTACTTGGATTTACCTTTCACACATATATGTTTTGTTTTGCTACTGTTTATGCATATTATTACATGGATTTACCTTTCATGCATATATTTTTATAGTAGATAGATTGGGTGTGGGGAATTGAGAGTGATGTGAGGGGGGGGGGGGCATATAAGATTCAACCTTCATGTGGTTGGCCCTGTTTAGTAGAGAATAAGATATTATTGAAACCAAGAAAAGCTCATTCAGGTATTTTCATTTCATTTTTTTAGAATTTCATATATGTTATGCCTTTTTTTACATATCTAAAAATAGATATGAAAATACCATTTTGTCATGATATATGCAGGTTTTCACAATGGAAAGCAATATAATGACAATTTGTATCGTTCTCTAATGCATATTTGTAAGTTATCACCATAACGAATTTGTCAATTAGATATCTTATTGTCGTTTCTGCAAATTTTAATTTTTTTGGGTTATTGGCCATTGGATGAATCATCTGACGAACAGAGTCATTTCATCTGTAGATTGTCTGGGTAAACACATGGACCCCCAACAGGTCATTTTTTAAGGAAGAGGTTAGGCTTAGTATTCATGAATCCTAGATTATTAACATTTTACTATTTGTTTTTAGGAAGAGGGCTTAAGACTGACTTTGCAATTTAGTTTCAAGTTTTGTTTTCACCTTTTTGATAGCTTTCAACTAACCAGGAAACAAAAGTACTCTTTCCATATTATAGTGGAGTACAGGGCCTGCATGTAACTCCATCCACAAGTAGCCTTGCTTGTGCTTGTGCAAGTGAAACAACCCACCATAGTGGAGTATGAAACACCCTTTCTTTACCATCAGGCTAAGACTTCATTTTCATTGAAATTTAGTTTATCTATATTCTAACAAAAAAACATCTTTGAATCTATTTCAATATATTGACCAGTGCGATTTGTCTCTTCACTGTTCATGAGTTTAATATGCAAAATTGTTGTGCTACTTCTCAATGGAATATTACCAAACTACAAATACAGGTTTTTTCTTTACCTTTACTGTTGCATCTGGCGTGAAATATAGCCATTGAAATGTATCTGATCTATTTGTTCACTGCATATGTTACCAATATATCTTTTAGTTATTAGAATTCATGAGAATGTATAATTGACTTTACCAAAAAAATACCTTATATAATGCCTTTCATAGTCTGTCACGTTCTTTAACTTATTGTATTGCCACTAAAATTAGAGAAATAAACATTGGTACAATTCTATCAAAAAAATGTTAATTTTCTACTCTAGAA
This sequence comes from Larix kaempferi, assembly GCA_027924585.1. Classification (NCBI taxonomy): domain Eukaryota; kingdom Viridiplantae; phylum Streptophyta; class Pinopsida; order Pinales; family Pinaceae; genus Larix; species Larix kaempferi. The sequence continues at coordinate 62,421 of BSBM01000593.1, forward strand.
CTGATTTGACTAGGCTATGATCATAAATAAAGTTGTTCTTCATCATGTTAAATTTTTAGAATTTAATTCAATCTGATCTAGGATCTTAACTGAGAGAACAACATGTACATCAAATCTACAGTATATCATTCATGGACACAATAATGCAAGCACAGAAGAGACACAGAGTTTACTTGGGGAAAACCATAAATGTGAAAAACCCCAATAACTTCCTCAGAGATAGATAGAGCAATGATACAAACAGAATACAAGAGATAGTCTTCTCCTAGCAGCAGAGCCTCCTCCTCCACAGGTGCGCCACTCTCCAATGTGTGAGTGAGATAATAGAATGTGCAAAATGAGAGAGACAAGCTCTCTATTTATACACTAACTTGACTTGACCTTTACTCAACTAGGTTGGCCTCAACTTAACCACTTAACATAATGCTGACTAGGCCGACCCCCACTAGGGTGGTCTAATAACCCTTTGAACCACATGTCCGACCCCCAATAGGGTGGTATAATAACCCTTTGACCCACATGACTTATATAAGGCCGACCCCAGCAAGGTGGTCTAATAACCCATCAAGTATAAGTTACGACACTTACAATATAAATGACGACACTTCCGTATAGATGAATAATAACATCTCTATAGGAATACAACCACTTCCATATAGAGGAATAATAACATCTCTATAGGAATAAAATATACATATATTTGAAATACATTCTGAAGTTACATATACATCAACACTCCCTCTTAACTAGGAAGGTATTTCTCAACACAAGTATTCTAGCACAAGTCATCTTCTCTGGATCATTGTCACTGGATAATCATCATCGAGTCATCATCATCATCACTGCTGCTGCTATCTCAATCAATCTCTGAATCTACTCATCATAGGAAGTTCTACAGATCCAGTCCTTTTTCATACTGGATGTAGTCCCACCACCTGCAAGTCTTCATCATCACTGGCCATACTATGGAATCCTCAGGACTTATTACATGTGTCACAAAACCTGGCTGCAGCATCCCAGGCTATTACAAGCACATAGCTCTACCTGTCGGATCTCCCAAGAGCACATTACATGTGACCCATCACAAAACCTGGCTAAAGCATTCCAGGCTGTTACGAGCACATAGCTCTACCTATCTGATCTCCTAGGAGCACAATACATGTGATCTCACCACAAAACCTAGCTGAAGCATCTGAGGCCTTTTTCATCCTATCCAGATCTCCCAGGAGAAAATTACATGTGGTCCACCACAAAACCTGGTTGAAGCATCTGAGGCCTTTTTCATCTTGTCCAGATCTCCCAGGAGCAAATTACATGTGGTCATGGAAAAACCTGACTGAAGCATTTGAGGCCTTTTTCATCCTATCCAGATCTCCCAGGAGCAAATTACATGCCATAGGAAAAAATATTACAAGAGCATCTCAGGATGTTACGGGTACACAACTCCGACCTGAAGATCTCCCAAGGCACAAATTACATGTCCTCCCAGAGCAATGTCTCGAAAGAGCATCCCAGGTTGTTATGGGTACGCAACTCCGACCTATAGGATCTCCTAGACATGCTCATCTACACAACCTGATCCACGGACACAAAGTATCATCTGATACTCACCATACATCATCCTGATGTACACATGATCATCCTGATCATCATCACTGCATCATCCTGATGCATGTCATCTAGAGAAGCTCATCATCCACGATCACCTTGATCATACAATGCATTTACCTGATGCATACCAAGTATCTACCTGATACATATCATCATACACAGTGTATCCACCTGATACATAGATACATGATCCACACAATGTATCATCAACATACATGATCTACCTGATCATACCTGATACATATCAACATACAAGATCTACTTGATCATACAATGTATCCACCTGATACATATACAGATACATGGTCCAAGCATCCAACATGATGCATATACAAAATACATACAAATGATCCAACCGATCATATCCAACATCCAACATGATGCACACATACATATAAATGATCCAACTGATCATATCCAGCATCCAACATGATGCATACATACATACATATAAATGATCCAACTGATCATACATAGCAGAAACTAGAACATCATCCTGATGCTCATCATCTAGTGCTTACATCCACAGCCATGTGAAGGATCCTCCTTCCAACATGCTTGGAATGGCTTCAAAAAATGTGTCCATCACTTCTTCCTCGAAGTGTCCTCGATCTGAGGAACACCAAGCCTCTCTCTGAAGTACTCGAAATTCACCCTGGCTAGTGGCTTTGTCAGCACATCTACAATCTGCTCATCCGTCGCAACATACAGTACCTTCATAGCTCCTCTCTACACCATATCCCTGATATAGTGATATTTGATCTCTATGTGCTTCGACCTGTCATGAAACACAGGGTTCTCAGACATCTTCACACAACTCTAGTTATCGCAAAAGATACCAGTAGCATCCAACGGGAGATCAAATAACTTAGACAGTAGCTTCCATAGCCATACTACCTCACAACTAGTTGAACAGGCTGCATCATACTCTTCCTCAACTGTACTCAGTGCTACGCAGGACTGCTTCCTGCTAAACCAAGAGATCACACCTGATCCCATACTGAAGCAACACCCAGATATGCTCTTCCTATCTGCAGCATTGCCTGCCCAATCTGAATCAACATAACCCTGCAGGTTAAACTTTTGATTCGCTTCATACTTGAGCCCATAATCCACTGTACCCTTCAGGTACCTTAAAACATGCTTTACAGCAACCAGGTGAACACTCCTCGGATCCGTCAGGAACTGGCTCAATGTGTTCACCGCAAAGCAAATATCTGGTCTCGTGTTCGTTAGGTACATCAAGGACCCAATCATCTGATGATACATAGTGACATCAACCGGATCAAATGAAGCATCATACAAAATCTTCAGGTTCGATGCCATAGGTGTGGCCATGGCCTTGCAGTCCATCATCCCAAACCTCTTTAGGATATCTACGGCATACTTCCCTTGTCCAAGGAAGATTCCATCTGCACTCTGTCACACCTCCATGCCAAAAACAAATAGTGCATCATCCCCAAGTTCTTTAACTCGAACTCAGCAGCAAGCTTCCACTGCATGTAGACAATCAATCTATCCTCACCTGTTACAAACAGGTCATCCACATCGTAGTATCACTGGATTTCCTTCCTCAACCTTGTAGTAAAGGTTGGAATCTGCTTTACTCTTGGTAAAGCCCAAACTGGTTAGAAAGCTGTCTATCCTACCATACCAAGTTCTGCACATATATGACTCCCTGTCATGTGCCTCAGAACCAAGTGGATTCTCCACATACACTTCTTCTTCAACTACACCATTCAAGAAGGCTGTCTTGAAATCAATTTGGTGTACCTTCCACTTCATCACTGCAGCCAAAGAAAGTACTGATCTGATGGAAGTGTATCTGGCTACAGGAGCAAAAGTCTCTATGCTACCACCTGCAGCATGCTTGATCTTGTAGATCCTCTTGGAAGTCACTACATACTCCCCTTCAGGTCTTGGGACTGCGTCCCAAACATCTTCATGATTGACTGGTACTCCTCGATCATGGCATTCTTCCTAGATCCTGGGAACTTCAATATCTTCAATATTTTCAATAGATAACTTTGTTGCTTGAACAAATGTTGTAGTCCTTCTTTTGTAGGTGATGGTATACAATCTTTCCTACACAACAAGTTAAATTGCATGATTAAAAAACATCTCATAGTTTTTCAAAACAAATTATTACACATAAAGAAATATGTCATACAGTCATGCAATTATCTTTAGCCAATGCTTCAATGCAACATTTATCCATATCTCGTAACTTTCTAGATGCCTTCTAATCTCTACCAGAACATTGTTAAGAGTGTGCACAACTCCCAACATGTCAGCAAAGAGGTTTCATTCTAGATAAGTAGCAATGGAATGTTGTACAGTTCCATAGGCCATGTACCCATGTATATTAGTAGTATAATGTCCATCAATGCAACTATTCTAATATGCATAATACACAACCTAATTGTAAGAACATCAGTATATACATTATTGAATAAAATTATTTAAACAAACAACTATGTAAGAAATGACAATTCAAATACTTATGTTTGTTTGATTGTTGGGTTGACTCCCTCTCAGTCTTTGCTTCTTTTTCTGCAACTCCATTCTGATGTTGATTGTGAGAAGTGGTCAACTCCCTCTGAATATATGCATCCTTGCAGAAACTACTGGAGTGTGCTCCCTCTTGATCTTTGCTTCCTGGATTACCTGTTCTTGAAATTATATTCATTCTCAATCCCTATGCATGCTTGTTAGTATCATCATTGTGTTATCCTCGAGATCTCATACATAATCAAACATTCATTAGTATAATCTTAATACTATCAAAACACAATAATCTTAAACATGTATAGTCATGATCATTCACAGATAATAAACATCAGTATTAAAGGTTTCAGGGAAGTCTTCTTTTACTCATGCATATTCTTATTTGATCATAGGTCTCTTATGATTAGTTAAATCATCAATGCATAAACCCGTGATTACTCAAACCTATACCTTCATGATTCTTCTGGTTAGTCATATCATCAATTATGGTAAGAAATATAATATGCATACAACCATGACTATTCAAACCTATGACTTCATGAATAATCATTATCAACAACACAACAGTATAAGATCCTAACACAAGGTAGGATTCTAGCTTGATATAGGAAAAACATACCTGGATTAGCATGCTAGCTAATTATGTCTAACATACTCACATGATGTCTTCTTGTTCTTCTTCAATGACTTGTTCTAGTAACCTGCATATCTCATAGGTTAACCATTATAGAACCAAGTTATACATACCTCGTAAATGGATCTTCTATGAGATCCATGACAATGGATGAATCTTTGTCCTCATGTCATCATGATCATATGTTCTTAAACCAGAACATGATTTGTCTTTCTTGGTGTACCTTTGATGTTAGTAGACAACATAAACCTCATACAACACCACAATGCATTAGTACAATCATAAGTGTCAACACCCTAATCAATGAATATCTTCTATCATGCATTCATAATTTTATTAAGGTGATACGACAAGTCTAAAATCAATATTGTACTAACCGTAATAACATGAAGACAAACATACCATAAACTTAATCATGAACAAATCTTGAAACATACCTCGATGAATTATAACTGTCGAGATCGCTTGTAATATTATTATGTAAGGCGTTAGCCTCATCTCCCTCTGAAACAGGAACTTATTCACTTATGCAGGTGACCACTCCATCTTCTTCTAGAATTAACCCAATCCACTTGATTTGCAAGAACTGGACCTGAAGCTAGATTAGGTTTTGTCAAAGAAACCCCAAAAATTAAAACTTTGAATTTCAAACTTCCGAAAGGATAGAAATATGTGCCTTGATGAGCTGATCAAGTTGGTATATTCAGAATTTGAAAACTGCAAAGTTTCACTCCTTAATTTTGCCTTTGAAACTTTCGGATTCACTGGACGTGACCTTGAACTGGGGTTTGATGAAGCCCACTCTTCTTCCCAATCAAAAGGTTTGATCCAAATCTCTAAGCTTCTATTTTTATGAGGAGCTTCCAGTCGTGATCATATATTTCAAAAATTCCCATTTTTTGCAGAAGCCCTAATTTTCCACTTTTCTGATCAAAGTCCCGAACTAGGGTCTAATCAAGCCCGACCTTCTTCCTAGCCAAAAATTCTGATCTTGGTCTCTAAATTTCGATTTTGATGAGTAGCATTCAGCTGTGGTCTCCGATTACAAAAATTCCAACTTTATCCAAAGCCCTAAATTCTGGAAGCCATTAATGAAGGTGCTCAAAAATAATTCTGTTTTGACAGAAATATGTGCGTGATTGTTTCTGGTGTAACTCCAAAATTTTTGATCCACAAGGTCTAAATATTTTCTCTGAGATAGCCCGACCTATTATATTTCCATCTCGATAGGTTTGACCTCAATTGGATTCTCTGAGAGAGAGAGAGTTATGCCACGTGTCGCAATGTGAGTTGTTTATGGGATAATATAGGAGAGCAAACTTGTACGGTGTGCCACGTGTCACTGGTTCAACTTCGGCATCTAAAACATTTTCCTGAGATATTACAATCTGTGTACTACCTGGCACATTTTACAAAATTTCATTTGGAGCTTCCTAGCCCAAGTTATGACCTCTTTGCCAAGGTCACCTATTTTTGACTTAGATCTGGAAGAGGCAGAAACCCTCTATTGTACAGATCATAAATCACAAAGTACAATGAATTAGAGGTTGTCCTTTGGACACAAGGTACATGGGGATCTTATCTTCGACCTGTAACAGATCTGAAGACTTTGCCAAAATGGATTTATAGAGAAATTTCTATGAAGACTGGTTTTTTCTATATCAAGCCCTAGCTTCGTAAGTGCAACAAGTGTCATACATGCCATATCATGCCTTATTTCAGGCTAGCTCTGATACCATGTTAAATTTTCAGAATTTACTTCAATCTGATCTACGATCTTAACTGAGAGAACAACATGTATAGCAAATCTACAGCATATCATGCATGGACAGAATAATGCAAGCACAAAAGAGACACAGAGTTTACTTGGGGAAAACCATAAAGGTGAAAAACCCCAATAACTTCCTCAGAGATAGATAGAGCAATGATACAACCAGAATACAAGAGATAGTCTTCTCCTAGTAGTAGAGCCTCCTCCTCCACAAGTGCACCACTCTCCAAAGTGTGAGTGAGAGAAAAGAATGTGTAAAATGAGAGAGACACACTCTCTATTTATACACTAACTTGACTTGACCTTTACTCAACTAGGTCAGCCTGAACTTAACCACTCAACATAATGCTGACTGGGCCAACCCCCACTAGGGTGGTCTAATAACCCTTTGACCCACATGGTCGACCCCCAATAGGGTGGTCTAATAACCCTTTGACCCACATGACTTATACAGGGCCGACCCCAACAAGGTGGTCTAATAACCCATCAAGTATAAGTTACGACACTTACAATATAAATGACGACACTTTCGTATAGAGGAATAATAACATATCTATAGGAATACAACCACTTCCGTATAGAGGAATAATAACATCTCTATTGGAATACAATATACATATATGTCAAATACATTCTGAAGTTACATAGACATCAACACATTAATGTTTTAGAACTGGGCTATCCTAAACAATTTTGAGGGCATTGATCATTTTTCTTATCTTTAGGTAGTAAAGGAGATACTCTAGTGTTGTATCTAAAATGTACGGTCCTACTTTTGTTTTCTTAAAATAAGGATATGGATAGTACAGTTTTGTTTTGTTTGTTTCTTATCGATTTCTGCAACAAGCTTCAGGTAAAATGTTTGTCCAGTAACAATGAAAGATGGGGTATTCAGGAATGATGGAATGAGATAACAATTAATTGCTTCATAAATATTTGGGATGAGACTTTATCTCTCTCTTATCTATTAAAAATTTTCAGGTAGTTGTAGCATGTCTTCGTTGTTAGCATGCATTGAAATGTAACCTCTATTGCATCCATAATTTGCTGCTCTTGGTTGTTACGTTTTCAAATGAATTTTTTTTTTGTGTTAGATGACAATGCAATTCAAACCTTTTCATTCGTTAAAGGTTGTTGCTGAAATAAGATGACAAAATGAATTGAAAATGAAAGAAACACATTTCACATGGGAGAAAGAAAGAACAGACTGTAGATCAAATAACACATGAATCTCTGAACATAAACGACTACAAGGCCTGCCGACTTTAATTAAAATAGCTTCAAAATTGTTCAAACATAGAGCAACACTCAAGCTCTGAAATTTTCAACCCCTTTGCAATTGATTACATTTAATTTCTAGATGTCTTAGAGCCCCAGGCTCAGCCTTCTCTTGAACAGAAAACATTTATAACCTATTGACACCTAATCGTGGCATATTCGCCATTACAGACATGAGAGAGAGGTGGAAAAATCGGCTCAACAACCTTTTACATTTACAGGTCTTTTTTACTATATGAACGCCTATACTTAACAAAAAGACAAAAAATGATCTTGGAGATGCTCTTCCAGCTGGCCACTCCTATTAACCGAATGCTCCCACTAGCATAAAACTTTGCAATAACCTCGAACTCCTCATGCACTTGTCTTGATTCTCCCCTTGCCATACTTCTCGATGGACTTCCAATGGTCAGTTGAGGGTAGGTCCAGGGTGGCGAGCTCCTTAATTAACACTATCAGCTCTGTGTGTTCTCTGTAAGAATAACCAACGTGTAGTGTCCTGGCTCCCCCAAACATTGAGGATAACTTGAAAACCCTTGTCAATTTTTCAGCTACTATCTGACCCGTCAGAGGCTGATCCATCCTTGCAAAATCCTCCTGGTTTTCCATGCAATCCCATAGTTTAACCTTGTATTCCTCATTTGATAACATGGTTCCATTCTCCTCCTAGAACATAGGTAGTCCTTTCTTGAATAAGGGGTCGAATGCTTCCTTGAACAACCTCAGTTGATTTGAGAGAATGCCTATCCTAGACTGGGTGATCTTCACCTGCTGATGCTTGTTAATTATTCTCTTGGCCCATATAATTGTGGCTACCCCGTCCTTTATGCCTGTTGTATCATCCCTCTCCTCTGATAAACCACTCAGAAACTCCACTGCATTTTCTGCATAATATGAGGGATTCTTATTAAGCTTTTCATTGGCCACTGCTACAACCTGTTTAGCAAAATTTACCACAATTTCCTTATCCACTATGAAGTTCAAATAAGGCCTTAGTTCGTCTTCTTGCTGGATGACATCATCCCAGATGATTTTCTTAGTCTCCTGCAGTACCTTCTATCCTATCACTTGCTCCTTTAACCTATCAAGATCCACCTACATTCCCTTGTACTTGTATTCCCAAGCCTCCTTTTCCTTCTCTGCATTGTCCTTTAGAGTCTTCATGTTAGCTACTTGTTTTCTCAATCTGATCATTTCAAAATCTTCTAGGATGGCATTGGCTATCTACTCCACTATGGAGAAGTCTCTAGACTCAATTGAGGGTGTGACCTCCATTTCTTGCTCTTTTTCATTTTCCTTTACTTTCATCTCCAGTTCTTCAAACTGGGCTTTCCATACTTTCTCACTAGCTGCTACAAGGGCTATTTTAAGCTACAGTTGCTTCTCTATATCTGCGAGCTCCACCAGTTGGGCCTTACAGTCTATCAATTCTTCCTTTAATTTTTCTTTCTCTTCCTCTAGTTCTGCCATCTCAGGGGCATTTACCAAGTGAGCAACAGGCAACTTTAACTTCCTTTTTAAGGACAATATCTCCTGATCTCTCTCATCGAACAGCCCCTGTATGTTTTTTCTCTTGGCTTCTTTAGTCACAGAGGCTAATAATTGAGCTTGGAGCTTCTTCACCTATCCCTTTAAAGATTTGCTTTCTGCCTGCTATATCCTTAATTGATTTTGAACCTTGGATTTGTTTGATTCTACTTTAGACAATTCTAAGGCACCCTTCAATAGTTTGTTGTATATAGCCTCACCTATTTCCTTGTGCAGGTTAATTATGTCAGGATCTGGGATATCTTCTAGATTGACCTTTAACTCAGTAGCTTTGATTTTAGTGGCCAAAGCCAGGTTTAGAGTATTCTGGGCCAAATTTTTGCTGGCCACCAAGGCTACGCTCTTCTTATATATTTTCCTTACTTCTTCATATAATTTTGTCTCTGCTGCAATGTTGTCTGAATTTTCCTCATACCCCTCTAGCAGCTCTACTCTGGTCGTGCTTAGTGTTGCAGGCCCCTTGGGTGGTTTACCAAAATCATGTTCTTTGACTTCAAAATGGGGCATTCGAAACTTGACCTGCTTCTTCTTTGGCTTCTCTTCTTGAATCTTTGCCACCTGTTGATCAGCTTCTTCTATTTTCTACCTCCTTGAGGCCCTTTCAAGGTCACTATCCACATTTATTGGACTATTGATTTCCTACTGATTGGACTTTTTTGGGATGGCCACTATGGGCAAAACCATTTGCACTGTGGTATCTTTACTAGATGATCTGGGTGCTGAAGATGAGACTTCCCCAAAAAGGTATGCCAAATTTTGGGAAGTCTCTTGGGGGTCAATTCCCATCTGTCCCTGCTCAATATACTCCAACCAGTTTTCCCTCTCAACCATGCTAGCCAGCTCAAAATGTGCATACCCCTTTCTATTTGTTGTTTTCCTTCTTTATGAAAGTATGTGATGGGGGTAATAATTCACTACTGCCTTGGAGGGGAATCCCATGTCTTTCATTATTTGTTGAAGGCTTGAGAGAGATGCTCTGCTTTTAACCATGATGGATCCTACTGTCGAGGAAAATTTATGTCCGATGCCTTCTTATCATCTAGGAAGTGTTCACATTCAACTGTTAGCTTCTGTCTTACAAACTCCATGGTGAATATCCTGGGGGTGAGGGATGCAAGCAGCTCATATGGGGCATGGAAAAACCCATATACTCTGATTACAGTGTCCTTCTTCAATAAAAACCAATCCCCTACCCATTTTTCCATTAGGGGTTGCAACAGGTCTTTCATCTTTGGTATTACTCTAGGTAATATTTTCTAAAAAAATAGGAAGTAAACCTCAGCCATGAGGCCATTCATGAACATCTTGTAGTCAGAATACATCTCTTTGGTAATATACAGCTCTGGGACCTATAGGTTTTCATCATTGGCTTCTAGGAACATCTTTAACAAATAGGATTGGAACCTTAAAGACCTAGTCTTAGGAAACTACACAAGTTGGGAATGGATACTTTCTGCTAGGGCTTCGTCAAACTTTAGATAGGTGCACAGGGGGGTAAAATTAGGGTCGTATGGATCAAGGGGACACGTACTGATAACGAACAGAAGGATAATCAAGGGTTCAGTTATATCATGGTTGGTGTCCAGCCCTAAAAACTGGGAAATCATCGAGATTACATATCTAGATTCTTCTGTGAACAAGTTGGCTTCGCCAGGGAAAGAGTCTGCTGGGACAGAAACACCTAGGAGTAGGGAGGCATGGTAGAAACTATCCTTGAGGTTGTATGGGTCTCTTCGGAAATGATGAATTAGGGCTTCTAATTTATAACTTTGGGACTTTCGGTAGAAATATTCGAGAACAACTAGGGCTTTCTGGATGGTTGGGGCATCTATGTAACATAGAATCTTTGATTTTGCAGCGTCCATGACCACCCTGCGGCCAAGGGAATAATAGCTGGAGCACCAGTCTATGAACTCAGGACAATTTGGGGTCTGACTGGTGGTAAAAAGGTGAAAGGAATACTGGTAGAGCTTGTGGATATCTCTACCCTGGGCTCTTATGGTTTCTAGTTTTTCTTTGGCGGCTTCTAGGGTACGTTTAAGGAACATGGTGTTGAAAATGTCACTGTATTTGTATTCTATCCGGTCCTTTATCTTACAAGATTTGAAACGCAGAGGTCCTATGGAGCCTTCTATTTACAAAAGTTCACAGAAGAAAAGAGTGCCCTACCTGGCTAGTTGACCACAGATCGATCTTCCTTGACTTTCAATGTGCACATGAAAGACAAGATGAGAATCCCTGTGTAGGCCGGTATTTTATAATATTATCCTTCCATATTGTCCCTCCAGCTACGAAGATGGAGGAGCCACGTTAGCCATCCATTGGCCATATTGATCCTTTGCCATTAGATCCTTTGACCTTTCCTACCACCTTTCTTCGTGGTTTCCAATTCGGCCACCTGACAGCTTGCCAGCGCTTTTGACTTTTGAGAAACCCTACATGCCATCAATCTAGTTCCTGCTCAAATCCTAGTCATCCAACCGTGTGTCCTATTAATTGTTCACAAATCTTTGTCCCTCCCAGTTACCATACAAGTATTATTTGCGAAGTTCACCCAGACTGTAGATCTTTTCCATGCCACATCTAGGCCATCGGAGGATGCAGTACTTTAAGAAAAGTTTGCAAATATGAATTGCAATTGTTTCCACACACGTAATATCTGTGAACATGTTGTGATTCGTTGATCTGCTCCCTACATCGTTGATTGCTTTGGACCTTCCCATCAGCTAGTTCCCCACCTCCGCTTAAAGAGTGACCAACTTACTTCGCGAAGAATGCTCCCGACTGCAGATTTCCTAATGCTAGATCTGACCATCCATACATTTTTTCATAGGTTTCTATGCATTTGGCATTCGGCTGATTACTTCAAACCTTATCTTTTTCCCACATTGCTGCTTTCAACCCAATTCGTCCTGCTGAGAGTTCCTAAGTGATCAATATTTTCCTTGAACTTCAAGCCTACCTTCTCTTCATGAGTCCTCTGGAACCCTTAGCACAATCCAGGTGCTAATAGATCCATCAAGAAACCATTAGAAACGATGCTCATTCTTATCAATGAATACTTGAAATTCTAGTTAGATGTTCACTTCATGAGTATGTGTTTGAACTTGAAAGCCAAGTCCTGCAAAACGTTTCTGTATTACTCTTTTTTTTATTGAATCAATGCTGCATATGAAACCTTTCAAGTTCAGCCAACATATAAGGTCAGAGCCATTTAGACTACTTTCTTAGGTCTCTCGAGTCAGAAACAATGTTGGGATTATTAGTGTTTTCTTACAATTACAAATGATGCAATCTTGGTCTTAATATTTCCCCTTTCCCCAATTCTTAAAGGGTTCTAGCTCAATGGTAGAGTGCCTGCTTTACAAGCAGGAGGTTGAAGGTTCGATTCCTTCATGCCCTAATCATATGTCACTATGAGGGGGGTTCATAACTTCCTCCAAAGGTTTGTAAAGAGTTTTAGGGGGGGGTTCGAACCGCCTCTGTAGGTACCTACGAGGGAGGTTTAAAACCGCCCCCAAAGGTTTGGAAATATTTTTAGGGGGGGTTTTGAACTCCCTCTGTAGATACCTACGAGGGGAGTTTAAAATCGCCCCCACATGTTTGTAAAGCATTTTGGGAGGGGTTTTGAACTGCCTCCATAGGTACCTACGAGGGGGGTTTTAAACCACCTCCACAGGTTTGTAAAGATTTTTGGCGGTGGTTTTGAACCGCCTCCATAGGTACCTACGAGGGGGGTTTAAAACCGCCCCCATAGGTTTGTAAAGATTTTTGGCGAGGGTTTTAAATGGCCTCTATAGGTACCTACGAGGGGGGTTTAAAACCACCCCCATAGGTTTGTAAAGAGTTTTGATGGGGGTTTTGAACCACCTCAGTAGGTACCTATGAGGGGGGCATATATCTGCCCTTAAAAGCGACTTTTGGGGGAGGTTTATAACCACCTTCAAAATTCACTTCAGGGGCGGTTTTGATCTCTTCCAAAACCGCCCCTAAAAGCCAAAAATTTTAGCGTCAGTGTTATTAGGGGAAGTTTCTTAAAGATCGTCGCCGAATACAAAACCACCCGCAAAAAAGTAACTTTTGGAGGTGGAATACAATGGCCCCTTAAAGTAAAAAATGGACTTTGGGGGGGGGGGGGGTCGAACCACCCTCAAAAGTCACTTTTAGGGGCGGTTTTGATGTCTTTCAAAACTGCCCCTAAAAGTCAAAAATTTTAGCATCAGTGCTATTAGGGGCGGTTTTGGAAAGACCGATGCCAAAGTCAAAACTACCCCCAATACTGCCTTTTGGAGGTGGAAGACAACTGCCCCTAAATGTCAAATTTGTTGTAGTGAAATGAAGTCGCAGCGATCAAAGAAAGACAAAGGCATGATTGTATTCTTGATGCATTAGACCACAATGACGAGGAAGTCAAAGAAGTGGAACCACGGGAAGCAGCGAAAGATGAACCAGAAGAAAATCTCATTAAGCTTCTAACGGAGATGAGAGGTCAGGAAAAGATAGACGTTCATACATACTCAGGGATTCTGGACCAAGAAGACTTGATCGACTGCATGTGTGAGGTTGAAGGGTCATGCCTCATTATGGTGGGATAATGCACTAGGTTTTTTGGACCCAAAATTCGATGGACACAAAGTCGGATTTTCTACATCTTATGGTCGCCTATCCGACAATCCCAGTATTTTTTTAACGTCGTTCCAAATTAGAATTAAAACCGCTGTATCAGACGTCGTCAGTTCTTCGACACCATCAGACATCGGACCATCGATGCCAAACACAGCTGAAAATATCTTGGATCCGACATATTTTTGATGTTGGGTCTATGGCATACTTGTCAGCTTTTTTTACTATGGTCATCGGATAAACGAGGCCACTCAAAACTGATAATGGCAGAGCACCAATGTCTTGTGAAGTCAAATCTATGGCAAGGTCGTCGGTTTTGTGCACTATGGAGGTCAAAAAACCAATGCCCATCCCACTTGCAAATGATTGAGCACCGACGTCTTGTGACGTCGGATCTATGGCAAGGTCGTCGGTTTTGTGCACTATGGAGGTCAAAAAACCAACGCCCATCCCACTTGAAAATGATTGAGAACCGACATCTTGTGATGTCGGATCTATGGCAAGGTCGTCGTTTTTGTGCACTATCGAGGTCAAGAAACCGATGCCCATCCCGCTTGAAAATGGCTAAGCACCGATGTCGTTTTCCATCGGATCTATGGAAAAGTTGTCGGTTTTCTTTGTTATGGCCGTCGATTATCCGACACCTTTGGGAAATTTAAAAAAAAAATTATTGTTTGGAACTATATGTTGCTATAATTCCAAGTAAAGGTGTAGAAGAATTGATTGTAGCAAAATACAATAAGGAAAATATTGGGGGTAAAGGTCGATCTTGTACAAGAGACTCAAGAAACAATGGAAAAGTTGTAATGGATATATGTTGCAGTAGTGAGTGGTGTTGTTGTAGAAGATGACACTATAGAAGAGAGTGGTGTTACAATGGTGGAGTGGCAAGGAGATGATATTTAATTAGATGTAGTAGTGGAAGATGCAAATGTGAATGTCTTATTCCCATAATGTGTAGTGTGTTGATATCATTGTAGAGGAATTTGAAAGTGCAACAAAAGAAAACAGAGTGGATAAAACCAAAGTAAAAATATAGCAGTTGTATCATAAGATTTTATGGAAAAGAGTGGAGATGAAGTAGAGCAAAATTGTGTTGAATATGATTGCAATAGAGGAGTTCTTGTGTTAAAAAAAAATCAAAATAAGGAGATGATTGAGAAGTCCAAGCATTTGTGGAGTTTGTTTCTTGAAAATGATAATGTTGTAGAAGAGGGAGAATGGAGAGGCAGTAAGCACGATTCAAAAAAAAGTGAGAGAGAGAGAGAGAGAGATTTGAGGGAGTGTGGAATAATGATGCATGCTTACCTTTTATGAATTTACTTGACAGAACCTTATTGAAGTTTGAAGTAGCATAAGGGGGAGCATTTTATCATGAAAAAACTAACAGCAAAATGTTGATGAAGATGGAAAGGTATAAGGATAATTTACAAGACACAATATCAAGATCAATCAATAGGTGGAGTAGTCGAAGCAAATGAACTTTTACTTCATTTGCTCAAAATACTCCCCCTATCATATGAACTTGTCCCACCGTATCCAACTAGTCTTACCTTGATTTCAAGAGGTGACTGTGAAGTCAAACTGTCATAATGCATCATTTCATATATCTCTGGTTTTCTCAAAACTCTAGAATGAACATAAAGAGGATTTCAACGGTAATATATTCCATATTCCAAGCCTATCAAGTGCACTTTTAGGTCAGCAATTTTGATGTCTCCAAACTATGGCAACTCTATGGCCATGATTTTCACCATGTAAATTGAAGGATTCCTGCAAAAATAAACCACTATGTTACGCGAACTTCTTTCAGGGCTTTGTTACATTTGCTTCTAAGATCTTTCATTGCTTTCTTACAAGAATATTTTTGACCTAAAAGTACACTTGATAGGTTTGGATGGAACAGATTTCCATGGAAATCCTCTTTACGTTCATTCTTGAGTGACTCGATATTAACAATTCCGATTATCACAAGGGGATACATAATGTTAAAAAAGGAAAATAAAGAAAACACATAAAGGGATACGTAAAGTTGACAAAGGAAAATAAATAAATACTATAATTTGCATCGAAAGAATAACCGGGTATGAACTGAACTGAGGAGATTCAAACCTGCGACCTATGTCTAGTCCCAAGGATACCACCTTCAAGCCTGACCTTTTCAATCAATTACCATCACCATTTCCTCTCATACGAAGTCCCACAACCATTTCTCTCGACACCCCGTACTCTTCATTCATTCTGCATGCATTTCACTATGCAACGATCTCAGATTCACTGCGTTTTTCCTGAATTAGTGTCTCAATTCAATATGACCTATGTCCGTCGTCCAAGGAGTGTTTCCAATGGTCTTGATTTTCAGCCTGGCAATGGTGATGATTCATGGTATTATGTTTCCCTTCAGCTGCAATATGGAAAACTCATAGTCCACTGCGAAGGTTTGTCTGACAAGTGTCACTGTTTGGGTCATGCTGAATCGAGAAACCGAAACCATCACATTTGTTAGACAAACTTTCATATGAGAGCTTTGAGTCTTTCATATTGCAACTGAAGGGAAACATAATACCATGAATTGTCACCATTTCCAGGATGAAACTCTAGACCGCTGGAAACACTCCTCGGATGACAGGTGTGGGTCATGCTGAATCGAGAAACTAATTTAGGGAAAGTGTAGAGGGGATTTGAGACTATTGCATAGTGAAATGAATGCATAATGAATCAAGAAAGGTGGTATCCCATTGTATCCCACTATGAAATACATGCAGAATGAATCAAGCTACTTGAAGGTGGTCTCCCATTGTCAATTGCACTTCAAGCTTGAAGGTGTTAGCCTTGGGACTAGACATAGGTCGCATGTTCGAATCTCCTCAGTTAAGTTGTAGCCCTAAAAAATGATGAACAGTGACAACAGGAAGCATGTTTCTAATTGTTGTTGGTGTATTCTATATTAGTTGCAAATATCATGCTTCAAAAGCTAGGATTCAATGGTAATTAATAGACCATTTTGGAAGGGTTTAATGTGAGGTTAACGATATTGATTCCAATGAAATTAAAGAGAAGGTTAAGGATATTGATTCCAATGCATCATTTACTCAGCCTTTGAAGTTGTGGAAACTTGAAATTGGTTATGATGAGCAACCAAACATCACAACAAGCTCCAAGAAATTGTCAAAATTTAGATGACATGCAAGTGGGTTGTAAAAAGCCAGGACCATAGCCATTCATTGAGCTCCTCTCTGTTTCAAGAATAATTTAATATTCTCTACTGAACAGGGCCAACCACGTGAAGGTGGAAACTCTTATGGCCCCTCCCCCCCCTCACATCACTCTCAATTCCCCATACCCAATGCATGTACTTGAAAACAATACATGCAAATTCATCCATATTTCATCATGAACTTTCATCTACCATTCATTAAACCATTTTTTCATTCAGTCAACACATTCATACAATAAAAGATAACATTCAATAAACCATTCATTCGTTCAGTCAACATATTCATTCAATAAAAACTGACATTCAATAAAGGTAACAGCTTACTACACTAAATCATTAAACCATTCATTCATTCATGAGGCCAAAAATCATGGACGATATATTGTTATAAAAAATAATTAGACGAGTACAATTTTCGAGTAACTTCTTTTTAGTTTTTCTTCTCTTTATAAATGGTAAATAATCTCTAAGAGGAGCATCAAACCTTGGATTTTCTCTTCCAGTTCTTGGTTCTTCATCAGGCACTTGTGGTAATGTCTACATCCTAGAGTGTTAATCTAGACGTGGATTTTGTAGCAAGGGGTTCGGATTTGCTACAACAATGTGAAAATGTTACATCGTTGTATTTTGATATTGTAATGACAAGTATTTCATTAAAAAAAAACATTACAAAGGTTTTTTTTTACCTGGTGTGGCCAAATCATGTAGTTCAGGTTCTTGTCTAGGCTCAACCTGTACAGTGTCACCCTCTACACGCTCTGTAGTTTAAATATGGTGAACTAAAATTAATGTTCATCATTTGCAATGCTATACATAAAATTTTAGCATATGAATAAATTCATTACCAAGATTAGAAGCATGATCTTCGATTTGTTGTTCTCCCTCCTCGACATTAGGGGGATCATTGCTTTCCTACTCAAAATAGAGTCAATATTGTTTGGCAAGTATTTATAACGAATAGATTGCACAAGTGGTTAATATTCAATAAAGTATATAGATTCTATTTACTTGTGCAATGGATGGATAGGTACCATAAGACTAAGTTTGGCCAGACAAGCTTTTTCATCATTCAACAACAGCTCCAGAGCCTTCCTTGAAGCCAAGCTTCATGTCTTCCTCAGTGGCCTGTTCATTGAATCATTCGGCCTACATATTTGCATAACATCGTTAATTAACATTTTCCGGTGCAATAAAACGAAAAATAATTTGCAATTTATTATTTGCATGCATTATTGGTTTTTCGAAACTTACAAATTGTGCTGCAAAATTGGAATAACCACCAGGCCCAAGCTTGTGCTGACCTATTTTTTCAAGTCTTTCCTTTGTGGCCTTTGATGTGTCTGGCAGCCTATGCAAGTGTTGAAATACGTTGGGTGCTCCAAGTTCGATATAGAATATTCAATAACAATAAGGTTTTGAATTACATTGTGGAAAGTATTGCATACCTCCCTGTGCCTGGTGTTATATTTCCTTCTCTTCTCTGAGCCCTCTCCCTTCCATCCTCCACTAGAGCTCTCCACTCCATTGGTGAAATCATTGGAGGGCACTCATGCCTAGGGTTTTTTTCCATGTGGGTCCTATATTGGTCTCAGACAACCTTCACATGTTGACAAGCCTTTTTCATGACCTCGACTTTATTGAAGGTATTGTCGCCGAACAGGCCAACCAACTGATGCAAGAGTTCATCTTCTAAACATTTCTGTTGTTTATCCCACCTCTCTTGGATGGTGGGCCCAAATATCTCCAAACTCGCGTCATTCATTTGTTTATAAAAAGCATCATTTCCTACGAAACGATCATGCCATGATCATAATTAGTTGAAATAAAACATTTTATCGGTATATTACAATGAATTTATAAAAAGTAACTTGATCGATGTATATTAATTACCTGGGACCTTATCGATCTTTATTGGGACGAGATCTATGTCGACCAAAAATGTTACCTCCAGTGTTCCCATGCTAGTGACACAGGAAGTTCCTGGAAATGCAACTAGGTCGATATCAATATTACCAAGATTCTCATTGTTGACCTCTTCTGGTGGAGGATCCGGTGTGCGTCGGTCACCAGCGATCAGTGCACTCACATGAGTTGGGGTCCGTGGTGTGTCAGAACATGTTGCTGACTATTTAGTCGACAACAATGGAGAAGGAGTCGATGTAGTACACGGAGTCGTTTGCTCATGATGCCATGCCTCTCCACGAGCCTCGATGCGGCCAACATCTCCTCCACCACTATTGTGTGTTTTCCAATAAAATTGTAAATACAAATCACGTCTTACACGTTCAGTACTATCATATAAAAGAGAAAATTATAAAGTTATAAATGAATTATTTTATGAATCAAGATTCCTCAACTTACTTCCAAGGATTCAGATTTATGTTCTAACAATTCAATCCTTGCCAGGTTCTGGTTTGTCTGCGGATACTTGATTAGCAGATAAATGAGTTCCACACTATATTTTTCTAACAGTTTTTCTATCATCGTAAACCGGTTTGTGGCTTCACCAGTTTGTCTATCATATTTAAGGATCTCAGCCACTTGAGGATCTACTGGACATTCTTCTGATGCTGTTTCATACAACGATTCACTGGGCTGCAACACAAAAATATAAAACATTATTGAGTTATATCATGATAGATTCCTAAAATTATATTAACAATTCCAATGGATTATACCTGCAACGTAGAGGATCGTGATCCACTCCTCAAATCAATGCTCATAGGTGACTCGGCATGATTTGCTAATAACTGGGAGTTGCCCCTTACAGATACCTAAATAAAAAACATAGTGAAAGTCACCTAAACATAGTGAAAGCCAACTATTTTTTCTTATTATATTTGCACTATTACAAAGATGTATACCTGATCCCTCGAGGAAGATGTAATCCTCCGACCATCTGTTGGCGGTGTTTTATCCCAATCACTAGCCTGCGAAGTAAATGGAGAAAATTTAAATGAAATAAACTAATGTAAAAATCCTTAATATGTTAAATTCATTAATAAAAGTTTGGGTAAATTGTTATATGTACCACTCCCATAGTAACCTTTTTTGTATCTACTCGGTTCAAATTGTAATTAATAAGCAACTCTTCCCCTGTAGATATTGATTTAATGGCAACTACAAAAACATGGCTTCCTTCATGCCCCTCAAATTTGCAGTTTGGTTGCTTAATTGTAGACCCTGGTTGTGTACTGTTTATAAACCCCGCAATATTCCCTGTGGCCTTTGTCCTTCCGTCCATGTACAACATTGCTCCTTTATTTTGATTTTTGTCTTTCAACTGTAAATAGTTGGTTGAAAATCCATAGCTACACATACTTTTTGTAAATTGGACCAAGCGCATCCAATCTGTGTAGCTGTAACACGGTCCAACATACTCCATCAATTTTGTACATGTTTTGTAAGGGACCCTTATGCCATCCATGCTAAACAACCCGAAACCATGTATTGACGATGGTGCTATTCGATATATCCTATCGTTCACACAAAAATCTGTGTTTGGTTGAGAAAGATCCTTGGGTACCCATTGTTTCACTAAATGTATGTACCTCGAGGGCACCTCGAGGTCATCTTTTGTCTCATTACCATAGGAACATGACCCCCCTTGACCGTGAAAAATTCATTGCGTTTATCGAATTTTCTTTTGGTCTTTTGACATCTAGTTGATACAACTCTTCTAGACCTAATGGATGTCTCACTTTCCTCTAGCCTTCCTAAACTCCCCTCGCTCGAGGAAGAGAGATCTAACAAATACATGTTTGGTTCTACCTGCAACATTGGAAAAACGTTTAGATACGACCGCAAGGCATAGCTCCTCTTAAAAGGTGACGTGTAACGCCTTTTATAATGTTACTTGATCCTCATTCCCTTTCTCAACATGTAGGCATTCAAGTGATGAGGAAGATGATCACTTTATATTTCTTATGAGTACAAATTCACGCAATTATGAGCTTTCTTTTATTGCTCCTTTGGGTATTGACTCCCATATCAAACCATCCAATTATTAGCTTTGTCGTCATTGCCCTAAAGTCTCTTTCATCCCATCAGTTTGGGTTCATCAACTCTGTAATTGAAGTCTAGTCACATTTAGTAAGATATTTATATTCAACAATAATAATATAAAATAAAAATCACTAACCATTATGGAAAACGTCTAAAATTTTTTTATGACTTTCAAAAGTAATATCTTTTAGGTGGTTAATAAGTGTTCACAAATCTTCAAAAACAATATTTTATATAATGTTGTGGAACTTGTATAATCTTATTCAAGAATGGTCTTCTTAGATGACTGAAAGTAATTGAATCAAGAAAAAATGGAACCGTAAACATCTAAGCTGTTTTGAAAAATGGTAGCTTTCAGTCATACTCCCAACTAATGCTGCCTTTGGACAATTACTTGTAATATTGACTTAGGGTATTTAATACATAGCATAGATTTTCAATCATATTGACAGAGAGAAAAGTAGGGCTTTCTTTATATTATCATGACATAGTTACAAAGAATTTCTTTTCAATCTTTATGACAATTTGAATGGACATGCCCGACTCATAGCCAAATACTTTTGAGATATCTACAACTCATCGGAGTATGGGGACCATACAATTCTCGAAAGACATTGGATTCAACAACCCATGCCTTTGAATAAATAGACCTCAGGACCACGCATCTATTCTGATGCATGTGGACATCTATGTGGGTTTTGACAAGCCATTGTCGTTCATTTTTAACGTAGTACAGAAGGATTTGAGCCTCAGTAAGCTTTATCTACAAAATATCTTTGACCTATTTGAGAGATTCTCCAACTTCTCGTTTTAGATTATAAATAGCACCTGGATCTAATGTTGTCAGGTTGATGCCGAATGACCGCCACCAATATCTAGTCCAATCATGGATGAACCATGCAGGATCCTTATGGATATGTGTCATTTGAGATCCAAACTTTAGCATGGTATAATATGTTCTATCTTTATTTTCTTTTCTCAAGAATTTCCACCATAATTTTTTATATTTTTCATAAGTGTGCGTAGTACTTGGAAACTGAAGACTAGCATCTTGATGTGGCCATGCTTCCAAAGAACGTATCCGGTTAATACAATAGTATTGTTGTTCTAGTCATAGCCCGGGGTGAGGTGTAGAGCCCTCCGTCAAGATTAAGTTAAGATCATGGTATAGGTGAGTTAACCAATTGCTTGCATTAGCTGCTTTTCTCAAGGAGTTGTTGTAAATCATCTCTGGTATGTCAATATTAGATTCCATATGCATTCTTTTGAGTTCTAGCACTAGTCTAATAAAAGCATCAGATCCTTGTAAGTCAGCATCTAATACTTCAGCATGTCTCAACTCCCACCTAGGTTTCTAGTCTTGCATATAATCCAACCAACTCATATTGTCATTGATAGTATAGATATGATTTTTTCCTCCGGTCCAAGCAGAGATTTTCATGTTTACTTCTGGGTTATGGGCCCACTGGATTTCGCTCTGAACATCTATGTTCGCTTGCCTCGTGCTCGCTTGCACCATGCTGACTTATTTCAGGCTCGCTTGCTTCAGGCCCGCTTCTTAAAAATTAACAGCACACTTCTGTGTCAAATATTCTCTTGTTATAAAGTCAGGAATGCTTTTTTGCTTTCCCAGAAATTTGCTCATGAACAATACAGTCATAACATCAAAACAATGCTTGCCATCTTGCAAAATTTCCTTTTGTTGTTTCAAATTTTATTGTGTTGTTTAGCTCACAAATGGAAGTCTGGAGCAATCTGTTCTAGTTATGATAAGGTCATGGTTCAACAAAAAAAGTCATAGTTCTACTCAGTTTTCTGTCAAGACACTTATTATCCAAGATAATTTTCCTCACAAGTTGAGACGAGGTTGAGTTCCACCACTCTTAAAATTATTTACCAACAAATATAATTTGATTACCAACAATTTTGTATGACAGGACAAGCCTTAACTACTTAATTCAAATTATTTACCACGTATTTGATTACCAACACTTTGTTTGCTAATTAAGTCTTATAACCAACACATATTTGATTACCTGGGTGTAGACATTTCCTGTAATATACTCAGAAGAGTTACTTTAAGAAATGACTGTGCCTCTTAGAGGCCAGTCAACTATAGGAACCAAGTGACCTTATTATTGGGTTAGTACAAACCAGAGAGAGAGAGATGACTGGATGCGGTACGATAATAAAGATGAGCAGACATCCAGCAGACTGAGGCCAAAGAGACTCATGGCCCCCAGGAAGGTACAAGGACCAACCAAAGGGTAAAAAAACCAACCAGTAAGGTACAAGTTGTTAACACCCAAAAAGTGCTCACTAGCTCATTTCCCTATTCACATGACCCATTTGTCCACTTTTTCACCATTTGAGCCTCTGAAGCCAACAAAAGGTCACCAAAAGGCCTTAATACACCCATTTTTCCACTCAAAATGAGTATTTTTCCTAAAAAAGCATTAAAAAAACCCTCAAAAAGGGTCAAAAATTCTCAAAATATTAAAAGGGGAATAAAAATAATAAAAATATTTAAAAAAGGAAAAAGGAGGGAAAAGTACCTAAACCATGTTGGTCAATACCATTGGTTTACACAAAACCACAATGGTATTCCCCACCACCAAAACCTATAAAAAGGTGGTAGGGGCTCCTCATTTCACATCCATCCATCTTCCTATCCTCATGCTGCCAAAATCTCCCTTGAGCTTTTGGCCATTGTAGCAACCTTGGAGAAAGAACCCTTTGGAGTTTGGAGCTGCTCATCCTTGGAACTTCTCAACTATCTTCATCATTTGGAGGTATTACTATTGCAAGCACTTGCTTGCCCCCATTTTCAATACAAATTTATTTTCTCTATTTTCTTGTTCTTGTTTTTTAATTCAAAATTTTATTATGATATGCACATGCTAGTTTAGTTTTAGATTTAGATTTAGTTTATTGTTTTTGCTTAATATTGAGACTGCTGCTACTAGTTAGCAGGTGCCCATAGCACTAAGCTTGGTTGCAAAACCAAGCCAACAGTTTTTGGCGACTCCGCTGCTTTCGAATCTTTAGATCTCATTTTTGTTTTAGATCTTAGTTTTTGATTGTATTAGTTAGTTTTATTCATAGATCCACCACCCTAGACAGCAGATCCATTGCTGTTCTAGATCTTGGCCCATTTTATTGCCATTAACAGCCCAAAATTCTCAATTTTGGGGTTCATTTTTTGGCATCTGCGTACGGCTTTCGCCTCGCGGCTTTTTTACCAACAGTCACGCGGCTCATCGCGACTATGCGGCTCTTTTCCGCGTGGTTCACCGCGGCTTCGCGACCAATTAGCGCTCTGCACATCGCGGCTTCGCAGACCTTTTCCGCACTGCACATCGCGACTGTGTGACAAAATCCCACGCTGCACATCACGGCTTCGTGGCTGAAACCCGCGCTGCCCATCGCGACTGTGCAACAAAAACCCACGCGGTCCATCGAGGCTGTTCTGTCAAAACCCGCGATGCTAATTTTTTCATTCGGCCAATCCGATTAAAAAATTAATTTTTTACTGTATTTTCTGCCCACTTAGCTATTTTACAGTATCAAAAAATATGCATTATTACAGCCATAGGAGAATTTTACTACTTAGAATGCACCTTTGAAATAGTCTTTTTAAAAATTTTCAGAAAGTGAAAGAAGGATTTATTTCCATTTTATCTAGATAAAATTTTTACTGTTTACTTCTTGATAATTTTCCCATAGCAGAATTTTAAAAGAAATCCATTTATTTTGTAAAGAAGTCATCTTATTTTCTTTCCTATTTCAAAAGATCCTTTGTTTTTTTAATAGTTTTTGCAAAGCATTTAATTTCCATTTATTGAAAAAAGTCATAATATTTGCTTTTTTATTTCAAAAGATCCTTTGTTTTTTGAATATTTTCTGCAAAGCATTTACTTTTTTCAATTTCAGTTTAAAATACCACACGTGCACCCACTCAAACACTTAATTGAAACTGAGCCTTAAAAAGTACCCTAACTTCAACCAACTTTTAACCCCACTTGGGGAACACTTAAAAGAACTTTGTAGCTAGGTAGTATTGAGGCGATAGGTGTTCCAATAACACCCCTCAGTTATTACATCTGAGACATAGAAGTTGTCCATTAGGGAACCAAAATCTCCTAGTATTTTTTGGCACGGTCACAACCAGTTTATGGGAAGGCCTCTCCCCTAGGAGGGTTGAAGTCGCAAGGATGGTTCCGAAAGCCTGAGTGGAATACCGAAATCCATTCAGTAACCGAAGGGCTACAATTCGCAGTTCTCAGGATATCCCTGTATGGGGGTATTGCGGTAAAAGGACCAAACGACAGATTTACCTTTTCTCGACGTGTCATGAACGGAGTATCCTAGTTGCCATTCTTTAGGATTGATTACCCGGTGTCCCTCCCGGTAGGGGGATATCTAGCCGTTGATTCAACACTCATATTGTCTGACTTGGATTTCATCACCTTGCAGAGAATATCGTTTGTTGATTCACAATACTTTTAGTTAGGTGTTTGCATGATA
This sequence comes from Larix kaempferi, assembly GCA_027924585.1. Classification (NCBI taxonomy): domain Eukaryota; kingdom Viridiplantae; phylum Streptophyta; class Pinopsida; order Pinales; family Pinaceae; genus Larix; species Larix kaempferi. The sequence goes on from BSBM01000593.1 coordinate 88,143, forward strand.
CAATCCACCTTTGGTCTAGTTACACCTCTTTTTTCTAGAAGCTGTTTGCATGTTGGTATTCTGACCATTTTTTGCATCCCTCCACTTATTATAGCACAGCTGCTATAATAAGTACCTTTTTTGAGGTTGATTTTTTGGCCTGAGGGCCTTCATTTTCACTCCCCTTCTTGCACCCTTGGTTGCATTAGGGTTTCGAGTCTTTTATACATTACCACCTTATACTATACATATTTTTACACCAAAACTTATTTCTCACCATTGAGAATTTTAGACGCTCTCGTCGTCTTCAGGGTGAACTCCCAGAGTTCAGTCGACTTGGATCTCCACATCACCAACGCCAAGCCTTATCCCTTGACTCGACACATCGTCGGTCAAACAGACAGTCATCCGATTCTAACACGCCTCACTTCACATTTGATTTTGAGGCAGAATCCAAAAACCCTACCGAGTTATTACCAACCAACCTCATGGTTGGGACACAATTCGACCCACTTTTTACCAGCACCATAGGAGAGACGTCCATCAACCCTTCTACCGCGGTGCCATCCATGGCAACCACCACCCCCCTAGGTATGCCCAATATGGCGGAGACTCCACCTTTAGGAATGCCCAACACAGGGCCACCTCCTGTTATAGGAATTCCCAACACAGGGCCACCACTTGTTATGGGTATGCCCAACATAGGGATCACGCCCCCTCTGATTACCACAACCCAGATTCCAGGAATCACCACTACTATTCCTAACCCCAATGTAACCCATGTTGCACTTGGAAACGCTGGCCCATACCAGACCACAGCTATTGGAGGACACATACCTTCAATACTTAGCATACCTTTAGGAGCTACTGGACCCCTACATCATACCACCATGACTAGTCATGTCCCAGTCACTACGCCACATACATCTGCTACCTTACCCTACATGGCGAGTCTGAACTTACCAGACTTAGCCAGGCTCAACAATGACCCTATCAGACACGATCCTGCGTGGCCTCTCATGCCCACCAAACTCCCCTCCGACATCCCTAAGTTTGAGGGCAAGGCAGGTGAGGACCCCCAGAACCATATTATGTCCTTCCATCTATGGTGTTCCTCCAACTCTATAGTGGATGAATCTATCCGCCTCCGTCTGTTACAGTGCACCTTCACTGGCTCTGCAGCTAAGTGGTATATCGAGCAGCCCTATGGGACCCATGCCACCTTTACCTCCCTTGCCTCAACCTTCCTACAGTTCTTCCAGTTACCTGTCCGCTATGATGCGGGAGTTGAAATACTACTGTCTTGCAGACAGAACATGGCCACCCACATCACTGACCACATTCATGAGTGGCGTAGACGCCAAAGCCTCTGCAAAATCAAGTTAGATGACCGCATCTTCTTAGATTGGTTCCTAAAATCCCTCCTCCCTCTCATTGCGAAGGATGTGGCATCCGATCGACCCCAGCTTGAAGAAGAGCCCATCCTCAAAGCCCAACAGTTTGACCTCATTTACGCCCAGTCGGGTTATCTGTATACCATTATACCGGAAGCCCCTCGAGCTGATTCATCCCAACACGATGCGCCGGGGGAATCCCATGCCACTGACGACATCATTGGTCGTATGGCCTCGCATCCCCAACCCTTTTCCATTGCACATCCTAGCCATGGTCCCGACCTTTCGTGGGCTACATCTCAATCTGGAGCAACCAGCTCATATGCTCCCATGGCACATCACCACCATACCCACGGACTTTCATGTCCACCTCAATGCTTTGGTCATGCACCACCCGCATATGCCCCCTCAGCCGTACCTCAGCCAGTGTACTACCCACAGCTAGCTGTGACAACTAACCCAACACCTCCAATAGCTCATGGTTACCAACAACCCCAGCAGGTAACTGATCCACCTCCAGCCCCACCGGCTTATTATCCACCACAACGTTCTCCCACACCTGTGGAGAACCAAAATCCTCCCACTGCTCAAGGGCAAGTGTACACATAGCACAACCAGCCCCAACACCAAAACAACCAGTGCAACCAGGGTGGGCAATAGAACCGTGGAAGAGGACGTAACTGCGGTAACAACCAACAACAACAACAAGGTCCTCCACCTCCCAATCCTCTGCAAAATAACAATGTTGCTCCTCCCAACCGGAATCCGAATCGTAATCCCGGACAGCCCAAAACAATAACCTCAGAACAAACCATCCTTGTTCTATTTGCAGGGTTTATGGTCATTACACGCATGCTTGCCCACATTTGGAGCGAGCTCGACAACTCTGGACTGACGATGCCCATCGTCAAGGGCAAGCAGCTCCGCAGCTGCCACCCAACCCTCCACCACCTCAACATCAACCTTTGGTGCTACAAAACCCTTTTCCAACCCAAGGCGTAGTGAACACTCAGCCATTAGCTCCCCCTCAGGGCAACGCGCCACCACAACAGATCACTTATGCCGCTCCTGATCAACCCATGTTTGATTCAGGTACTCACCACTTGTTGATGATGTCAACTACTGATGCCAACCTCCAAACCCGTCGGAACCAATATGGATCCACCTCTGAAGCCCCTCCCGCCGACAAGAACACTAACGTTAATCCCACAGATCAAACGTTACGTATACCTCCAGCTCCACTTGATGGCGCTCCCAAAGCACCCCGCTTCCCACTTCGTTGCATCAATAATAATCCCAATGCTCGTGCTGTGTCGAATTACAACATTATAGATGACTTAGCCTAGTCTCCTGCAGCCATGTCTACTTTGGAAGTTTTAAAAAACTGTCCTTCACAGCGCAAGACTTTTATCTCTGCCATTGGCGCTATTGACCCCAATGATTCACAACTGATCGCATTCGATTCAGACCAGTCCGAACCACGACTGCCTTCCAGTTTAGCATTCCAAGTTTCCGTTTCCATTCAGAATCTTGTCATCCATCAGTGCATTATCTATGAAGGGGCCTCTACATGCGTCATGTCCACACTCGTTTCGCAGAAGTTGGGATCCCCTACTCTCCAGCAGTCCACCATTGCTTTGCGAGCCTATGACGGCCGTTCAGCTCAACCCCAGGGTCTCTTACCTAATGTCCCCGTCCAGCTGGCTGGTAAAACCGTACTCATTGACATTGAGGTCATCAATGCCCAACTTGACTATAACCTTTTACTTGGCCGTAGCTACATGTATGCCATGCGAGCTGTTTCCTCATCCGTTTTTCGTACCATGTAGTTCCCCCATGAGGGACGCGTGGTCAAGGTCGACCAACTCACCTATTACGATCCCAAGGCCCACGCTGCACCTGAAAATGTTCTCCCCATGGTTGAACAACCTGTTTGTGGTGCAAATACCTCATTCGTTTCCTTAGTGGGACCCGGACTGTACTCCGACGCACCGATGACTTCTACATTCCAGGCCATTCGACCACCGTCACCGGAGACACACGTCGCCAACCTCTATACTCTTTCCCACAATACAAAAACACCCAACAATCAACAACCCTTGTTGTCTAAACCACCATTGGTACCTAGTCACATTAGGGTTACACCCATCCACACAATCCCCTTTCTATTCCCTCCTTCGGCCGTAGTAAGCGCTCCGGTGATGGCTACCCTTAGTCTCCCCGGGCTAACCTTGGGATTACCCGTGTGGTATATTTCACCTCCCGTTCCCTCGCCGACACCAAATGTCATCCTGAAACCCATCGTCTCTTCTTCAAAACCACCTCCTAGTATCATGACTCCTTCGTCATCTACGAATCCCCCCCCTCTCAGCAGACCCACTGGGGGCAGAGGCCCACAACCATACACTGTCATACCTCCTCCCAAAGCAGTTAAACCTCCCTCCGTGTTTCGTGCTCCTCCCAAATGCTCATTGTGTGATGAGTTAGGCCATCCAACTCATCAGTGTCCACAGTTACCTGCACTACAGGAACACATGCAAATGCTGGACGACGACCCCAACATCCCGGTTGTCAAACTCGACCCAAATCCCAAGCCTCGTGATAAGTCATTGCGCACGAACCACCCTTGTGCCATATGCGGTGTTTACAGCCATTACTCACATCACTGTCCTGATATCCCAGATTATAGAGCAGCGTTGTATGAGTTGAATAACGTCAACTTAGAAATATCTCCTCCCCTCATCGAAGAGATCTACCCTCCCGCATCATCCTCATCCAGAGAGATTAACACCATTTATATGATCTCTTCGACTACCACTTTCAAACCAGAACCCCTTGATTTATGGTCTGACTACTTCAATACTGATGAGCAAATTTTGGAAACACTCACTACACCCGACTACCCTTGGGACGATATGCATCATCGCTCCTACTTCCTCCCAGAGGCGTCTACATCCACGGCATCTAACCAGCTATCCGTCGAATCGAAATATTTCATACCCACTAAGGTCGATTGGTTAAAGGACCCCATCCCAGCACCGGATGCCTTCGAACAAGGGAACATGTCCAACATTTCCCCCATTATACAAATTGACATTTCCACCACACCTGGGAAACCTGAGCTCATCTCACTAGGTGCATCTTGCACTCAAGCGGAGACTCAGGCATACAAAATTTTTTTTCAAGAATTATGTGATATCTTTGCCTGGTCCTATACCGAAATGCTTAGTCTTGACCCCGCCATTATAGAGCACCACATTGACACATGGCCTGATGTCCCCCGCATTCATCAGAAACAATGACCCATTCATCCTTCCAAGCTCCCCGCTGTTAAAGCCAAGGTTGAGAAACTTCGCGAAGTAGGATTCATTTATCCAATTGCTTACACCACATGGGTTTCAAACCTCGTTCTCATCAACAAAAAACAAGGCACCCTTAGAGTATGCACTGACTTCCGTGATTTAAATCGCGCTTGTCCCAAAGACAATTTACCCACGCCATTCATTGACCAACTCATTGATGTGTGTGTGGGACATGAAATCCTATCTTTCATGGACGATTTTTTCGGATACAACCAGATTCAGATCCGTAAGGAGGATCAGTACAAGACTGCCTTTACAACCCCATGGGGCACCTTTGCCTATCGCGTCATGCCTTTCGGCCTCAAAAATGCTGGTGCCACCTTCCAGTGGGCCATGACCTATTGCTTTCACAACTTGGTCCATATCCTGCTAGTCTATCTTGATGACCTTACAGCTCGTTCCCGAAAACGATCAGACCACCTTAATGACCTCCGGCAAGTTTTCCTGCGTTGTCACAAATATAAAATCCGCTTGAACCCACACAAGTGTGTCTTTTGCATTCCTGCAGGCCATTTGTTGGGTTTCATTGTTTCCCAGGATAGAATTACCATTGATCCCCTGAAAGTCAAAGCCATCTTAGACCTTCCCTCTCCGCGCACGCTTCGGCAACTCCAGAGTTTGCAGGGGCGGTCCAATTTCCTTCGTCGCTTCGTTCCTGATTATGCCACCAAATTTCACGGATTCTTACGCCTACTTTGCACCCACATACCCTTTGTTTGGGATGAGCAAGCAGACATGACATTCGAAGCCCTCAAGAAAGCTCTCACACAAGCCCCCTTGATCTCCCCTCCAAATTTCTCTCAGGACTTTATCCTTTATGTCTCCGCATCTGAACATGCCGTGTCCGGAGTCTTGGTCCAAGAAGATGCCTCTCACCAAGAACATGTCATTTATTACGTCAGCCAGACCTTGTCTTTCCCACCCCTGCGTTACCCATATGAGGAAATATTAGCCCTAGCTGTAGTCTTTTCCGTCCAAAAGTTGCGACACTACATTCTGCTCGGTCATACCATGTTTGTCGCCGACTCCAACCCTATGGTCTATCTCCTAAACCGTCGGCTCCTACAAGGTCATGTTGATAAATGGGTCATTATCCTCCAGGAGTATGACCTCACTTTCAAAACTCCCAAGAGCACCAAATCCCTCGCACTTGCCCATCTCATCACTGACCTCCCATCCTCTTCGTCATCACCCGCTATTGAAACGGATCTGATTGACGATCACATCTTCATTATCTCATCTGACGACCCATGGTACGGTGACATCCTAACATACCTCTGCACGCAGAAGTTCCAACCCCACATCGATCGTGACGGACGCCGTTGTATACGACACCACGCCCCCCGATACCTCTTTTTAGGAGATGTACTTTATTGACGCGGCATTGATACCATCCTCTGACGTTGCCTATCCCATAGCGAGGCAGAACAAGTCCTCAATGATTGTGATAGCGGTGCCTGCGGAGGCCATTTCTCCGGTATGGCCACCACCCTTAAGATCATTCATTTAGGTTAGTTTTGGCCGTCATTATTTACTGATTGCATCACCATAATCAAACATTGCCAAAACTGTCAATTGTTTGCTCCTAAAGCAGGAACCCCACCCACCCCCCTTCATCTAGTCGTTACTGCCGGACCATTCTGCAAATGGGCCATTGATTTCCTTGATTGCAATCCAACATCAGCCAGCAGTCACAAACATATTATTGTGGCCGTATATTATTTCACCAAGTGGGCGGAGGCCATTCCAACTTACAATTGCACAACCGACACCGCAGCCTGGTTCTTTCTCAACCATGTTATCTCACGTTTTGGAGTGCCAAAGCAACTTGTCTCTGACCACGGCTCTCACTTAGAAGACGCCGTCTGGAAAGAACTATCAACCTTACTGAAATTTGAACACCATTTCTCCTCTGCCTACTACCCCCAAGGAAATGGCCAAGTCGAAGTGATAAACAAAATTTTGAAAACCATCCTCCAGCGCACTGTAGACAAACACAAGTGAAATTGGCACCACATGCTCTTCCCGGCATTATGGGCATACCGCACATCAACTAAAACTGCCACCGGTTTTACCCCTTTCCACTTAGTTCACAGTGTCGAATCCATTCTCTCCATTGAGTGCCAGATTCCAACCCTACATATGGCCATTGAACTCCTACCGGACACTGCCCCAATAGAGCAACGCTTACTACTCCTGGAGCAGGCCGATGAAGATCGGCGCACAGCCCTTCAAAACATGGAAGCAGCCAAGAACCAATCCAAATTGAATTATGATAAACATGTCCACCCAAGAAATTTTTCTGAAGGGGACCTTGTCCTCTCCTACGATCAAGCTCATGACAAAACCGGAAAAGGAAAGTTTGTATCCATGTGGCAAGGCCCATATATTATACACGCTTGCCTCGGACAGGGGGCATACATTCTGACCGCTTCAGAAGGAAACCCCCTCCGCAACCCACGCAACGGGTTGTACCTCAAGCGATTTTACCCATAGTAAACCGGATGGACACCACCGTCCACTACTGTACTTCATGAGAGTTCTTCCCTTTTTCCTGTTTTTCATCAGGTCCATTTTTTGACCATTTTTTGGGACGCCCTCGTCGCCTCGATTTGTGTGCCACATCGGTCATCGTCCATTTTGGACAAGTCTTATATCGTCGGATTCAGTTTTCCGCGCTCGTGATGATGCTTGAGATCATTTCTCGCTCTCACTCCCAAATTTTTTGGGCATTTTTTCCATGCCCCCCTCGTCACCTCGATTTACGTGCCACATCGACCGACGTCCGTTTTTTATGAACCTTATATCACCGGATTCAGTTTTCCACGCTCGTGATGATGCTTGAGATCATTTCTCTCCCTCACACTCAGATTTTTCGGGCATTTTTCCATGCCCCCCCTCATCGCCTCGGTTTGCATGCCACATCGACCGGCATCCATTTTTGATGAACCTTATATCGCTGGATTCAGTTTTCCATGCTCGTCATGATGCTAGAGATAATTTCTCGCTCTCACGCCCAGATTTTTTGGGCATTTTTCCATGCCCCCTCGTCGCGTCGGTTTACGTGCCATATCGAACGATGTCCATTTTTGACAAGTCTTATATTGCCGGATTCAGTTTTCCGCGCTTGTGACGATGCTTGAGATCATTTCTCACTCTCACGCCCATACTTTTTGGCCACTTTTTCAAAAATGCCCTCTCATTGACTTGGTTTGCATGCCACATTGGCCGTAGCCCCCTTTGGACAATCTTTATGTCACCGGATCCAGTATCCCGCACACATGATGACACTTGAGACCTTTTCTCGCTCCCATCAATCCCTTGTTGTTCGGTATGATTTTATCCCTTTTTCGGGCCGAGCAATCGCTTTTACGAAAAAGGCACTTAGGGAGTTTCTGTTAAGCTCTTTTCTGACTCCTAAAACAATGAAAAGATCGCTGAGCAACCTTGCTTCCTTTCATGCTCGATAAACGTATCTGAAAGGGCGTCTACCTGGTATAAGTTTACCCCTTTTCCAAACCTTTTCGACTAATTACGAAAAAGGAATACTCTAGTCACATCGGCTAGAAGAGTTCTCCATCTGCATCATTTTATGCTTTTTCGGGCCTTGGAGACTAAACTTATGAAAAAGAACACCAATAGAGTCCACTTACCGCTTCCAGACTCTCTAAACATGAAAGCAACCACGAGCAATCACCGTCCTGGGCTCGTAAAACAAACAGGACAGTAATCATAACCACTACAGAGTCTTCTTATCGTTTTCAGACTCCTTAAAAAATGAAAGCACCAATGAGCATGAATAGTCCTGGGCTCACAAAATCCACAGGACAGTACCATTTTCAGAGCACACTTTTATCCCTTCTTGGAGCTCATTAAAACTACGAAGAAGGTCCCAATGGTGCCCCTTGGCGCCACAACAGATCAAGTCTACTCATATGGCAACTTCCCACATTTTGGTCGCCTTTGTTCAGAGTATTCCGCAGTATGTCACCCCGAGACTCCCTTGACAGCACCCATCAGCTTGACCAACCCCCAGAGTCAATACATACCCTTCAGTCCTTGAAAGTCATGATCCTCACACCTACAAGTCAGTACCCTCGCTTCCAGGTCAACCATGTCATCATGCTCTGAACAAAGGAAGTTTGAGTCTACCCACTATATGACCCCAGTTACTTCCCATCCCCACAAGTATGTCAGTCGTACCATCAGTACTACCACACTTCTTTTCTACACCTCGCGCTCCTGTCAAGGAAACATCAATTCCTTGTTAGTTGCTGGTCTCCCTCTGTCGATGACAACCAAATTTATTCTAGAGGATAGACCTAGAGGTCCCTGTGTCTTGGACTCATCACCATTTATGATGAGTGCCTACGAATCATTTCGAGAAGAGTCCTTAGTGCCTCTCGCTATGGTTGTTTCTCACATGCTCGACGTCAACACCTTGATCGCATCGTTGAGACTCACACAAGGTATTGGTCCGTTCAGTTATTAATTGAAGACCGCGGATACCGTCTAACTCCTCCACATTTGAGAGTCTACCTATGGATACAACCAGTTATACTTTTCCTATTGATATCCGGGTTGCGCATGGCGATAGTATTCCGATGTACCCCAGTTTTATACTCCCTCGAGTATACAGTTACATAGACTTCCCAGATATGGCTCACAGTCATTAAGTCCCTACAGATGTTGGACACCTTCAGTTTCAGCAATTCAACAGTTATTCCAGTGTATCAGTTATTGAGATCAGCCATGTTATGATCATGAGTATATCCCAAAATAATGTCCCCTTTGGACCATTATGATGTACCAGTAGATTCTTTATGTATTAGATCCCCCTTCTTGGGACTAATTGTTATGTATATGTCTTGATACGAGCATGGGAATGCCCGGCTCGTCCATTATCAAAGATTATTCCTCATTCGTATTGAGGCCATGTAACATTTGTTTATTTTTGCAGCTTCCAAGGTCCGTGGATCCAGACTCCAAATGGTCTCTTCTCCTCCCCAAACCCCAGAAAAAGAACAAAATAACTATGATGTCTATCGGCCATACGATGAGCTCCTACTCTCACACATCAGGGGGCAATCTATTAACACCCAAAAAGTGCTCACTAGCTCATTTCCCTATTCACATGACCCATTTGTCCACTTTTTCACCATTTGAGCCTCTGAAGCCAACAAAAGGTCACCAAAAGGCCTTAATACACCCCTTTTTCCACTCAAAATGAGTATTTTTCCTAAAAAAGCATAAAAAAAACCCTCAAAAAGGGTCCAAAATTCCCAAAATATTAAAAAGGGAATAAAAATAATAAAAATATTCAAAAAAGGAAAAAGGAGGGAAAAGTACCTAAACCATGTTGGTCAATACCATTGGTTTCCACAAAACCACAATGGTATTCCCCACCACCAAAACCTATAAAAAGGTGGTAGGGGCTCCTCATTTCACATCCATCCATCTTCCTATCCTCATGCTGCCAAAATCTCCCTTGAACTTTTGGCCATTGTAGCAACCTTGGAGAAAGGACCCTTTGGAGTTTGGTGCTGCTCATCCTTGGAGCTTCTCAACTATCTTCATCATTTGGAGGTATTACTATTGCAAGCACTTGCTTGCCCCCATTTTCAATACAAATTTATTTTCTCTATTTTCTTGTTCTTGTTTTTTAATTCGAAATTTTATTATGATATGCACATGCTAGTTTAGTTTTAGATTTAGATTTAGTTTATTGTTTTTGCTTAATATTGAGACTGCTGCTACTAGTTAGCAGGTGCCCATAGCACTAAGCTTGGTTGCAAAACCAAGCCAACACAAGTAAAAAAGAAAAGAGTGGGTATAAATTAGACTCATAACCCTTGGGACTAAGGGGGTGTAGTACCTTAAATGTGGACAATCTACCATAGTTATATCCACAAGACCAAAAACAAAAAAGGTGGTACAAATCAAAAGATAACTCAAGATCAGTAAAAGTCTCAAAAGGTGAGAGGCAAGGTACCACAAAAAAATGAAAGGTCCAAAATTAAAGGACAAGCTACCACAAGACCAATAAACAATAGGGTGTAAGGACCAAAAGTAAATCAACCATTATGGGGAAGGTACAAATAAGGTCAAATATATATTGCAATAGCTCCTTGTAACTACCTCTTATATGCAATAGCTCCTTGTAACTACCTCTTATATGCAATAGCTCCTTGTAACTACCTCTTATATGCAATAGCTCCTTGTAACTACCTGTTATTTGACATGCCAAAGAGATGGAAGGTCAAATAATGTCAAATATATGCAATAGCTCCTTGTAACTACCTCTTGTAACTCAAATAGGACCACCAAAAGGTATAAAGACTCATAACAACTTGGACAAATTAGGGTGTGTACCTCAAATGTGGACAAACTACCATAGTACCCACAAGACCAAAAACATAAAAGGTGGTACAAATCAAAAGATATACCAAGAAGAGTAAAAGACCCAAAACGTAAAACGCAAGGTACCACACAAATATTGTCGACAAAATGGAAGGACCATAAGACAATCAACCAAGGTGGGGCACAACCAATCATCTCTCTCTCAAATGTACCATTGTTCCATATAACCTAAAAGACCATCATCATAGTAAATGGAAAACTCCACGCAGATGATGTGATCACATGGTCCTCTAGACTACTCATAAGGTCAAGCATCAGTGGCTCCATCAAGAGGTGTTCAGTCCCTTGAGAAGACCATCTAACTCAACCATCTCGAAGACCTAGGAGAAGAGGACATCACACATCATCAGATAAGCTCAAAAAACTGTACTGGGACCGGTGTCATAGTAAGCAAGCTGAAACAAAAGTGGCCAGAATGCCAACAAGCAGCACTAAAAAGAAAAAGACCCTCTAAAAAGGTGAAATTGCAAGCAAAACCTCCTAACTAAGAGTTGGAGACCTCAACAAGTTGTATCCTTCGCAAGGTGATGAAATCCAAGTCGAACAATACAAAATGAGAAACCAATAATGGAAGGATTTCCCTCTACCGAAAGGGATCCTAGGTAAAAGAGCCCTAGTAGAAAAGTCACTAAGCTACCTTGTTCATGACATGTTGGAAAAGGTTTTCAGTGCTTCTATCTTATCACCCTTCTATCACCAGTATGGTGGCTGGAGAATACAAGGAAGACAATGATCAATGTTTCCTTAGGGCTAAGTGGAGTGCGGCATTCCACAGAGTCCGTCTGGTTCTCGATCTTGCGACAGTTTAACCCCTGAAACAACAAGAGGCCCCTCCAAAAACTAGTCGATGACCGTGTCAACAAGTACAAGAGGATTTTAGCACCTTAGAGGAAAAAAAATATGTCTCGGATGATAATGACAAGGGGGAATTATTTGGATGCCTATCCCCGGTGTCCTACCTAACTAACAAATTCTTTTTATCCTCAACCGAGGTTAAAGTGTGTTGAATTAACGAGTTAAATTTTAATGGTTGTATTACTCAGTTCGGTGATGGAAGTGCAACTCGTGGTGTGATGACTGACTCAAACCATGCAAATGCATATGAATAAAATAATCCTTTCCATTCAATCAATGCTAGCTAAGGTAAGGAGAGAGTTCTTTCAAACTATAACTACTCTTTTAAATTAAATGAATGCAACAAGTGTTCAATTTCATTCTTGGGACCTCAAGGAGCTCTTCATATATACTCAAGTCATGCAAATGAATTCATCACATAAAACAAAGTGATAAATGAATTCAGGGTATGCATTTCAATACCCAAAGACTCTTCTTTGAATGTGCATCCTTTAGCCTCTAAACCTGTGTATTTGACTGTTACAAAGTGTCAGGAAACCGAAAAGAATGTGGGATGTGCATTTGAAAATGGTGTTAAATACCTTCATGAAAGTGTTTCTCTCTCCAACAACTCTAGTGAAACCCAAGTATTGAATTCAGTTGAAATGGATGAACCAGGAATATTTAGATCTCATAAGCCAAATGATCAAATATCCAAGGGATTGGAGAATAGCCCTTGTGAAGATTTCTTGGATATACAAGGGAAGGTTGATGACTATCAATTGGGTAATGAAACCAAGAAGACTGATAAGGAGTTGCTAGTATCCTCATCTGATATTGGTGAAACTGATGTTCTACCAAGTTCATAGATGAGAGCCAGTTTAGATCATGTAGTTATTAAGAAAACAAAAGGCTTTAAGAGACTTGTGAAATTTGCAAAATCTTCAGGTTTGCAAGATACCCTTGGTAGTAGGAGTTACCTAAGAGAAAAGAATCATAAGAATATGACAAGATTGTCTAATGAAATAGGGCCAACTAAGAAAATGCGTAAGGTTTCTAAGATTGCAGAAAGTGTTGCTGAAGATCCTACGCATGCAAGAACAGGTACAGTGCGGTCAATTATGCTTCCCATAATTACAGAAGGGCTACATTGACTAAAGATGATAAAAAATGATCCCCCATGTTGTCTGATCAATCAAAAGGTGATGAGTCCCTATGCAGAGAAGTGCATTCTGAAAATTCTGGATCTCTTCTTTGTCCACTTATGAATGATTTTCTATCCCCTGCATTGGATCCTTTTTATGGGATTGAAAGGGACTGTGCTATTTTTTTTTTTGTAAACTAGTAGAAGATCCTTATATTAGCATAAACCAAATGTATAGAGTAGTAGTAACCAGCAAAAGATGCAAGTTCAAACTGTTATTGGGCCCTCGCTTCAAGGAGAAAACATACCTATTCAAAGTATGGAAAGGTAGCATAAAAGAATTATTGTTATCTAGAGAACCATAAGTCTGAGGACAGAACCAAAACTAACATAGCTTCCAGAAAACTAAAACAAAGACAAAATAGATAAAAGACCTGTGAAAACCAAAATTCGATCATAACTAGGAGATGTGGTACTTAGGTTGGACCGGTTGAGTCGAAGGGTCTTTAGCCAGTGTGATCCCCAAACGTCGAGCCAACTGTTGTTGGTTGAAAATAATCTATTTTTGCATGTCCATTAACTCGTCCAATTGCATTAATATTTCTTCCTGTGCTTCATTGTGGTCGGTCAGTGCTTTCCCTAAAACCAATTTCTGAGACCAAATCATATCCAGGTTTTTCTGATAGAGGGTTTCTTTCCCTCTAGTGTTTCCAGGGTAAGGAACAAGATCCCAAAACTCCACCTGAATCTCATCATCAGTAACACAATCGAGGGAAACCAAGGCATCCTCCACAGCGTCCTATATCTCCGCTTTCGCCTGGTAGGAATCGCAGAGTGGTAAGTGTGGGCTTTCTCCACTACACCCCTCATCAGACGAATTGGGGGAGAGGAAGAGGAGCTGTAAGGGTGCTGAGCATTGAACATCGGGGAATATTTCTGGGTCCTAACGTACTTAGGGGGTGCCATGATAATGCACACCAGCAGGTAGCAAACAAAGAGCGTGTGGAAGAAATGACAAGATCTAGAAACCGGAGAGTCACTGGAAGCAGAGTAGAGACAGAGGCATCCAAGAGAAACAAGCAGAATAGAGCTAAGAGTAGAACCTTTCCTGAGTAAGGCTATAATCCTGGCGTTGATTGATGTGTGGAGATGATGGCCAAGGATTTCAAAAGGCTCTGGATGATTGCAAGAAATGCAAGTTTGTCTAGTGATGGCTAAATGACGGGGCCATTGATTATCAGATGCAAGAGGCATCATCACGGTAACTAGGAAAAAGAGATGAAATGCATACTGCATCATAGACTGGACGTGCCACACACAAGATTCATTAATGCTGAGACCAGAGGCCAAACAACATACTGGACGGGCAAAGGGGTAGAAATCAGGCGTCGTAATGAGTAGTGGACGTGGAGGGCGGGACATAAATAGCCTCGTGTGGAGGCAGCTGGTGGAAGCTAAAGTTCATATCTATGGTTTATCGAAAAAGTATGATTTCATTATCATCTTTGGAGGTATCCAAAAATGTTCAACCATTACATGAGGTCAGTGATGATCAGGATACTAAAAACAAAAATGTTAGAAGGGAGTCTGAGCTCTTAAGTGCACTTTGCATGAAATTTCATCAGGATTTGCATTACCTTCTGTGGTGTAGATGAATAAAAAAGGTTCAGAACTATATAATAGTAGAGAAAATTAATTAGATCAAAAACCCAAATAAAAAAGAACCAAATCTTAGTGGCGACATAGGATACTAAGGAGGAAAACCCAAATAAAAAAGCACGCTCATCAGTCTCACGGATTGGGATAAATTTCGATCAATTCAGATCGGAGAGAGAGAAACTAGTCTAATCTTAGTCTTGCCTAGGTTTTATGTGGCCAATGAGAAATAGCTATTACGTGAAAAAAATGATTTGTAGGAACAATTTAAAGGCAAAACTGCCACATACCGAATACATTGCAGAGACTAATCCTTCTCCTGCTCCTAATTTTGCAATTGAAACCCCTGCTCTTGATCCTGCTTCTGCTTGTGCGATGGAAACCCTTGCGTCGTCGCTTAACGCTGGTTAATTCCAAATCGAAGTCGACATGCCCACCAAAAATGGAGCCACATTACAAACCAAACCATAGGTTTGAATCATATGTGGAGGAGGTGGAATTTTCCCTTAACAAAATGGAGAAACACCCTATCGATCACTGAATTAGAATGTCAATTCATCACTACCCTTCGAACTACATTTCCCATCACACAAACTAGACCGCAAGTCTAAATCAGATGCAGAGGAGGTGGACTTTTCCCTCCAAAAAATGCAGAAACACCCTATCGAACAGTGATCAGTGACAGGATTATCGATTAATGAGAGGATTATGGGTTTTGGTTTTAATGTTTTATGAATTTAATGGTTGGAGAGTTAAGGTATTAGGTGGGGTTATGGGTTAATAGGTTAGTTATCTATTGAAAAAAAAACAAATCTATTCAAAAAGGTTAGTATAGGTTAGTTATGGGCAGGGATCAAATTTGAAGGGTGGGGTCCCATTTCACTCTGAAGGGCTATGAGATATTGAACCCTTCAATGATGACATGTAAAAATAAATCATTCTTTTCATTTGAAAATGTACTAGTACATAAAAATTTCATTGTTTACTTAAGTAGTAAAGTCGAGAGGCTTTATTTTGCAATGGATATGGCGGCACTGAATGTTATATATGTCATATACAATATTTTGATCTGATCTAGCGGCTCAATCTCTAGCCAGTATGCCACCTCTATCATCTTAGCAGTTTCCCAAATTGATCTTGCCTCTTAAAATTTTAACCAGTATAATAATACATTTAACTTGCTAACCCCATTCCAATCCAACTTTCATTCTTATAGAAAAAATTAATACTATTTTACTCTTACATGATATCCCTAGACGTGAGGAATTTATTAGTGAAACATAACTTAGGAGACACACAGAAAATCCACTTTGCAGATGTTAAGTGTGAATTGCCATAACTAATTTTATAGATATTTTTTTTTGCATCAGTACAGCTACAATTAGATTGCTAGCCCCCTCCATTTCATGAAAGTTAAAGGGGCTAAATTCTTAAGAGCTTCGATCGAGAAACAATGGAAAATAGGGAAAGTAAAGGAGCAAATGGAATCATATGCATGTACACAAAACATATGAAGAAAGAAGCAATTGTTGTTGTTGCTATGACTGGGAATCGATAAATGTCATTCTAAACAGCGTCTGAAGGATATTTATGACAAACCCGCTCTCAGGTCCAGGATTCAAATTTGAAGCCTTCAAGGCCCATTTGAAGTTACAAAATTTCAATCAAATAATACTATTGTGTTTGAACTTTGAAGTTACATAATTTTAATCAAATAACAAAATTTTTAAATAATTTAAGGGATCATGAATGGATAAAATGATATACATAACATACATAGGATGTTATCAATTCATAGGATGTTAATAGATGAATAGGTTAGTTAGGGGTTAGTATAGGTTAGTATATGTGCTTGTTGTAGCAAATGTACATTTTTATATTTATTTATTATTAAAATACGTATTAGGCCATAACATATATAAAAACAATGTTCCAAAACTCCGAGCCTTGAATATAATGATGTGGAGAAGGAAGATGCATCATTTTTTTTATCAATGTTTAGGGATTAAATGAACTTGGGAATAAAATATACCATCCATCATATCTTGAATTCCTTTGGTGGGATAGGTGTGTTCTGACAGCAAGACATACATGTTTTAAGATTCATGTTGCGAGTGAGATTCTATTTTATTTGGCCAATACATAAGTGCATTTATTTTAATAATTTTTATGTCAAAGGATGGGTGGATACCTTGTTCGCTCCTAAATTTGATAAATAAATTATTGATTGGGGTGTTCATCCATCTCAATGGTTAGTCTGAGCTTTGGTTTATTTGGAAATCCATATAATTGGGCTAGCCAACTTGTATGGCTCAAATAATTTTTGTGAATGGGTATCCCTTTGGATAACAATGATGACGATGATGAAGATGACGATGATGAAGATAATGATGATGAAGATGACGAGGATGATGAAAACGATCAATGATGACAATGATGATGATGATCATGATCATGATCATGATGACGATGATGATGATGGTGATGACGATGATGATGACGATGATGATGATGATGATGATTATGTTTGAGTGTTGATAATTGTGCATTTCCTTACTAAGCTTCTCTCTATTTCGAGAATAATTTAATATTCTCTACTAAACAGGGCCAACCACGTGAAGGTGGAAGCTCTTATGGCCCCTCCCCCCCCTCACATCACTCTCAATTCCCCATAACCCGACAAAAATATCTATGTACAAAAACTTTAAATGTGTTTTTTGGCATACTCTATAACAAGCAATGTTTCTAATTATATCATACTAGAAAATGGAAACTCACTAAGAAAAAATTAATTTATTATTACTGCATGCCTCATAAACTTCAATGGTCTTCATCATCTTCTTCATCTGAGTCATCGTCTATACTATCATCCAATGATCCAGATTCAACATTGTAAGGATTGGCCATATCATCCTCGTCGTCAATGTCAGTTACGATCATCATGTCATTGTCGATATCATCTTCATCGACATTGTCTGATACATCATCTGATTCAATAAGTTCTTCGACATATTCTTCAAGAACTTGATCATCTAACTCATGTTGATCATGATCATCTTCTACGGCGTCTTCTTCTTTGAGAACGTCTTCATTAACTTCATCTATGTTATAATTTACTGGCCTTCCCCTTGGATCGTGTCTCACAGCAAATGACCAACCGATCTACCTAGAACCTCAAAGTAAAAGACTTGTTCACATTGGGTTGGAAGAACATAGGGCTCCGTTCCTAGCTCAAACAACCTTGTATTTACCATAGTAAATCCATTATCATGTTCAATTATTGTTTTATCAGTATCACGTTGATTCAATCGACACCTGTACCATTTGAAAACGAACATAAATACCTTGAAGGAGTTAAATTCACACTGAAGAATGTCTTCCAAATACCCATAGTATCGATTTTCAGAGAGTTCTGGATGTATGTCACTTCTAGAAGAAACATTAGTCACCTCAAAGACTACAGATATCCCACAATCAGATGTTTTCTTTGTTTCATCAAACTTTTTGATTTGATATCTACATCCATTGCACCACATAGCCTTATGGTGTTTTACCTACAACAATCCATATAGGAAAAGATTACATAATGATCCAATATTTATGATTAAGTACTAGTGCATGTTTATAATGCCATACAATGAAAAAAACAACGTGACGTAAAACAACATTATTTTTTACAAAAAAAAAATAGTGTGGATGATCAATATGCTTACCTTCTTATCTTTTAAACCTCTTGCTAAATAGATTTCCCTTTGTTTTAGATTGGCGTCTCCATTTCGATGTGTAGCTTTAACCAATGAAGCCACACCTTCCCATGATATTCCATGACCAAATTGTTCACATCGTTCGATCCATACCTTCATACAGTCAAGATTGTTTGCGATGTATAAATGAATTGCATCCCACTCTCGACCAACTGTTTCATGACAATAAAATTAAAATTCAATACAAATGTAATATAATAACTTAACAAAGTATATTACACTATAAATTTATGCAAAATACTGAATATAAAAATGTGTTATATTACCTTTCACCTTCCTTGATCTACCTTTCCCCTTCGGGTACTCCCCTTCGAAACTCTTATTGGATTCTGGATCACAAATGCGACGTAAATTGAGATATTTTGCTAATTTAGGAAGATATTCACTAATATACATGTTTTGGTATACCATATATCCCTCCATCATAGAACCCTCAGCATATTCTCATTGTCTGACCAAACCCTTCATAAATTTCAAGTGCCTCTCAACCATCCACATGGACCTTGAGTGCGTAGGTCCACACAGTTCAATTCCTCAACTTGGTGTATGAGGTAGTGTTCTTGTGCATTGAAAAATGCCGAAGGTAGATGCTTCTGCATTTCACACATGGGACGAGGAATTTCTCTCCTCCAATACTTTATGTCTTCTTTATGGAATTCTTTAGATGACAACCAAATCAAGAGATTAAAGAAAAAAAAATATATTACGTAACATCATTAATTACAGAACGAAAATCAAATATAATTTCTATGTTGAATTAAGCAAACACTAAGTGCATGGAAAAAATCACCACTTACCTCATGTATTCCCCGAGACTATATATTATTTGCTTGACATTGTTGTCGAAGTTGTTCGGGATAGAGAGAGGTAGAACATACTGTAACAATAATATACAAATAGTTTCATTTTATCAACAAAGAGTAGACAAATAAAAATATACCAACCATATTCACTGTAATAGGAAAGAAAAAATAATTAAATCTATACCATAATAATTACCTTCATGAAGACATGCAAATCGTGAGTTTTCACCCCCACGAAATTACCTTTCTTTGTTATGATATTCTTCATGTTCGCACAAAATCTGGTGGAAAATTTAATTTTTCGAATGACTTCTTTTACAACATTAATTTGCTAGTCCGTTAACATCCATGGAAGTGAGTTTATATTAATTTTCTCTCCATTGCTATGAAATTGAATGACATCTTTCATTGCATGGTTGCTATCTTGAATGTCTTTGCAAATTTTGACAATTTTTTCTTTGTCACTCCTTCCATCCAATATTCGCCATAATGTTTCGGTCACATTCTTTCCGATATGCATTGTATCAAATAGATGATCAATTTGTAGGTTCTCATAGTAGGGAAACCTACTTAATTGTATAGGATAACTTTTCATTCCTCATGGAAGCCCATTAATGCCTTCATGATCACATGAACGACAATCATGAAATTACATAAATTAATGTCAATTACACTAAAAAACACACAATATAAAAAAATACAATATAACATATCATATACGATGATTCATTATACGTACCTTGACAATTTATATTATATTGCAACTTCCATAGGCGAGGTGTCATTCTACGCGGTTTTAATGCAGTCTCTTGCTTGCCATTGAACAGATGTTTTTCGGTAGTTTGATACCTGTGATTCTTATAGATGAAGTGCCTATATGTTGGCAGGCAGTTTGGTAGATTGCTATCGCAGCATCTCTGATGTTGCGAAAAGGCAAAAGATGGCGAGAATGGAGAGAAGATGACACAAATGGCGATGAGTGGAAGATTAGTTATGTATTTTGGGTCAATTGTACCTCGAAATGTGGGTTTTTGGTCATTTGGACCACATATTATGTAAT
This sequence comes from Larix kaempferi, assembly GCA_027924585.1. NCBI lineage: Eukaryota > Viridiplantae > Streptophyta > Pinopsida > Pinales > Pinaceae > Larix > Larix kaempferi. The sequence goes on from BSBM01000593.1 coordinate 108,559, forward strand.
GTTGAGTCAGTTATACCGCAGAATGCGGGTTTTTGGTCAGTTTTGTACCAAGTTAGTTAGATGTTGGGTCACTTGTCCAAATGTCGGTTAGGGAGTCATTAGTAAGTGGACAAGCATTGTAATGGTGGAAGCCTATATATAGATAAGAGTCGTAGGTATGAAGAGGAGAAAAGGAGAGGAAAAAAGGAGAAGAAAAGCACATGTTTGGGTTGTTTCTGCGCATCTGGGAGATATTGCTGAGACCTAATCTTTGAAGAAATGTTGTATCTAAGGTTTTGCAGTGATAATATGATATGATGAAACTATTTTGGTGCAATTCCTAGGTTCTTTCTGTTGTTATGGTAATGAAATGTCCCACTTCATGAATAATGTTATGTTTCCTTGATGCAATGTTTCTTTACTATTACTACTGCTATGATAATGAATGTTGCGATCGAATAATGTGTTATGAATACATGTCAAATGTTTAATATTCCTATTTAGTGTTGCAATAGAGTTAGTTGATATATCTGCAACCCTCCTCCTTACTCGACGGAAACATGGTTCCGTCTGCTCTTCCAGGACGCCTCGGGTGAGACCTCATCTTCTCTGTAGGTGTTTTTGGGCGGGATTAAACCTATCCGGGATGGTGCCCAGGAAGACTGCGACATGTGTCGATAGTGAAGTGGAACCCCTGTCGACTGGATTCACATTGGTCAACAAATGGTTCCATTGCCGGGACCATGTGAAGAGTGAAAGGAGGACATGTTGTGGCACCCGACGAAGACGAAGATATAGAGCTGGTTTGATCAAAAGTTACGAGATTTTACTGAAGAAGAAAGATGGAACACGCGACTGACAGTAGATCACTGGGTGGGAAGATATATTCACGACGGTTCGCATGAATGGTTTTTCTGTGAATTCCCAGTCATCCTATACGAATGGTTGTCAAAGCTGACCTTCTAGAAGAGGAATTTCCAGGGTGGTGAGCCGACGGCTTGGACCCCGAAATTATTTCAAGAGCTGCAGGAAGTCGATAATAAGGCATCACGGGCTGTCAAAGTTTGGATTGATAGCATCTTGGAGGGATATATCACTGAATTTGCGGTTGACACACAGAAATCCTATAGTGAAGTTGAAAGATATTTCTTCCGCAGACCAAGGGGAAGGTTTCTGTTGTTGCTCCAACTATCGATTAAGATGCTAATCTACGAAAAGGGTATATTGAAGATGCATCTTGATCAGTAGACAGCGTGGTGGGAGGAGGCCGTGGGTACCGTGATTTCCAGGGAACGGTACATGGAATGGTAAGGGGTAGATGGGTGCAGACCATGAGGAGACTATGAGCGAAGCCGGGGAAAAAAGTGGTCTTACAAGAGGAGGAGCGAGGTTTCGACAGGAGAAGAGGCAGAGGATAGGAGAAGGTCATGCTGCGATCAAACTGCAAAACCGCGAAGGAAGACCACACGGGATGAAGCGACCTCATAGTCTTGACAGGGATGACCAGGCTACGCCCAGGATAGAGGCAGGACCAAACCCTGGCACCAATGTACCAACACCTCCGCTCACTGTCTCACAAACAACAAGAAATAACACTTCAACACCGCCAAGTTCGTCAATTCCACAGAATTTAATTGGTAGTAGCATAGCGAAAGGAGGAAGGAAGCCCAAAATGGCAGGCGATGATGCTAAGTTACCTTTGTTCCACAGAAGTGCGACAGAAAACCCAGAACCGTATTGGTTTTTGTGTGAAGTAGTCTAGACCATGAAACAAATCACTGATGTTGATGCTAAGAAAGGACAGTTAACCACGACTCTGTGAGGTTGTGCATTAGATTGGTTCATGAAGTTTGTTTTAGTCCCTACGGGAGCCCCAGAGAAGTCACTAGATGAGATTCAGGATGGGCTGATTGCTAAATTTAGACGGCCCAAGTCTGAAGCTCAATACATCACATAATTGAAGGAAATTAAGCAGTATCCCAATGAGACGGTATGGGATTTCGACCAGCGATTCAAGATGCTGATGGAAAAGGTTAGTTTCGATATGAGCGCCATCCAACATAAAGAGTGGTTCATTGCAGCACTACCACCCCACATTCGGCTTTCGTTGATGCAACAAAACATCTCGAAGCCCAGTGAAGCTCTAGAGATTGCAATGCATTTAGAGGTGTCACCAATTGGAGATAATGTAGCCGGGATGTCGCAGATACAAACACAACTCACTAACTTGACTATATAGCTACAAGATTTGAAGAAGAGAAAGGAACAACCGATGAAGTATGGTGTACGTGATTCCAAGGAGAAGGGCATACGAAGGACAATTACCCGGATTTCTGCAATTATTTGGTGTCAGGTGCGCCAAACCTGTTGAATGGTGGAAACATGCCGTGGTGTCACGTTTTCCAAGTGTATGGGCACAGTCACAACAATTTCCCCTTATGCAAAAAATGGTCACAACCCTGAGAAATATTTATTGCACATTTTGCAAGTCAGTGGGTCACGATGACAAAGATTTCCATGCATATGGGTTGCTACAAGAAATAATGTGTGATGCATTCTATGTCAAGGACGATCAGCGTGCCCTACAACAACCACAATTGCAACCGTAGGTAGTCCAGCCACTACCTCAACCGCAGATGCAGTTTGTACCACAGCAACAACCGTAGCAGTTCATGCTGCAAAATGCTCCCATGCAAATGAGTTTTCAACAGCCACAGTACATCCAACAACAGCAGTATGCACCACAGGGACAAGACATGCAACAGAATCCTATGCAGCCGCAGTACCAACAGGAGGGTGGATTCCTAGGTAATTACCGGGGTAGACACGGTGGAGGATTTGGTCGAGGAGGAGGATGAGGTGGTCATGGACCTATCTAATGTTATCACTGTGTAGTGTGGGGGAATTATCAGCGAGACTATCCACTACTACAGAATCAGTGTACATTCTGTTATGTTAATGATCATACAGTTGAGAATTGTCCATAGTTGATTGTACGATGGCAGGCTGGCAACGCTCCGCAGATACAGAATCAGACCCAGCTGTAGCAACCAGTCCAGAACCAAGCACAACAATTAGTCCATAACTAAGTACAACAACTAGTATAGAACCAACCCCCATGACTGAATCAGAATGCAAATCCAAATCTGAACCCACAGGGGAATCTGTAGCAGACTCGGATGCAGGGTGCAAATATTGTGACAATTTCTGCAGAACCACAACCACAAGATACTTCGATGGCTATTGTTAATCATGGAAGCAAAATGACTGGGTTGGATAGCTCATGACCAATGATTCGGTTGGCAGGAAAGAAGACAGTACCATTTGACATCGATGTTGAACAGGAGGCACTCCTTCAAGCACGTCGCACCTTGGAGAAAGACCACGGTAAGGTTGTTGTTTGCGATATGCCACCTGTCTTTGACACTACATTGGAGGGTGTTCCATCAAAACCATCGGGAACATTGCAAAGGTTTCTAGAAAGCTGTTTGTTAATTTCCTGGGATCGGACCTCCCTGGTTGAGATTGAGGGATGGTTGCAGCGATTTCCGAAAGGACGACAAGAGTCAGAAATAAACTCTTTATAGTGACAAAAGACTGGAAAGGAGATGAGAATGAACATCCATATTGGTGACTATGATGTCGATTTAGTCATTCTTGATCTTGGTTCAGATGTTAACATCTTAACCAAGCAGGCATGGCAGAAAATGGGGAGTCCCCCATTGAGCTGGTCTCCTGTGCAGCTATGGTTGGCTAACCATGCGAAAGTAACACCCATTGGGCGAGTTCCATGGCTAACGGTCGATATCAAGGGCATGAAGACTTATGATGACTTCGATGTCATTGAAGTGGTTGAGGGAGGAAGCTCCTATCCTGTGCTATTGGGGATTGGATGGGCTAATGATAGTGGATCTGTAATCAACTTAAAGAAGCACATGATGACCTTTGAGAATCATGATTTCAAAGTCATAGCCCCATTGGATCTGGCTGAAGGACGCCGATACATTGAACCTATAAAAGATGACGATCCCACTGGATGGGACCATGCATTCAATATTTCTAAAGACTATATTCACCCTACTGCCAACAGTGAGCTGGGATGGCCGAATGAGAGCTCTGTGTCTTTCGACTCTGATGATGCATTAGAACATTGGCAGAACCGCTTACACGAAGTGTCGCTCTGAAAATGTGGCTTAGTTACACAATCTTTATGTCGTGTTGTGATAGAAACAATCACACTCCCAGTCTATGAGGGGTTTCTTGGCTGAAACAAATTTTTGACGGAATTTGAAGAATGAGTCTCAGAACCATAGCGATTACTAGCATTGGAGGAAGCACTGATGGCTGCTCCAGCATGCTGGTGGGCGACACACAAGAAATCCATTGATGGTTGGTCACAGTGTCTAAGGTTGATGATGGTTCAATTCGGTGATATTGAGGTTTATCACACTGGCAAGTATAATGGCCGGAATAATCCCAGTGATCATATGATGGAATGCTACTGATTATGGGTAGCGCGACCCAGAGATGAATGGGTCCATGCTTTTATCCATACCTTAGATGAGGTGTCACGCTCATGGTATCCTGCAGCCGAGTTGCGTAGATAAATTACAACATGGGGGAAGTTGACGGTCTGTTTCACTCATACATTCACTTTTATGGATTCCAAACCTGACGTCAATAACGCTTTACAGCTTATTAGCGATGTGGTACTTCAGGTTGTTTTGGCGACCTACCCTATCGATCCGCACACACACTATCAGATGCAGTCTCTCATGGAATGATTCAACATCACCAATGGGCCAGAGGATGAGGACGATCCTTGGAATGTCAACATTCCCGAATCTGAAGGAAGTCGCGATGTGGTACCACTTGCTGCGCCAAGTAATCCGTTCAGTCAACCATTGAAGCTTCATAAGCTTAATATCGGCACAGAGGCCACTCCCAAGCTTACAAATGTTGGGGACTATTGGGATGACGAGATGATCAGTAAGGTCACTGATTTAATCCATGAGTTTCAAGACTTGTTTCCTTCAAAGTTTTCCAATATGAAGGGGATCCTAGGTGATTTAGGGGAGATGAGGATTCCTTTAAAACCAGATGCTAAGCCAGTCCGACAACGACCTTATCGGTTGAATCTGCGGCATAAGGGAAAGGTCAAGGCAGAACTTGATCACACGTGGAAGAGTCCAAATGGATCATTCCTATGGTGGTGCAAGACAAGAAAACCGGTGAGGTGCACATTTGTGTTGACTTGCGGAAGTTAAATGATGCCTACTTGCATGACCCTTTTCCAACCTCGTTTACTGACAAAGTAATTGAAGGGGTGGGCGGCCAAGAGATGTACTCATCACCGATGGGTTCTCTGGCTACCATCAAATTCGCATTGCCAAAGAAGATTGCCATAAGACAACTTTTGTTACTGAATGGGGCTGCTTTCAGTACACTGTAATGCCGTTTCTTTTGAAGAATGCACCTGTGATATTTTCCTGGGTCATTGTTGCTGCATTTAAAGACTTTATTTAGAATGTTTTGCAAGTATACATGAATGATTGGAGAGTTTATGGGTTGATCCGTGATCATCTGGCCAATTTGCGGTTAATGCTTGAGCGCTGCCGACAGCACTAGATATCGCTGAATTTGAAGAAATGTATTTTTTGCGCACCATTTGGGATATTGTTGGGTCATATTGTGTGTAAGCAAGGGTTGTTGGTTGATCCAGCTAAGATTGTGCCCATCTTGAGTTTGCAACCACCGACCACTGTTAAGCAGTTATGAATGACTTTGTGGCATACGGGGTATTATCACAAGTTCATCAAGGGATATGCATCGATCACCACCCCTATGGAGAAATTGCTGAAGAAAGATGCGCTATTTCAATGGACTGTGGAATGTCAAGACAGTTTCGACACACTGAAGACGAAGATGGCTTCAGCACCAATACTGGTATTTCTGGATTGGAGTAAGGAGTTCCATGTACATGTGGATGCCTCATCAATCACATTGGGAGTAGTATTGGCTCAGCCCAGTGAAGGAGATCTTGATCACCCCATTGCTTTCGCTAGTCGGAAGTTGTCGTCCGCTGAATGCAACTACACCACCACTGAGCCGGAGGGTCTTGCAATGGTTTACGCCCTACAGAAGTTCAAGAACTATTTGTTGGGTGGGCACTTTAAGATGTTCACTGACCATTCTGCGTTGAAATACCTAGTCAATAAGCCTGTGTTGGGGGTGGAGATATGCCGCTGGCTACTTTTTTTTCAGGAGTTTGATTTTGAAGTCATTGTGAAGCCAGGATGGTTGAACGCCGGTCCTAATCATCTATCACAGATTGATACAGGGGAGGAACCCACCAATATTGAAGACAGGATGTCGGATGCACAACTATTTAAGATTGGCATCGATGATGATTATTTTGATGACATTATACAGTTTCTGACAACGGGTACTGCACCAACCAGTCAGAAGAATCAATTGATAGTCAAGGCTGCAGACTTCCAGCTAATCGCAGGAGAGTTGTATAAAATGGGCACTGATGAGATATTGCGCAGATGTGTCTTGCTGCATAAGCATGCATCGATACTGGCTGAGGCACATGGAGGAGTAGCAGGAGGACAGTATGGCAGTTGGGCGATGACTAGGAAGGTGTTGCATGCGGGGTTGTGGTGGCCTACACTGCATAATGATACGACAGACTATGCACGATCTTGCGATGTTTGTCAGCGAACTGGAAAACCATCTAGATGCGATGAGATGTCGCTAATGCCTCAAATAACATTGCAACCATTCGACAAACGGGCCATGGAATTTTTAGGACTGATCAATCCACCAGGGAAATGCACCGGTGTGCGGTATATCATCATGACGACAGAGTATTTAACCCGATGGGATGAGGTGGCACCTGTAGTTGATTGTTCTATCTCTACGGCATCGCAATTTTTGTTTGATAACATTATCACTCACTTCGACTGCCCTAAGATGTTGTTGAGTGATCAAGGCAACCACTTTCTTAATCGCACCATCAGTGCATTGACGGAGGAGTTGCAGATACAGCATAAGAAGAGTTCACCCTATCATCCACAAGTGAATGGCACGGTGGAGGATTTTAACAAGGTATTGGAGCATGCACTGACAAATGTGTGTAATGCAAACCGCGATGACTGGGATCTCAAAATCCCAGTAGTGTTGTGGGCCTATTGCACCACATGTAAGCGGCTGACAAGATAGACACCATTTAATTTGGTGTATGGATAAGAAGCGATTATGCCAATGGAATATATTTTTCTGAGTCTACGAATTGTGGTTGTCATGGGCATGGATGATGTCATAGCATTAGATGAATGTCTGGCACAATTGGTGCAGCTAGAAGAATATTGTTTCATCGCTGGGTTCCACCAAGGGGTCGAGAAGGATCACCAGAAGGCATGGCATGATCGCCACGTAAAAAATAAACAGTTTCAGTAGGGCGACTTGGTGCTGTTGTATGATAGAAAGTTTATGAAACATCTAGGGAAGTTACAGAAGCATTGGCTTGGTCCTTATCACATCAGTAGTATTACTTCCGGAGGAGCAGTTCAATTGCAGTAGTTGGATGGGGTGATGCTCCCCAAGTTGGTAAATGCTCATAGGTTGAAGCCCTATAGTGCAGACTTAGAACACCGTGATGCCTGAGTCACATCGAGAAAAAAAAAATGATGATGTGTTGTAGGATGATCGGTGGCAGGATGTCGCACCACCATGAACAGAATGCGGAAGCAGGGGGGCTTCTGCTACAAGGTTGGAGTTTTTAGCAACACCTGGGAATGTTGCGCTTGGGTCACATCCGCAATCATGACGACGATGGGACTTTTTACTACTTTAACGGCTATGCTCGTTAATCGGGTCGATCATGACAGATAATAGCCTGGTTGGAAACCGATGGTAAACAGGGTGAGAGCAACTTTTGGAAGAAGCACGTACTAATGTGTTCAGTGAAATAATTCCTTGCGGAAGAGGAAAAGCAGTTGGGGTGTTATGATATCATTCCAAATGGACCATGTGTCGAGAGTGTGACAGTGGAGAAAATTCTAGTCGAAGTCAGAAAGATGCTCGAAGAGTTTCGCAGCATAGTGTTCGATGAGGCACCGACGGGATTGCCGCCGACAAGGAGCATATCCCATCAGATTGACTTGATTCCAGGGTTGAACTTGCCAAACAAGGAACCACATAGGATGAGTCTGAAAGAAGGTTAGGAACTCAATCAACAGGTCTAGGAGTTATTGGACAGAGGGTTGATCAGATAAAGTCTAAGTCTGTGCATGGTACTAGCAATATTAACGCCGAAGAAAGGTGGAGAATGGAGGATGTGTACAGACTCCAGAGATATCAACAAGATCACGATCAAGTATCGGTTTCCATTGCTGAGAATGGACGACTTGATGGATTGTTTGAGTGGAGCGAAGTACTTCACAAAGATAGACCTGAAGAGTGGTTATCACCAGATTCGGGTGAGAGAAGGAAACGAATGGAAAACAACATTCAAGATAAAGGAAGGGCTGTATGAGTGGTTAGTAATGTCGTTTGGATTGACTACTGCACCCAGTACGTTCATGCAATTAATGAATGAAGTACTGAAACCATTCTTGGGAAATTTTGTCATAGTCTATCTAGATGACATTCTGATTTTCAGTCGAACTAATGCAGAACACTTAAGGCACATTCAACAGGTATTGCAGAAGTTGCAGGAAGAGAAGCTAATGGTGAACCTGCAAAAGTGTTTCTTCATGAAGGAAGAACTGGTATAATTGGGATTTGTAATCTCGGGGAAAGGGTTGGTGATGGACCCAGAAAATGTGGAGGCGATATTGGATTGAACTGAACCGACAAGCGCGACTGGAGTAAGGAGTTTCCATGGACTTTCCACTTTCTACAGGAAGTTCATTAGGGGATTCAGTCGTATTTGCGCACCATTGACAGAGTGTATGCGTAAGGGGGAGTTTAAATGGATGAAAGCAGCCCATTGAGTTTTCGACAAATTGAAGGAAAAGGTCACTAAGAGGCCAGTGTTGGCGCTCCCATATTTAGAAAAAGTTTTCTAGGTTGATTACGACACAAGTAGAATCGCAATTGGAGCAGTGTTGAGCTAGGAGGGCCAACCAATTGCATTCTTCAATGAAAATTTGGATGATGCGAAGCGGAAATATTTGGTCTATGACCAAGAATTTTATGCTATTGTCCAGGCATTGAAAAATTGGAGGTATTATTTGTTGCCCAAGGAATTTGTGTTGTACAAAGATCACCAAGCACTGAGGTATCTGAATACTCAGTCGAAGTTGAATTAGCGGCACATGAAATGGGTCGAATTCCTATAGGGATATACGTTCATGTTGTGACATAGGCCGGGAAAGTCGAATAAGGTTGTCGACGTGCTAAGTAGAAGAGCTGCATTGCTGAACACAGCGACAGTACAGAAAACAAGAATAGAGTTGGTGAAGACAGAGTATGCAACTGATGGAGATTTTTTGAAAGCATGGGAAGCTTGTCGCAAACCATGGAGTGTCGATAGAACTCCATTTTTGGATTATTTTGTCCAATAAGGCTACCTATTCAGGGGATGACAATTATGTATTCCCACAGGATCATTGCGAGAGAACCTAATCCGAGAGTTGCATAGTGGCGTATTAACAGGTCATTTTGGCATCGACAAAACCAGGGCATTGGTCAAAGAAAAGTATTATTGGTCAGGAATGGCGATAGATGTCAGAAAGTGGGTGTGACATTGAAGAGTTTGACAGTTGGAAAAAGGAAGAAGTCAGAACATGGGGTTGTATACACAGTTTCTAGTACCGAATACCCCATGGAAGCACCTAAGCATGGATTTTGTGTTAGGATTGCCGAAGAACATGGATAATTTTAAGGACACATACTTATTTAAAAGTGTATAAACCTTGGCGAATCTTACCAATTCTTAAAATTTCAACTATAAAATATTTGGAAATATTTTTCTAAAATTATTTCAATTTCTAAAGATTTTATATAGTTTATATAATAGTTTGGCGAATTTTAGAGTGAAAAAAGTTTACCCCATCAAAATTGGGCGAAATGGGGCTTCAAAAAATGCAAATTGGCGAATCTTTTTTTGGCAAAAAACATGGAAAAATAGCCCATGGGCTAAATTTCGCCCCTAAAATTATCCTTGCCGAAGACGCAGCAAGGGAGCGACTCAATATTTATTGTAGTCAACAGGATTTCGAAAATGGCACACTTTATTCCGTGTCGGAAGACAAGTGATGCCACAGGCATTGCTGTGCTATTCTTCGAGGAGGTAGTCAGATTGCATGGGTTTCTGAAGAGTATCACATCGAACAGGGATATCAAGCTTATGGGGCATTTCTAGAGAACCCTATAGAATAAACTGGACACGAAGTTGCAGTTTAGCTCTGCATATCATCCATAGACAGGCGGGCAGACCGAGGTGGTGAAAAGAAGTTTGGGAAACCTTCTGAGATGTTTGACAGACGACATACCCAAGCAGTGGGAAAATGTGTTGGCACAATCAGAGTTTGCATAAAACAATTCTATGAATCAGTCGACAGGTTTTAGCTCATTCAATTCATGCTACATCAGGAATGTGTGTTCTCAAGTTAGGTTTCTGAGCTTCCCCAGTTCAGAATTTGGGAAGCATGACCTCTTCCACATGTGTAATACTACCTCCAAATATGTGAACTCAATAATGAAACACTCTTCCAAACATGTGAAAGATAATGTAATCACATGATTCTCTATCACTATTTCTACCATTCATGATAAACAAGGTGATGCTCGATCAACGAGTTTCATAACTCGATCAACAAAATGCGCATGTGATTTGTATCAAGAAATCCTGGGGATGAAGAACCTGGTCAGGGACCAGGACATTGATACAATCAATGTGAATCCCTATACTAGTTCTAGGCAAGTGGTGTTCTCATTCATGATTGACTTTGTAGTTCACCCTACATTCATAGAATCACAACCACACATCTCGGCCTTGACTTAGGAAAATACAACTCTGAACGTATCATCTGAAACTTGTTCTTAGTGTAGTAACTAGCATCAAAGTGATGGTTTCCTGTAATGGTATCTAAACAAAGAGTATCTAGCAGGTGACAAATGGATGTCGAGAGTAAAATAATTAAGGTAAGCGATATAAATTTTGTGTGGGTTAGAATTAGAAATAGATAAATGGGATGGGAACCTACCCCTTAAAATTTATAAATAAAGTGATGGTAGAAGTGATCCCCTATGGAAGAAAAGTCAAATGGTCACCTATCATGACCAATAATGGTTTCTCCTGAACACAAGGTATTATATAAGGTGAGACAACTGATAGGTTCTTTGTGGTACTCTCAATACTAAGCCTTATTTATAGCACCTACAAGTGTCCTTTGTAGGACTTATAACCACTCTCACTATAGAACTTATAACCACTCTTACTACACGACCTATATATAACCACTCTTACTACATGACCTGTACATTAGAAACTTCCTTTGAGTATATCTCTAAATATCTCTAATTTGAGTTGTATGTATTCTTGGCCACAATCTCATGCTCACTCATGCAATAAGTTTTTATTGTTGGTCTCTAACCAGCTAAAACAAAAAGTTTATGGATTTAGTGAACATTGCAATATCACCATGTCAAAGGCTATGACTTTTAATTGTGGGTCGACAACACAAACAAGATTCAAAATCTTCATTGTGGGTCATATCTTGATTGTGGAACTCCATTACTAAGTTGCAAACCCATAATGTGGAGTGCAAAGATGTGCATTGTTACATAATGTGGAGTGCAAGGATTTGCATTGTACATAAGGTGAACAACCACAACATCATTAACATATGAAAATGAGGCACATCACACCACAATAATAGGTGAACCATAATAACATCTTTGTAGTTTAGTGATAAAGTGATAGGTGGCATAAGCCGACTCAATACAATATTTAAAATAAAAACAAAAATTTAAAATCTTGCATGAATGAATGAAATGTTTAACATTTGTGCTTATAAATCACAATATTAGAAATAGTAAAATTCATATACAAACCCAACAATGTAGATTCATTTCAACTCCAAATCTTTTTTAAAGTGTATTCCATCTCAATTTCTTTATAATCCCTCTTTGTGCTTAATAGATGTTAGGAACCCATGTCAACCCTTCTATTTACTTTGTTAGTATATTGTTGTTGGACGCATATGCTTTGTAAGTCGTCCCATAGTATTTGTTGGTCCATAGTTGTGTTATTGTTGTTGGCGCATATGCTTTGTAAGTTGCCCATAGTATTGTTGATCCATAGTTTGTATTGGCCCATGGTTTTGACCCATAGTATTGGCGCCTAGACTTAGTATATAATTATGTGTTGAGGCCTATGAAGGCACCATGAAGATAATTTGTATTAAGCTTGCTCAAAGGAGGTTGCCCCCTTAAAGTGGCCTGCGATCAATATAAAAGTGATTCTGAGTTCTGTCATTTCTTCTATTTCGTATATTCTTATTAATTAATTGTTGCAGGTTCTTCACATCTGGTATTAGAGCACTTTCTTGGGCTCGCTGGGTGAAATTTCTGCCAAACTTTTTTCGCATCTGTTGCAGTTTCGGATCCGGGAATAATCCTTATCCGCTTAACTATGGGAAGTACTTGGGCATAAGCCCTAAAAATCACTGTGAGGAGTACCACAGGAACCCCAAAGTAGTTGGCCCATTGAGAGGACCTGCCAGCGAAAAGGGCAACGACCCCTACCTGATTGACTAGTTCCCACCCATGAGGTAAACCAAGAGCTGTTGTTTGTGGCAAAGCGATTAGCGATTATCAGTTTTACCTGAGTCATGGAGTGAGGGGTACTTCCCCAATACGCAAGCCATCAGACAGCATTGGTGGCCAAGTGAAACCCCTGAACTATTAGGAAGCCACACATACCTGGGTTCCATATCTATTTTCAGTTGAACTGTTGTCGCGTCATTTCAAATCCATTTTGAAAGTTGTTCCAAATCCAACCATTTCAGATCTATTTCAGATCCATCCATTTTCGATCCAGACAGCGCCATTTCAGATCCCTCTGTTTCCGATCACTTCTGCCTCGTTGCAGAGCTATCTATTTCAAATCCCTTCCACATCATTGCAGATCCATTCCTGAAAAAAAAGTATAAAATTCTATTTTTTGGCCATGTCTCCCTTGTTTTCACTCTGTTTTCCCTAAAACTTCACTGACACCCTTGCAATCCCATTCTCCATATTTCATTCCTGAGGACCCTATCCCAAATTCCACTTCCCAAAGCTCGAAATCCCACATTTGCCTATTTTTAGGGTTTATCATAACTTATTCGTATTTAACCCAATTGCCTTCAAATGTTTTCACCAATTTCCTTTTTTAATTCTGCTTCTTTGTCCCTCTCTGCCAAATTTTCTCATTCTTTCACCCCGATTCTAAAATCCCCATTTTTTGCTTCCTTGTCCATCAGAAAGTATCCAAAACTTAGTCAAACCCCACTTACCCCTCCGAGTTTTTCCCAAATCCAAATGTCCCTTTACTAACTAAGCTTTTGTTTGTGTTTTTGTATCCATTCCCTAAAAAAAAAAAAAAAAACTCCTGGTTATGGTTGTCACCCGTGCTAGAGAAAAAACCATGGAGGAAGCACTTGCAGCCATCCAAACCAAACTTCAAGATCTGGATGAAAAAATTCTCAGCCTACATCTTCAGCTTTCAACCATGAACAATAAATAACAGCAAGAATCTTCTGTAGCCACTGGGTTCTCTTCTTCCAGCAATTTTCGTGGTCCGAAGCTTGAATTTCCTCGCTTCAATGGTACTGATTCGACTGGATAGGTCTATCGTGCTGAACAGTATTTCAGTCTGCATAATAATTTTGATGTCCAAAAATTTCCACTTGCATCCTTTCATTTGGAACAGGAAGCCCTTCAATGGTACCGTTGGTACATCAAGGCTCATGACGAGCCAAAATGGACAAATTTTTGCCAACTCCTTTTGCAACAATTTGGTCATAGTGCTTTTGATGACTTCACCGGAGCACTCACTAAACTCCGTCAAAGTGGCACTGTGAGAGAGTATCAGACTGAATTTAAGAAACTAGCCAATCACAGAGAAGGTTTGTCTGATGAATTCTACAAGAGTTGTTTTATCAATGGTCTTAAGGATGAAATCCGGTCATAGGTTAAAATGTTCTGTCCCAACACAATGATGGAAGTCCTAGGGTTAGCTAAGTTGGCAGAAGACAAGATTACATCCCAACAACGCTCCAAACCCACTTTTGTTTCCTTCCAAAATATGGGTTATGAACGACCTCCCATTCCACCAGCAACTCGACCAACTCCTATCAAGCATTTGTCTGAAATAGAGATGCAGGCATGCAGAGAAAAAGGGCTTTGTTATAATTGTGATGAGAAATTCACTCGGGGACATAGATATGTTCAAAAGAAGCTCTATCTCTTGGATATGGATTCTCCGCTTGCCTCTAAAATTGGTGAAGAATCTCCAAATACAATGGATGCTCAGGTCGACATTCAGGAGCCTCCTATTGGCCCCCCATCTGAGGATGAACAACTAGAGATATATCTCCATGCTTTATCTGGCGTCACCACCCCCCAAACAATGTGGGTCAGGGGTTATTTCAAGAAGCTTCCTCTTACAATACTCATTGATTCTAGTAGCACTCATAACTTCATTGACCACTGGATCGCCAAACAGGCTGATTGTTTTGTCCATCCTTTCTCCAACTTTGAAGTCATGGTTGCCAATGGAGGCACCTTACCTTGCAAGGGAAAGTGTCGCAATGTGCGTATCTCTCTAGAATATTATAACCTGCACTCTGACATGTTTTCCTTGTCCTTAGGCGGATGTGATGTGGTTTTGGGCGTTCAATGGTTACGCACACTTGGCCCCATCTTATGGGATTTTGTTGAACTTTGAATGCAATTTTCAGTCAATGGGACACAACACAAATTTACAAGATTACAACTAGGGTCTCTCTGCATCATCAATTCACATCGCCTGGAAAAGATCCTTAAGAATAATTCACATGGTGTCATCGCTCAACTCCATTCCATTTAGATGCACCCATCAACAGTCTCCACTACTTCCTTGGATATATATGCAGGTGTCTTTACTGCACCAGTGGGATTTACGCCTTCAAGAGACCTTTCCGGTAAGCATTTAGCCGCATCTACATCTCAGAAGGAAATGATAGCTATTTTTCATGCAGTACCGACGTGGCAGCCATCCCTATTAGGGAATTATTTCTGCATCAAGACTGATCTCCTGAGTCCAAAAATTTTCCTGGAACAACAAGTCTCCTCCCCAGCACACCTGAAATGGGTTATCCACCTCATGGGTTATGACTATGCAATCACTTACAAGAAGGGTAAGGACAATATGGTGGCAGATGCTCCTTCTTGCACATTTGATGACCTAGTTTCTCTTACAGCTATTTCTCTGCTTGTTCCAAACTGGTTGCAATATGTTCAACATGGCTATCTCTTCTATGAATTCCATGCTTCTTCATTGGCAGGGCACTCTGGGTTCCTCCAAAAGTATGACTGAGAACAATGTAACTTCTTTTGGCAGGGACTGAAAATGCCAATTCAACAAATGGTGGTTGACTGTGATACTTTCCAGGTCAACAAGGGTGAAACGACACTCCTTTTGGGATTGCTCGAACCCTTTCCCATCCCTACACAGATTTGGACAACAATTTCTATGGATTTCCTAGAAGCACTCCAGTGGTACAATACCACATCTACAAGGACACCATATGAAGCAGTTTATGGACAAGTACCGCCATTTCTTCTTCCATACACCCTCAGCAACTCCCCAGTTCAGGAAATTGACTCGGTTCTTCGAAACCGCAATCAAATTCTTCTCATTTTCCAGGACAATCTTCACATGGCAAGAATTCGATTGAAACAACAAGCTGCTCAGCACCACTCAGAGCACACTTTTCACACAGCTAATATAGTTCTTCTTTAGCATTCCAATCAATCCTCCTTTAACTCAAAACGCATCAGTGGCCCGGAATGCAACCCAAAGATGCTACAGGGGAACCACTCCGTCCAATTCTGAATCAATTTCCACATCTAAATCTTTGAGGACAAAGATTTTTCTAAGGGAAAGGGGATGTTAGGAACCCATGTCAACCCTTCTATTTAATTTGTTAGTATATTGTTGTTGGACGCATATGCTTTGTAAGTCGTCCCATAGTATTTGTTGATCCATAGTTGTGTTACTGTTGTTGCCGCATATGCTTTGTAAGTCGCCCATAGTATTGTTGATCTATAGTTTGTATTGGTCCATGGTTTTGACCCATAGTATTGGCGCCTACACTTAGTATATAATTGTGTGTTGAGGCCTATGAAGGAACTGTGAAGTTATTTGTATTGAGCTTGCTCAAAGGAGGTTGCCCCCTTGAAGTGGCATGCGATCAATATAAAAGTGATTTTTAGTTCTGTCATTTCTGCTATTTCGCATATTCTTATTAATTAATTGTTGCAGGTTCTTCACAATAGATCCAAGAATTTGCATTGATATATATATATATATATATATATATTGTAGAAGATGAATTATTTCACGTTCCAACCCTTATTTCACTAAAACATCCTCTACAATATTATTCTTATTAAATTGAGAGGGGATCTACAACCTAGTATGGCATAGATGTTGCACTGTAACTTAACATGGGTAACACTTGCACATGTTGGTTCATTGCACCAAGAGGTTTTTTACAAACCAATATCACATAGATGTTGTAAAGTTACTTAACATGAGAAGTACTTGTACATGTAGACTCAAAAAAATAAGTATAAGTAAGTTCACAATTAAAATGAAAAAAATATATATTTAAAATTAGAGAAACATAAATACCATCCATAAGTATGAAGAATAAAATATGGAGTTGTAGACTTTTTTTAAATGCAAAACTTCATCATTAATGGCTTATATTTTTCAAATTATTTTTGTTAACCTACTAGAATATTTTACAATAAATATCTACATCAAATTGCACTTAAGGATGAATTCATTTGTAACGATTGGGTGTTTGCAAGCCATCAACCTCAAATTTACTTAGAGGCTAGTTGTCTACCTTCAAGTGTTATTTCTGGAAGATGGGAAGTCCACCTTCACCCAGTATGGGTAAAGTCACATTACAAAATAATTTGAATTCCTAGATTTGGAAAATGAATCAGTTAGTCTAGTTTCCTTTCACTGCACCTATATCTCATCTTATCAATTAATGGAATATTTCTAATTTTTTTGAGGTGTATGATTTTGCCAAGTAAGAAATGTTTCTATATTTTTCGTTACTTTGTTATGTCTGGTTTATGATTCTGACAAGCTTCCAATGAGATGGTTGGATTAGTTGTGTTGATGCTTTAAGGCTTGAATGGTTGATGTTAAATAGCTCATTGAAATGAGTGTCCCTATAGTTTTATTTAGCGGTATTTTTCTTTCCTATTACTCTCAAGCCCAACGATCATCGGCATTTAAAAGCCGAGAGATTCAAGATATCTGGGAAGGAAAAAATATTTCTTGAAACAATCTAGTTTTCATTTTTCATATTCCATGGCAAATATATTATAATGCCTATAGTGGTAGCCTGTGTAGAGTTTGAATTTCTGAGACTTGTAATAGTAATATCTGATTCTATGTTAGTAGGCTATTGAAAATGCACCCACAAAGAAGCATGCAATAGATGATTCTGGAGAGTTGGATTTAAAATATGATGACCTATTCAAACTGGTTATAGATATGTGCATGGACTATGCAACTCATCTTTAGCAGGTATGAATACTATAACAGCTACCCAGATAATTCCAAGTAAAACGATAGAATAAGACTGCCTTTTTATTTGTATAAGAATTAAATATTTTGCAGTCAGAAAAGCTGGTTAAAAATATGTGGTTGAAGGTAGTCGCTCAACAAAGACAATGGCGAATCTTAAAACCTTTGTTGAGGAAAAACTTCACAGTTCATGGCTCACTGATATAGACATTAAACTTAAATTTTTAAAGCACCCACAAAACCTAACAAGGGTTACATTCCCGGTGTTTCCGAGCACAGGTGAAAGGATGGTTGCTTCAACAAAGGGTCACATACCCAGTGATGTCGCTCGCTGGAATGAAGATGAAGCACGATTTTCCCACCACTAATCGCACTATGAGGTTATCCACCAGAACCAATATATCCTCCTGCACCGCAAATTGAAGCACTGGTACAGTAGTTTTTGCGGGAGTGCGATTCATCCCTCGTGTTCTCGTGGGTGTTCTGTCGGGTGCGACCCAACACAAAAAACAATATGGTGGGGAAAGTCAATTTTTTTTGCTTTTATATATAAAATAGTCTCTCGGACAAGAGTTTAAAAATAATCTGATTTTTCAACTGAGAGTTCTTTCGGAGAGTTTGTATAGCCGGTTTAAGAAAACTCTCGGGCTAGAAAATATTAAACTCTTAGGCAGGCTATGTGTCCATACACTGAAATCAATGCGTCCATACCAATGAATATGACATACTTGGATACATGGAATGCGATAACAATTTACTCATTCTTATTACTTACATTATCCTCATAATTCTTTCTGTGTTTTCAACTTAACATGTTCCTTACAATGTTGAAATTTTTTATTGCATATTTTTCAGTGTAGATGTTATTCCGTGGACGCATTGATTTCAATGTATGGACGCATTGATTTCAGTGAATGGATGCATATATTTCAGTGTATCGATGCATTTATTTTAGTGAATGGATGCATTGATTTAAGTTAATGGACGCATAGTTTTCAGTGTATGGATGCATTGATTTCAGTGAGTGGATGCATAGATTTAAGTGTATGGGGTTTTTTATTGCATATTTTTCAGTGTAGATGTTATTCTGTGGACGCATTGATTTTAGTGTACAGACACATTGATTTCAGAGACAACAAAAGAACGAGAAAAATACTTGAAACAAAAAGCAGAAGAACAAAAATAATTTCGAAAAAGGAAGTTGGAGGAAATGATAGTACAAGAACTAGAAGAACGAAGAAAACAAAACACAGATCAACAAAAATAATATCAAAAAAGAAAGGTAGACAAATTGACATCAGAACAACGAGAGGAACAAAGAAAATGAAACGTTGATCGACAAAGAGTGTATCGAGAGAGAAGTTGAAGCACTTGGAAGAATAAAGAAATCAAGTTGCAGAACAACAAATAAATCAAAATGTACGAAATGGTGAAATGTTGGTAGAAGAAGGAGAAGAACAAACAAAACAAAATGCAGATCAACAAAAACAAAATTGAAAAAAAAAGTTAGACGAATTGACAGTAGAAGAATGAGAAGAACAAAGAAAATGAAACGTTGATCGACAAAGAGCATATCGAGAGAGAAAGTTGAAGCAATTGGAAGAAAAAAAAAATCAGTTTGCAGAACAACAAATAAATGAAAATGTACGAAATGATGGCAGAAGAAGGAGAAGAACAAAAAATAAAGAAGTAAACAAAAATGTAAAAAAATAAAGCAGTAAACAAAAATGTAAAAAAATATATTATAGCCGACATTAAAACTAGAAACATAAGAAGTAAAAAAAAATATTATAGCTAACCTAAAAACTAAAAACATAAAAAAGTAAAGAAATAAAGAAGTAAAAAAAATATATTATAGTGGACATAAGAAGTAGAAACCAAAGAAGTAAAAAGAATATTATATCCGACATAAGAATAGAAAAGAAAAGGAGCCATAATAATAGTTAGATTTGCTAACTAATAATTACATTTGATAACTAAATATAACTCCAAGCAAAAAGAGATTTGAATCTTGGTCTCTAGGTTAAGACAAGCCCAATAACCTCACTACTTACCAATAGATCACACAGAAATGATGTTTAAAAAAATGCCATAATAATAGTTGGATTTGATAACTAACTATAACCAAGCAAAAAGGGTTTTGAACCTTGGGCTCTAGGTTAACATAGGCCCAATCACCTTAATTCCTACCAATAGACTACACACAAATGTTGTTAAACAACAAAAGATACATATTTAATTCATTCATTGCATTCATTTTAGCAATGCATTTTTTTTTGTTTCTTACATGTGTGCATTGAATTTATCAATTTAATAAATAAAAAAATCTTTCATTAATTTCAGCAATGCATTGTTTTTTGTTATTTAGATCTATACATTGAATTTGTCAATTTAATAGAAAAACTATTCTACAATGATTTCAACAAATTACATTTTGGTGTTCTCTATTTCAAGGTATATCATGGATCCTCATGATAATATTGCAAATAATGAAGATATTGATTATCAAAGAAGAAAAGTACGACAAATGTATAGAATAGAAAGATAAAAATAATCTTTGTAGCAAGATTTATGTGGTTGTTGATTTTAGGAGGTTTTGGAGAATCCATAGTATCCATGTTCTTTAGTCAACGTTTCGAATCCATAACAGAAAAAGAAGCATCAAAACATACAGAAGAACAAAGAAAACATGACCGTGAACTAAAGAGATCGTGAAGAAGTATTATTTGTGCAAAGGGATTCTCAAAAGCATGAATGGGAGATAATTTCAGGGTTATATAGGAATCAATACTTGGATACATGGAATGTGATAACAATTTACTCATACTTATTACTTACATTATTATAATCCTCATAATTCTTTCTGTGTTTTCAACTTAACCTGTTCCTTACAATGCTGAAATTTTTTATTGCATATTTTTCAGTGTAGATGTTATTTCGTGGAAGCATTGATTTTAGAGTATGGACACATAGATTTAAGTGTATGGATGCATTGATTTCAATGAATGGACGCATAGATTTCAGTGTATGGATGCATTGATTTTAGTGAATGGACGCATAGTTTTCAGTGTATGGATGCATTGATTTCAGTGAATGGACACAAAGATTTCAGTGTATAGGGTTTTTTATTGCATATTTTTCAGTGTAGATGTTATTCTGTGGATGCATTAATTTCAGTGTATGGACACATAGATTTATGTGTATGGACGGATTGATTTTAGTGTATGGATGCATTGATTTCAAAGACAACAAAAGAACAAGAAAAAGACTTAAAACTAAAAGTAGAAGAACAAAAAGAATTTCGAAAAAGGAAGTTGGAGGAAATGATAGTACAATAACTAGAAGAACAAAGAAAATGAAACAAAGATCGACAAAAAGAATATCAAAAAAGAAAGTTAGACGAATTGACATCAGAACAATGAGAGGAACAAAGAAAATGAAATGTTGATCAACAAAGAGTGTATCGAGAGAGAAGTTGAAGCAGTTGGAAGAATAGAGAAATCAAGTTGCAGAACAACAAATAAATCAAAATGTACAAAATGGAAAAATGTCAGCAGAAGAAGGAGAAGAACGAACAAAACAAAATGCAGATCAACAAAAAGAAAATTGAAAAAAAAGTTAGGTGAATTGACAGCAGAAGAACGAGAAGAACAAAGAAAATGAAACGTTGATCAACAAAGAGCGTATTGAGAGAGAAAGTTGAAGCAATTGGAAGAACAAAAAAATTAGTTTGCAGAACAACAAATAAATCAAAATGTACGAAATGATGGTAGAAGAAGGAGAAGAACAAACAAAACAAAACGCAGATTAACAAAAAGAGAATCGAAAAAAAAAGTTAGGTGAATTGTCTCTATTTTCCAGTTTAACAATTTACTCAATCCTCAATACTTATTACTTACATTATGATAATCCTCGTAAATGTATCTCTGTTTTCAACTTAACCTATTCCTTACAATGCTGATCAAACTCCAGTTTTGTGTCACTGCCCACGACTGAAACCATCATAGATTCAAATCCTAGGCTCTATCAAGCGTCGAGAGGGATCAAATATCCCAAGGTGCAAACCTATTCTCAGGTATTGCACTCAAGGAGCTTTTAGAGGAGAGGTTTGCACCTCGGGAGATTTGATCCCTCTCGGCACTTGATAGAGCCTAGAATTTGGATCTAGGCTAGTTTCAATCATGGGCAGTTACACAAAACTAGAGTTTGATCAGCATTGTAAGGAACAGGTTAAGTTGAAAACGCAGATACATTTACGAGGATTATCATAATGTAAGTAATAAGTATTAAGGATTGAGTAAATTGTTAATTTAAAAAATGAAGAATAATTTCTCTTTTTTAAATCTCTTTTTATGTTCTTGGCTTCTTTGTGTGTTTTATTTTCATAATATTTTTCATAAATAGCTTGGTGAGTATCTTGCATAACCTACAGGGATGATTGGGAACAAACAACCTCCTTGCTTGTGATTCTAGCAAGGTAGCACTCCAACTAGCTAACCCCTCCTATCATGGTATGCCCGCATAGTTTCCTTCTTCATGATCAAATACTACCAAAATGGGTTCAAAAACCTTCATCATATTGGTAAAGAAATATTCAACTTTGAAAATAAAACCTTAAGCGAAAAAAATAATAGAAAAAAATGAACTTCACAAAATGCTAGTAAAAAACAACCTACTAGTAAAAGAAACAAACCTATAAATTATTATATTACCCATGAAAAAACAATAATAAAAGGCAAGCAACATCCACTTTGAAATGATGCATAAATATGGAAACTTAAAAAAATACAAAAATACATTGGGTTTGAGAATATGAAAACAATAGCCCACTGGGGGTAGAGCAATTGGTAATGAGTAATTGAGATGGAAATTTGTAAATGGTAGATAGAATCGATGCTCATTCCAAGAAAAGAGTTGCTTTAAATAGGAACGTGAACTTGTGAAAGCAAAGAAAAAGTATTTCAAAGAACAGTTGATGTCCTTGTGTGCTTATTTTGTTCAACCAAGTAATTATTCTTCTAATGTGGAATGGATAATGGATTTTGGTGCTTCTAATCACATGATTGGTTTAGCTTCTTTATTTAGTTCTTATGACAATAAAAAGTATCTATAAGTGATGGTAACCATCTTTCAGTTTTAGGATCTGGTAATGTTAGTGTTCATAATGATACTTTGGAAGATGTGTTTCATGTTGAAGGAAATCCCATCAACTTTCTTTCTATTTATCATGCATGTCAAAAAGGTTATAAATTTGAATATTTTCCTAATAAATATGTTTTAAAATATATCAAACAAAACTTCAAAATTGTTTATGTTGATCATAATGCTAGATTATATAAGTTTACTGGTTTAAATTCACATAAAAATAAACCTTTTTATTCCTATGTTTCTCACACTAATGAAAGCAAGTACAGGTTGATCACCGTCACCTATATGGTCTCTTGCAACCTCATGACATTCCTATGTCTAAGTGGGAGGTCATTTCCATGTATTTTTTCCTAGGGTTTCCCCTCACGTCTCTAATAAGACGGAATGGTATTTTGGTGGTAGTTGATAAACTAACCAAAAATGCCTATTTTATTCCAATCAGGGAAACTTATGATAACACATATGTGACAAGGGTATTTAAAAACGATATCATCCATCTTCATGGGTTTCCTAAAAAGATAATCTCAAATAGAGACCCTAAGTTTACTTCCGTGTTTTGGACAAACTTGCAATCATCATTGGGAACTCAGTGAAATCTAAGCTCAATGTATCATCGAGAAACATATGGGAAAACAAAGAGGGTTATTAAGGTAATGGAAGACATGCTAGGATGTATGTTATGGATAGAAAGACCCATTGGAAAATTACTTATCTTTGGTGGAGTTTTCTTACAATAATAATTACCATAAGTATATTGGAATGCTACCTTATCAAGATTTATATGGGAGGCCATGCATGATGTGTTTGAGTTGGGACAAGTTAGAATGCCAAGTAAGCATAGGACCAATATTGGTTGAATAAATGGGAGAGCATGTAATTCATATTAGGCAATGGTTAAAGGAAGAAGAAGTTGATATACACAAGGTTTATGGTGATGCTCATAGAATTGACTAAAGTTATAATGTTGGAGATCAATTTTTTATTCGTATTAGACCTAATAAGAGTACTATTCGGTTTGGAAAAGTGACAAAATTATCACCTCGAGTAATAAGTCCATTTGAAATCCTTTAAAGAAATGGACTTGTTGCATATCACTTAGCTACCACCCCCATTTCCATAAAAATCATGATGTTTTCCATATATCTATATTACCTCATTATAAACACAATATACTATAAAACAAGAACCTGCATCACTTCTTGGTTTTTTAAGGTCACATTTAGTAACTATTTTTACCTCTATTTTGAAAAGTGGTGCTATTGATAGCATCCTTTCTTTTCCTAGGATAAATTTACAACTTTATTGAAACCTAGTTAGGTGCCCTTGCAATTAAAAAGCTAAATTGACCCTCAAATTCAACTTGTAGCAACCAACCCCCAATCATGGATTGAAAATTACAACTTGATTGACGTCGTCATATTAATAGTTGACTGTGTCATTGCAATGATCATTGCGACAAAAAGGATAAAATCAACATTCGACTTGAAAAGAGGTGCCACCAGTAGCACCCCTTACCTTTGTCAGGTACATTTGCTCGGAATTTGTTTTTAGAAAAGTAAAAACGCAAAAAATGAAAAAATAAATTAAAAAAACTCAAATGAGAACAAAATTAAAAAGAAAACATAAACACTTAAGAAAAGAAAAAAAATAACACATTAAAAATTTCAAAATTTATAGAAAATTTTTTAAGAAACAACTTGAAAAAAATTTCAAAAAAGATTTACAACAATATAAAATTTCTAAACATAAATTTCAATTTTTTTAAAGAAAAAATAACTCTAAAAAAAATTCTAAATTAGAAAAAATAGAAAAATGTAAAAAAAGAAAGAAAAACAAAGTAATTTTTTTAATTTTAAGATGTATTAATTTTTTATAATTTAAATTTAAAAAAAAAAATAAAAGCTTAAAAAAACATTAAAAAAAAACACAAGAACCAAATTTAAAAATAAAAATAAACGATATTAAAATTTGAAAAAAAAACAAACAAATCGAACCCCACTCCCTCCACCCCCCCCTCCCCTTTAATGCGAGTATTAAATTTTTTTTTTTTTTAAGTTTTGTTTATAAATTTTACAATGTTGTAAAAAAATGATTTTTTTTAATTTTTTTTTTATATTTCTCACTTCTTTATTTTAATTTTTTTATAAAGTCATTGTTTTTAAATTTTAACCTCAAATAAGAACGAGGGTGGTTTTATGAGGTCTGTTTTTCAATCAGGGGGTTGATTTAGTGTTTCGTCAATACTTTAAATATAACAAGACAAATACGATAAGTCATTAAGGTAGAATATACAAATATTGCAAGACAAATACAATAAGTCATTAAAGTATAACATAATTGTGGGGACGAATAGATTTAGGTATTTTGAAAATAAAAGATAACTCTGTTTCGAGGATTGATTAGAGTATAAGCCTGCAAAGTGCTCAAATCACAACACAATAATTTACAATTTTCTATTTTTTATTAGAAATTGAAAAAAAAACTAATTCAATTCAGTTTATTCTTTATGCTTTTAATTTTGAAATGTTTTAAAATGTTTCCAAAGAATATGAGAAAGTAACACTATTAAATTCAAAATATTACAATAAAATAGATATGTTTCACATACTATGAAGTAGATATTGTAAATTAACAAGATAATAACAAATTAATGGTGGCAGTTTCTAACGATGACAATTCAAAATATCGCAATAAAGTAGATATCTTTCACATACTATGAAGTAGATATTGTAAATGAAAAAGATACTAACAAATTAATGGAGGCGGTTTCTAATGATGAATTGCAGGAGGCCCTTCATAATATTAAAAATTAAAAAAGCATAGGGCCTGATGGGATTCCCATAGAATTTTTCATCGGTTTAATTGATGTTCTTGCTCGGAGCCTTTAAAGAGTGGTGGAAGAATCAAGAGTTAAAGGAAAAATTATAGCTTCATTTAATTCTTCACTCATAGCCATGATTCCCAAAAATGATAATATGTTATCCTTTGAAGACTTTCGGACTATATCTCTATACAATACTATCTATAAGATTGTGGCTAAAATCATCTTAAAAGGAATCAAGCCTTTTCTAGCTGTAGGAATAAATCATGAACAATTTGGTTTCTTCTCTGGTAGGAAAATTCACGATGCAATTGGGAAAATGCAGGAAGGTCTTTATTCCATCTTAATAAAGCACCTTAAAGTGGTTGTTTGAATAATTGACCCTAACAACGGCCTATGATAGGTTGATTTGGAGTTTCTCGAGGATGGAGTTGTCACAGTTAGGTTTTAATGTTTCTTTCATCAGATGTATTATGGCATGCATTACTTCCATCTCTTTTCATGTTCTAGTTAATGGATGAGCTTCAATTTTTTTTCAGATCCTCTCATGGAATCAGATAAGGGAGCCCGCTTGCTTCTTTTTTATTTCTCCTATTTGCAGATAGGCTCAGTAGGAAAATTTCAGAGGAAAAAAGGAATGGTGGCCTTAAAGGCATAAATATTGGAGGAAACTACTGGTTACTCATGTCCTCTTTGTTGATGATATTTTAGTGGATTACTCATGTCCTCTTTTGTTGCTAGAGAAGGTGTCTCAGATGAGGATTTAATTAGAATTGAGGATGTATTTTATTTCAATCACTTTGATCTGGATAATGGGATAAAATATATGGGGTTTAAATTAAAGTCGTTGTCTTATCTTATTAAAGATTGGGACTGCCTGATTGCACAATGTGAAAAGTGCATATTAATTGGAGTTTTAGACGGCTCTCAAAAGGAGGGAGACTAGTGCTAACAAATGTTGTTCTGAAAGTCACTCCAGTTTTCTGGATGACCAACTCTTGGATACCTAGATGGAAAACCATAGCAAGGCCCAAAATTCTTGGAGGATGGGGATTAAAAAATTTGGAAATTTTCTCAAAAAGATCTAGTATGGAAAAGCTATTGGATATTATTATCAGGTTCTAGTCTCTGGAGTGACTTGAATATGAGGAAATATATAGCTCCAAAATATATGTTAGAATGGGTTTGACATCCTTCTAAATCTACCCATAACGTCTCAGTATTCTAGAAAGCAACAGTTCTCTCATTTTTAGTTATTGGAAAAGACTTTGTTTGGAAGATAGGAGATGGTTGAAGTGTAAGTTTGGGGGAGGATACATGGATAGGGAATGGAACTGTACATATTCTTCCTTTTAGAATCGTGGAGTAGTTGTACTTTAAAGGCTTATTTACATTAAAATATATTAAAGATACAACTTGCACACTATGGAGTATGTTGGTTTTAGGGATGATGATGGTAGATGCTAGAAGGCTTACATAAATCACATGCACCTGAATAACATCTGTTTGTATCCTGTTAAGGACTCTTTAGTTTGGGTTGGTGACCCCCATGGTATTTATACTCCAAAGGCAAGTTATGATAGAATGATGGAAATTTCTCTTGTGGAAGATCAACCTTGGTGGTGGAAAGTAGTGTGGAAATTTAAATGCCCTCTAAAGCAAAAAATTCTTACATGGTTTATCCTCCACAACAAGGCTTTAACTTGGAACAATTTACAACGAAGAAATAGATTTAGACTTGGTAGATGTTATCTCTGTAAGCAAGAAGAGGAGAAAAATTCTCATATTTTTATGGACTGTGCTTTCATTTCACAATCCTGGAAGGAGGTGGAAGTCATTTTAAAGAAGATTTGTCCTTGGAGAGGTGCTAGTTAGTGCAATTATGTCTAAAATGTTGGGTTATCAATACTAAGAATAGATATATGTTGGCCATTCCACTCATCATGATGTTGCAAATTTGGATTGCAAGAAATAACAACTTATTTGAAGATATTTATACTGCCTGTTTTAGGTGTGCAAGTTGTCGTATAGCCATGCTGCATTTCTTTCCATGGATGAACCAAACTATACATGTGAGACAATATATATATATATATATATATATGCTAAATTGGTTGCACTTAAACTTCTCCTAAATTTAGCCGTGGAAAATAATGTTAGGAAATTATAGATATTTGGGGATGCAAAGATCATCACTGATTGGATAATTAAAGAGAGGATCTACCATAACATCTATTTGAAACCAATTCTAGAGGAGATAAAAAGGATACAAATTCTTATGGATGAAATTTTAATTAAACATGTTTATAGGGAAAGGAACAAGGAGGCTAACTCCCTATCCAAGCTCGGTCTATAGATGGAGCAAGGAGTTTTGCATGTCACTCAAAATGAAGGACACTTAAGGGATTTCTATCATGAACCTTTTTGAACGAAAGTGGTTCTATTTTTTGTTGTTTAAGGTAATATTGATGTTAAATTTTACAGAAATGGACCAAATCAAAGCAAAAATATGTTGAGGAAGAAGTTCAGAGTAGGCTTGGTTTTCATTTCAGTTTTTCTAATTATGATTGAGTATAGCCTCATTTTCAAACATGGTTGTTGGAACTGTAAAAGATTTTTTGAACTAAATTTAGAAGGAGATGGTTTCTTCTCTTTTTTTCATAGTTTTTATTAGGATTTCATTTTAGATGAAGCAATTGATGAATGTCATTTTGGAAAAGAAGATGAAAGTTGGTTATGGCATAAGAGACTAGGACACATAAATTTTGACAACCTAGTTAAGTTGAATTAGAAAGATGTAGTTAGAGATATACCTGAGATAAAAAAATAATCTATCAAGTTCAATTTGCAAACAATGTCAACATGGTAAGAAAACTAGAGTTAAGTTCAAAACTAAGGAGCACTCAACATTAAAACCCTTAGAGCTTGTACATGCTGATATTTGTGGACCTCTGAGAACAACAGGGATGAATGGTGAAAAGTATTTCTTCATGTTCATAGATGATTTTATTTGCATGACATGGATGTACCTACTTAAAAAGAATTCTGAAGCATTTAATTGTCTTTATATTTTTAAAGAAGCAACAAGCATTGAGATAGAACAGAGAATAAAATGTCTCAAGTATGAAAATGTAGGTGAATTTACCTCAAATGAGTTCAATGACTATTGTGATAAAAATGGGATTAAAAGACATTTCACGGTGACAAAAACTCCTCAACAAAATGGAGTAGTAGAAAGGAAAAACATAATTGTTATGGAAATGGCCAAAACAATGCTCAGTGAATCAAAACTAAGTGATATATTTTGGCCTCAAGCTGTACACACAGTTGTACATGTTTTGAATAGAGGACTACTCATGACTAATGCTGAAAAAACAACTTATGAACTCTGGAAAGGAAAATCAACAAACATAAAACACTTTAGAATCTTTGGCACTAAATAGTAAATTTATGTTGATGATATTATTTTTGGAAGCAATAATGAAGAACTACATAAACTATTTTCACAAGCTATGCAGAATGAATTTGAGATGTCTATGCTTGGTGAGTTGAACTTCTTTTTAGTGCTTCAAGTTTCACAATATAATGAAGGCATGTTTATATCTCAGACAAAATATACTAATGAAATATTGAGGAAGTTTAAGATGTAGGATTGCAAGCCTATAGGAACTCCAATGGTGACGAGTTGCAAACTCAGCAAAGAAAATTATTCTCCTTCAATTGAATAGAAATTATATAGATCCATGATTGGCAGCCTACTGTATGTCCCTGCAACTAGACTAGATGTAATGCAAGCAGTTTGTCAAGTTGCAAGATTTCAAGCTGCACCTAAAGAAACACATTTATTAGCAGTTAAAAGAATATTCAGATATCTCAAAGTTACTGTTGATTTTGGTCTATGGTATCCAAAGGGAAATAAGCTAGATCTATTTGAATATACTGATGTTGATTGGGAATGTTGTATAGATGATAGAAAGAGTACCAGTGGAGTTGCAGTCTACTTAGGAGGTTGTCTAGTGAGTTGGTCTAGCAAGAAACAATCTACTGTGTCACTATCTACAGCGGAAGCATAATACATTGCAGCACCAAGTTGTTGCACTCAAGTGTTATCGATGACACAAACTCTTACTGACATTCATGTGACTTATTCAAATCCTATTCCAATCTATTGTGATAACACTAGTGCATTAAATATCTCCAAGAACCCTGTTGTGCACTCTAAAACTAAACACATTCCAATAAAATGTAATTTCTTAAGAGATCAAGTTCTGAATAAGCTAATCAAATTGGAATATGTAGGTACAAAGGATCAAATTGCTGATGTCTTTACAAAACCATTGCCTACAATGCAATTTGAAAATCTCAGAAAACAACTAGGTGTATGTTCTAATACACTTACAACATGATGAATTTACAATGCTTGAAAAGAAAGAAAATAGCAAAAGCGGAGATTTTGCAGAGAAATGGAACCACAACACTGTGAAACTAAACAGTAGAGAAGAAGAGCATATACTTAATTTGTACTTGAATAATCTGACAGGGGGAGAGACAAGAAAGAGTCTCTTGGTATAAATACATAAGAACCAGATACAAAGCATCTTCATAGGGGAAGAAAATGAAATGGCGGGTTACATGATCAAATAAAATGGTAGTTTAGTTCAAGCAAATGCAGGTTACGGGAGAAAATGAAATGGCAGTTTAGTTCAAAATCATTAAAAAAAAAAAACTTATTTCCCCAAATAAAATAGAATGAATAACTGGAGATGGAAACCTTTGTCATTGTTGTCAAAGGGGGAGATGATATCTCGTATGCGGTTGGTGGTTGGTGGTGGTTTCCATCAATGCCAAAGGGGGAGCTTATTGACAGTGAAAACAGTGAAAGGTGTGGATTGAGCTTGTTGAAAATGAAAACAGTGAAAGGTATGGACTCCAGTTGATAGAGTATGTTGAGTTTGTCATTGATGTCAACCAGCAAAGGTGTGTTTGATTTTTTGATTGCTTCATGAGCCATTTGGGTAAAACGTTGCAAAAATTGTTGCTGAAGAAGTTCATTGATGTCAACCAAATTTTTTGCTTTCTTCACCAGCCATATGTGTAAGACGTTGCAAAAACCATTGTTGTAGATGTTCATTGATGTCAACTAGCAAAGGTGTGATTGATTTTTTGCTTGCTTCACCAGTTATGTGTATTGATGTCTTTACAAAATCACCATCTGGGTAAAACGTTGCAAAAACCGTTGCTGTAGAAGTTCAAATGCTAAAGAAATTAAAAATACCACAATCAAACACATATTCTTCACTGAATGACCTGGCAAGGTAGTTGAGAATCGATTTAAGCAACGTAGTCACATCTAGAAGCATTTTTCTCATGCCTGACAGTCACATTTGGTAGCGTTTTTCTCACACTTGGCAGAAAAGTCAGTTTGGCACTTGAATGACCTAGCAAGGTAGTTGAGAATCAAGTTAAGCAATGAAGACATGATCTAGCAAGGTAGTTGCTCGAATCAAGTTAAGCAACTGACAACGTTTTTCTCACATCTGGTAGAGAAGTCAATTTGGCGCATATGGAGAATCAGTTACTTCATTGACAATGTTTCCCTACAGGTTTTTATCACAACCGTTTGATAAACAATAGATCTAGAGTCCATATTGAGCTAGGGTTTGTGCTTGAAAACAAGATTGAGATTCCTTGCCAATGCATTTAACTATTGCCAGAAGTGGTGATTCAGTTATTAAAAAAAAAAACTACTCACACTGTAGACAAGGGACAGAGGTCTCTTGCAACCTCATGACATTCCTATGTCTAAGTGGGAGTTCATTTCCATGTATTTTTTCATAGGGTTTCCCCTTGCGTCTCTAATAAGACGTAATGCTATTTTGGTGGTACTTGATAAACTAACTAAAAATGCCTGTTTTAGTCCAATCAGGGAAACTTATGATAACACAAATGTGACAAGGGTATTTAAAAACGATATCATCCATCTTCATGGGTTCCCTAAAAAGATAATCTCAAATAAAGACCCTAAGTTTACTTCCAAGTTTTGGACAAACTTACAATCATTATTGGTAACTCAGTGAAATCTAAGCTCAATGTATCATCCAGAAACATATGGGAAAACAAAGAGGGTTATTAAGGTACAATGGAAGACATGCTAGGGTGTATGTTATGGATAGACAGACCCATTCGAAAATTACTTATCTTTGGTGGAGTTTTCTTACCATAACAATTACCATAATTATATTGGAATGCTACCTTATCAAGATTTATATGGGAAGCCATGCATGATGCGTTTGAGTTGGGACAAGTTAGAATACCAAGTAAGCATAGGACCAACATTGGTTCAAGAAATGGGATAGCATGTAATTCATATTAGGCAATGGTTAAAGGAAGCACAAGTTGATATACATAAGGGTTATGGTGATGCTGATAGAATTGACTAAAGTTATAATGCTGGATATTAATTTTTTATTCATATTGGTCCTAATAAGATTACTATTCGATTTGGAAAAGTGACAATGTTGTCACCTTGACTTATAAGGCCATTTGAAATCCTATAAAGAGACAGACTTGTTGCATATCGCTTAGCGCTACCACCCCATTTTCATAACAATCATGATGTTTTCCATTAACCTATATTACCTCATTATAAACACAATATACTATAAAACAAGAACCTACATCAATTCTTGTTTTTTTAGTTCACATTTAGTAACAATTTTTACCTCTATTTTGAAAAATGGTGCTATTGATAGCACCCTTTCTTTTCCGAGGATAAATTTACAACTTTATTGAAACCTAGTTAGGTGCCCTTGCAATTAAAAAGCTAAATTGACCCTCG
The DNA here is from genome assembly GCA_027924585.1 of Larix kaempferi. Taxonomy (NCBI): domain Eukaryota; kingdom Viridiplantae; phylum Streptophyta; class Pinopsida; order Pinales; family Pinaceae; genus Larix; species Larix kaempferi. The sequence goes on from BSBM01000593.1 coordinate 141,160, forward strand.
AATTCAACATGTAGCAACCAACCCCCAATCAAGGATTGAAAATTATAACTTGATTGACATTCTCGTATTAATAGTTGACCATGTCATTGCAATGATCGTTGCAACAAAAAGGAAAAGATCAACATTCAACTCAAAGAGAGGTGCCACCAGTAGCACCCGTTACCTTTGTCAGGTACACTTGCTCGGATTTTATTTTTTTTAAAAGTAAAAACGCAAAAATAAATTAAAACAACTCAAATGAAAACAAATTAAAAAGAAAACATAAACACTTAAAAAAAGAAAAAAAATAACAGATTACAATTTTCAAAATTTATAGAAAAATTAAAAGAAAAACAACTTGAAATTTTTTTCAAAAAAGATTTACAACAATATAAAATTTGTGAACATAAATTTCGATTTTTTTTTCAAGTAAAAAATAACTCAAAAACAATTCTAAATTGAGAAAAATAGAAAAAATGTAGTAAAAAAAAAAAAATTTAATTTTTTTTAAATTTTAAGATGTATTAAATTCTTTTTTTTTTAATTTAAAATTTAAAAAAAAAACTATAAGTTTAAAAAAACATTAAAAACAAAATGAAAAAAACATAATAACCAAATTTTATTAAAATTATAAACGATATTAAAATTTGAAAAAACAAACAAACAAACCTACCCACTCCTGTTGGCCCGGTTTTGCAACCAGGCTTAGTGCTATGGGCACCTGCTAACTAGTAGCAGCAGTTTCAATTGAAATAAAGAACAATAAACTAATTAAACAAGACTATTCATGGATCTAAGCAAAGATATTAAGCAAATAACAAAAATTATTTAAAATCAAGAACAAGAACATATAAAATAAAGAATTTGTATTGAAAGAATGGTGCAAGCAAGTGCTTGCGGAATCAATACCTCTAATGGTGAGGTTGAATGGCTCCAAGGATTAGCAACTCCAATCTCCAATGGTCTCTTCTCCAATGTGGCTTGCAATGGCTAAAATGCTCAGGGGAGATTTCAGCAGCATAAGGATGAGATAATGGATGGATGATGAAATGAGGAGCCCCTACCACCTTTTTATAGGTTTTGGTGGTGGGAAATACCATTTGTGGTTTTGTGGAAACCAAATGGTATTGACCAACATGGTTTAGGTACTTTTCCCTCCTTTTTCCTTTTTTGAATAAAAATAATATTTTAATTCCCTTTTTAATATTTTTGGGAATTTGGACCCTTTTTGAGGGTTTTTTATGATTTTCTTGGAAAAATAATCTTTTTTAATGGAAAAAGGGGTGTACTAAGGTCTTTTGGTGACCTTTTGTTGGTTTCAGAGGCTCAGATGGTGGAAAAGTGGACAAGTGGGTCATGTGAGTAAGGGAATGAGCTAGTGAGCACTTTTTAGGTGTTAACAACTCCCACTCCCACTCCCTCCTCTCCCTCCCCTTTAATGCATGTATTAAATTTTTCTTTTAATTTTTTGTTTATAAATTTTACAATGTTGTAAAAAATGAATTTTTTTAATTTGTTTTTTTTTATATTTCTCACTTTTTTATTTTTATTTTTTAATTTTTTTCATTAAGTTGTTGTTTTTAAATTTTAACCTCGAACAAGAATGAGGGTGGTTTTAGGAGGTATGTTTTTCAATCAGGAGGTTGATTCAGTGTTTCATCAATACTTTAAATATTGCAAGACAAATACAATAAGTCATTAAGGTAGACTATACAAATATTGCAAGACAAATACAATAAGTCATTAAAGTATAATATAATTGTGGGGAAGAACAGATTTAGGTATTTTGAAAATAAATGACAACTCTGTTTTGAGGATTGATTAGAGTATAATCCTGCAAAGTGCTCAAAACACAACACAATAATTTACAATTTTGTATTTTTTATTAGAAATTGAAAAAAAAAACCAATTCAATTCACTTTATTCTTTATGTTTTTAATTTTGAAATGTTTTCAATGAATATGAGAAAGTAACACTATTCAATTCAAAATATTACAATGAAATAGATATGTTTCACTTACTATGAAGTAGATATTGTAAATTAACAGGATAATAACAAATTAACAATTCAAAATATCACAATGAAGTAGATATGTTTCACATACTATGAAGTAGAAATTGTAAATGAAAATGATAATAACAAATTAATGGAGGCAGTTTCTAATGATGAATTGCAAGAGGCCCTTCATAATATTAAAAAATAAAAAATCTTAAGGCCTGATGGGATTCCCATATAATTTTTCATTGGTTCAATTGATGTTGTTGCTCGGGGCCTTTAAAGAGGGGTGGAAGAATCAAGAGTTCAAGGAAAAATTCTAGCTTCATTTAATTCTTCTTTCATAGCCATGATTCCCAAAAATGATAATATGCTATCCTTTGAAGACTTTTGCACTATATCTCTATCCAATAATATCTATAATATTGTGGCTAAAATTATCTTAAAAGGAATCAAGCCTTTTCTAGTTGCATGAATAACACATGAACAATTGTGTTTCCTCTTTGGTAGGAAAATTGACGATGCAATTGGGAAAATGCAGGAAGGTCTTTATTCCATCTTAAGAAAGCACCTTAAAGTGGTTGTTTGAATAATTGACCCTAAAAAAGGCCTATGATAGGTTCATTTGGAGTTTCTCGAGGATGGAGTTGTCATAGTTAGGGTTTAATGTTCCTTTCATAAGATGGATTATGGCATGCATTACTTCCATCTCTTTTTATGTTCTAGTTAATGGATGAGCTTCAATTTTTTTCAGATCCTCTCATGGAATTAGATAAGGAAGCCCTCTTGCTTATTTTTATTCCTCCTATTTGCAGATAGGCTCAATAGGGAAATTTCAAAGGAAAAAAGGAAAGGTGGCCTTAAAGGCATAAATATTGGAAGAAACTACTGGATTACTCATGTCTTCTTTGTTCATGATATTTTAGTGGGTTACTCATGTCCTCTTTTGTTGCTAGAGAAGGTGTCTCAAATGAGAATTTAATTAGAATCGAGGATTTATTTTATTTCAATCATTTTGATCTGGATAATGGGATAAAGTATATGGGGTTTAAATTAAAGCCGTTGTCTTATCTTATTAAATATTGGTACCGCCTAATTGCAAAATGTGAAAAGTGCATATCAATTGGAGTTTTAGGAGGCTCTCAAAAGGAGGGAGACTAGTGCTAACAAATGTTGTTATGGAATTCACTCCATTGTTCTGGATGACCATCTCTTGGATACCTAGATGGAAAACCATAGCAAGGCCCAAAATCCTTGGAGGATGGGGATTAAAAAAATTGCAAATTTTCTCAAAAAGCTCAAGTAGGGAAAATATAGTGGAGAATATTATTAGGTTCTAGTCTCTGGAGTGACTTGAATATGAGGAAATATATAGCTCCAAAATATCTATTAGAATGGGTTTGACATCCTTCTAAATCTACCCATAACGTCTTAGTCTTCTAGAAAGCAACAATTCTCTCATTTTTAGTTATTGGAAAAGACTTGATTTGGAAGATATGAGACGGTTGCAGTGTAAGGTTGGGGGAGGATACATGGGCAGGGAATGGAATTGTACATATTCTTCCTTTCAGAATCGTGGTGTAGTTGTACTTTAAAGGCTTATTTACATTAAAATATATTAAAGATACAACTTGCACACTGTGGAGTATGTTGGTTTAAGGGATGATGATGGTAGACTCTGGAAGGCTTACATAAATCAATTGCACCTTAATAATGTATGTTTGTATCCTGTTAAGGACTCTTTAGTTTGGGCTGGTGACCCCCATGGTATTTATACTCCAAAGGAAAGTTATGATAGGATGATGGAAATTTCTCATGTGGAAGATCAAGATTGGTGCTGGCAAGTAGTGTGGAAAGTTAAATGCCCTCTAAAAGAAAAAATTATTACATGGTTTATCCTTCGCAACAAAGCTTTAAATTGGAACAATTTACAACGAAGAAATAGACTTGGACTTTGTAGATGATATCTCTGTAAGAGGAAGAGGAGACAAATTATCATATTTTTATGGACTACGCTTTCATTTCCCAAGCCTGGAAGGAGGTTGAAGCCATTTTAAAGAAGACGTGTCCTTGGGGAGGTGCTAATTAGTGCACTTGTGTCTAAAATGTTGGGTTGTCAATCCTAAGCATAGATCTATGTTGGCCCTTCCACTCATCATGATGTTGCAAATTTGGATTGCAAGAAATAACAACTTATTTGAAGATACTTATGCTGCTCGTTTTAGGTGTGCGATTTGTTGTATATCCATGCTACATTTCTTTCCACGGATGAACCAAACTATAAACGTGAGACAAAAAAAAACAAATAATTATGCTAAGATGGTTGCACTTAAACTTCTCCTAAATTTAGCCATGGAAAATAATGCCAAGAAATTATAGATATATGCGGATGCAAAGATCATCATTGATTGGATAATTGAAGAGAGGATCTACCATAACATCTATTCGAAACCAATTCTAGAGGAGATAAAAAGGATAAAACTTCTTATGGATGAAATTTTAATTAAACATATTGGTAGGGATAGGAACTAGGACTCTAACTCCCTATCCAAGCTCGGTCTATACATGGAGCAAGGATTTTGGCATGTCACTCAAAATGAAGGACACTTAAGGGATTTCTATCATGAACCTTTCGAATGAAAGTGGTTCTAAATTTTTGTTTTTTGGGTACTATTGATGTTAAATTTAAGAAAAATGGACCAAATCAAAGCAAAAATATGTTGAGGAAGAAGTTCAGAGTAGGCTTGGTTTTCATTTCAGTTTTTCTAATTATGATTGAGTATAGCCTCATTTGCAAACATGGTTGTTGGAACTGTAAAAGATTATTTGAACTAAATTTAGAAGGAGATGGTTTCTTCTCCTTTTTTCATCATTTTTTTTAGGATTTATTATCAATCTAAAGAAGTGATTGAGAAAACAACTAGTTGGTTGTGGTTTGTAAAATAATGTTTTAAAGCACTCTTAGGAGGAAATATTTTTTTCTTCGAGTTCTTAGATTTTTCTTGACAAGATATGATAATGTAATCATTATAGGACTTATTTGGGACTAGCATTAATGTGTTGAGTTTTTTCAAATAACTTAACTTTTGGATATTGCCTAGGGTAATTAAAAATGTAGATTTTGGTTGCGCTCAATGAAAGTTTATGGTTTAAAACAACTATTAAAACAACTTTCATTAAAATATGATTAAGTAATGCCACAATTCTTGGACACCACTTTAAGCTTTATTATTTGACATATATATTTTAGAAAAAATGAAAAAATAAATGGCATTGTCATCCAGGCCTTTTTATTAAAACACAATACATAAAAATTTAATAATTATGGCAATCTCACCTACATGCCAAAAAATTATTTATATAAAAAATTAAATTATTATATGATCAAAACGTAAGGTAATTTAAAAAAATATATATATATTTTGAAAGAAAGAAAAAAATCATTCAATCACAATAAAAATTACAATCAATGAAACGCTAGTGCACAATCTAAATATTATCCCCTTCTCTTATCTCTTCACTATTTATGCTAGATTTAGTTCATGATAATTTAAACATGTTTAAAAAGGCTCAGGCTCTAGCGTGATCGGTCTTCTACAGTTTTCCAAAGGATAGTAGTGACTTTTTTATTTGAGAGGTCTTTTTAGTTGCAGATGGTGTCTCAGTTCCTGTATCTATATTTGTATTTGTTTTAGCCTCTGTCCCACTCTTTCCAACTGATAAATTTCTACGCTTATTTCCCAGACTACTCACCTGGTTTCCTTTGCCATTTTGTTTGCCAACCGGAATCTCATTATTCTCCCCATAATATACCAATTTATCATCTTGAGAAACCATCCCACAATTACAATTACAATTATAAACCTCAGCTTTGCTTATTACAAACCCTTCAAGGCTCAATATACGATTTCTCACTAGTATATGGAGTTGGTATGGAGATTCTATCATTTTCATTTTGATATTGTGTAACTGCACTACTTCTGCTTCTTTCCCTTCCAACGCCTTCTTCCAACTATCTACCTATTCTTTAAGCTCACGAACTTCTCCACTTTCTTCATTCAAAGGAGCACCGGTACCAAGTTCAACAGAGGCCACTCTCTTAGTAGACTTAAGGGTGCTTATTGTCTCTGCTCCTGTTAAGGCATTAGATTGAAAGATGTCATCCAGTCTTTTCTTTCCTCTGTCCTCCTGCATGTTTCTAACTAATGGGTTTGGCAAAGTTACAGGCACACAATTAGGAGTTGCATTTTCTCCACACTGTTGTTTGCATTCATAATAACCCTTCAGCGCCAAGATACAATCAACAATATTTTTAGTATAACCCGGCTACGAGCTTTCTTTCTCTAACAGAGAAGCTTCAAAAGTAGGCAAATTCATCTATACAAGAGCTACAAGAAAATTCTTAACATTCTCAAAATATTGATAGGTAGAAACGTGATTTGCAACGACATTGGACATTGTTCCCGGTTGAACCTTGTTGAGAATGTTACATAAAATGATCCCATTTCTCAAGCAAAGATGAAACTCCTCCTTGGATGGCGGGTCACATGGTATTGGAGGTTGGAGGAAAAAATAAACAAAAGATAATGCAGAATGAGATACGACTCTTCAATCTTTATTCATAAACGGAAGATCAACTGATGTAATACAAACCAAAATGTAATGTGTATTTAAACACTTATGGAAACCATAAAAACGCTAACCTACTTTTGCATGCATGCAAAGCATGTTGTTGCATTTATTAATTGAACTTGAAAATAGGAACTAAAGTAAAAGCTAAGTTAACTGAAGTAATTACTATTTCTAACACTCCCTCTTAATTACTACTGTTTACTACTGCAGCTTTTACAATGCCTAAATTATTTCTATGGGTTTCAAAAATATATTTTTCCAATGGCAATTGGTCAATCGATTTACAATGCTCAACATGAACTTCACCATTGTTCACAAGTTCTCTTATGAAGTGATATCTAGTATCAATGTGCTTTCTTTTCTGGTGAAAAACATGGTTCTTGGATTGAGCGATTGTTGAATTGTTCTCACAATATATTGTTGTTGGTCTTCTTGTTTCTGTTGAAGACCTTCTAAAAATATGCGTAACTAGACTGCTTGACATGTTGATGATGTTGCTGCTACATACTCTTCTTCTACTAATGAAAGTGTCACAATGGGATGCTTCTTGGATGCCCATGAAATCACACCTGATCCAAGATGAAAAACATGACCAGAAGTGCTCTTCCTGTCATCCAAACTTCCTGCAAAATCACTGTCAGTGAAACCTGTCAAAACATCATACTCAGTGCTTGAGTATAAAATTCCATAGCTTGAAGTCCCTGCACAACATATCGTAAGATCCTTTTGCCAACTTGCCAATGTGAGTCTTTGGGAGACTCCATGACCCTCGAAATCAAGCTTACAACAAACATAATATCTAGTCTCGTAGCTGTGAGATACATCATACTTCCTACAAGTCTCTTAAACAGTGTTGGATCTATATTGGGACTGTCATCTTCTTTGCTCAACTTTGTACTTGTTGCCACTGATGTAGGTGTCGTTTCGCAATTATGCATTCTAAATTGCTTAACAGCATCATTAGCATATTTATTTTGAGAGATAAATATACCTTTTTTTTATTGTTCTACTTCTAAGCCAAGAAATAACTTCATCAATCCAAGGTCTCTCATCTCGAACTCTTTCTTCATGGCTTCCTTGAACTCATCTAGTGGCAGGTCACCTGTAAAAATCATATCATCAACATATAAACAAACTATCAAAATCTGTCCTTGTTGATTTACCTTTGTGTAAAGTGTTGGTTCGTTGCTACTTATGCTAAAACCATTTTTTATCAGATAAGAATCAATCCTACTGTACCAAGTTCTTGGAGCTTGCTTGAGCCCATATAGAGCTTTCTTCAACTTGTAAACTTTCTCTTCATGTTCTTTTATTTCATACCCATGTGGTTGCTCCACATAAATTTCTTCTTCAAGAATGTCGACTTGACATCCATCTGATACACTTTCCATTTTTTCTGGGCTACAATTGCTAGAACTGCTCTTACTATGTCCAATCTTTCCACTGGTGCAAAAGTTTCTCCAAAATCAATTCCTGGTTGTTACGAGAAACCTTTTGCTACTAACCTTGCCTTGTACCTATCAATCTCACCTTTTTCAATGAGTTTGGTCTTATAGACCCACTTCACACCAATGGGTTTCTTATTCTTTGGCAGGTCAACTAGATCCCATGTATCCTTTCTCTCAATCGAATATATCTCTTCGTCCATGGCTTTTACCCAATGCTCTTGTTTTACAGCCTCTTCATAAAACACAGGTTCACTAGCAATAAAAACATAACTGGTATTTGTATCCAATTCATCATAAATATCTTCCAATCTTCTAGTCTTTATATTATTGTGAACAGATTCATTACCTGATTGTGGACTTGATGCTTCACCTCGAACTGAGTTTCCAGGTGTTCTTTCTGGAGTATTTGCTACTGGTGATGACACTACTGGACCCTGTTGTCCAATCAACTCCTCTTCTTCTCCATATTCTGGTTGGGGTATTGCAGTTCCCACACCCTTTTCTATGGTTCCATTCCATGACTCTTCCTCCTTGAACAAAACATCTCTGCTGAAGATAATATTTTTGGTAATAGGGTTATATAGAACTCAGAATCACTTTTATTGATCGCATGCCACTTCGAGGGGGAAACCTTCTTTGAGCAAGCTCAATAGAAATAAATTCACGGTACCTTTATTGATCTCAACACAAACTTATATACTAAATCTAAGCTCTAATACCATGTGTCAATACAAACCATGGGCCAATACAAACTATGGATCAACAATTACTACGGGGCGACTTACAAAGCATATGCATCCAACAACAATAAGACAAACTATGGATCAACAAATACTATGGGACAACTTACAAAGCATATGCGTCCAACAACAATATACTAACAAAGTAAATAGAAGGGTTGACATGGGTTCCTAACATCCCCTCTCGCTTAGAGAAAGCTTTGTCCTCAAAGCTTTAGATGTGGAAATTGATGCAGAATATGGAGTGGTTCCCTTGTAGCATCCTCGAGTTTCATTTCGAGCCACTGACACCTTGTGAGTTTCAGGGAGGGTTGCTTGGAAGGTTGTAGATGAAGAAGAACCATATGAGCTGTGTGAAAAGTGCGCTCAGAACGGTGTTGATTGGCTTGTTGTTTCAGTCGAATTTTTGCCATGCGAAGATTGTCATGTAGAATGAGAAGAATCTGATCACGGTTTCGAAGAATTGAGTCAATTGCCTGAACTAGGGAGCTACTGAGGGTGTATGGAAGAAGAATTGGTGGTGCATGTCCATAGACTGCTTCATATGGTGTCCTTTTAGATGTGGTTTTGTACCACTAGAGTGCTTCTAGGAAATCCATAGAAATAGTTGTCCAAATCTGTGTAGGGATGGACAAGGGTTCGAGCAATCCTGAAAGGAGTGTTGTTTCACCCTTGTTGACCTGGAAAGTATCATAGTCAGCCACCATCTGTTGAATTTTCATTTTCATTCCTTGCCAAAAGAAGTTACATTGTTCTCGATCATACATTTTGAGGAACCCAGAGTGCCCTGCCGATGAAGAAGCATGGAGTTCATAGAAGAGATAGCCATGTTGAACATATTGCAACCAGTTTGGAACAAGTAGAGAAATAGCTGTAAGATAAACTAGGTCATCAAATGTGCGAGAAGGAGCATCTGCCACCATATTTTCCTTACCCTTCTTGTAAGTGATTGCATAAGCAAAACCCATGAGTTGGATAACCCATTTCAGGTGTGTTGGGGAGGAGACCCATTGTTCCAGGAAATTTTCCAAACTCTGGAGATCAGTCTTAATGCAGAAATAATTCCCTAATAGGTATGGCTTCCAGTTCTACATTGCATGCAAAATAGCCATCATTTCCTACTGAGATGTAGATGCGGAAAAATTCTTATCGGAAAGGTCTCTTGAAAACGATAAGCTCACTCGTTCAGTAAGGACACCTGTATATCTATCCAAGGAAGTAGGGGAGACCATTGATGGGTGCATATGAATGGAATGGAGTTGAGCGATGACACCAAGTGAATTCTTCTTAAGGATCTTTTCCAGGCGATGCGAAGTGATGATGCAGAGAGACCCTTGTTGTAAGCCCTTGAATTTTTTTTGTTTCCCATTGACTGAAAACTGCATCCAAAGTTCAGTGAAATCCCATAATATGGGGGCAAGTGTGCATAACCCTTGAACGCCTAGGGGATTCACTCCGCCACTAATGGTGTCTGACAGCTTGCGTATTGGGGCAGTACCCCTCACTCCATGACTCAGGTAAAACTGATAACTGCTTTGCCACAAACGACAAATCTTGGCTTACCTCACGGGTGGGAACTAGTCAATCGGGTAGGGGTCGTTTCCCTTTTCGCTGGCAGGTCCTCTCAATGGGCCAACTAATTTGGGGTTCCTGTGGTACTCCTCACAATGAGTTTTAGGGTTTATTCCCAAGTACTTCCCACAGTTAAGCGGATAGGGATTAGTCCCAGATCTGAAGCTACAACAGATGCGAAAAAACATTTTGGAAGAAATTTCACCCAGCGAGCCCAAGAAAGTGCTCTAGTACCAAATGTGAAGGACCTACAACAATCAATTAATGAAAATACATGAGATAGCATAAATAACAAAACTCATAATTGCTTTTATTGATCGCAGGCCACTTCGATGGGGCAACCTCCTTTGAGCAAGCTCAATAAAAATAACTTCTTGGTACCTTCATTTGTCTCAACACAAACTTATATACTAATTCTAGGCCCCAATACCATGGGGCAATACCATGTGTCAATACAAACCATGGGCCAATACAAACTATGGATCAAAAATTACTACGGGATGACTTACAAAGCATATGCGTCCAACAACAATAAGACAAACTATGGATCAACAAATACTATGTGACGACTTACAAAGCATATGCATCTAGCAACAATATACTAACAAAGTAAATAGAAGGGTTGACATGGGTTCCTAACACCAGGGGGTTCAGGGGAAGCGCCCATGGAGCAAAAATTTTGGAAAAAAATCCTTGTAAAATGTTGTAATTTCATAGTCATGACTTGGTCAATAATGGGTGATTTACAGGCCCATGGTATTGGGTGTTACATTGTATTTTCCCGTGTTAATCTCTGTTTAAAAGGAAGGCATTGCAATACGGTTGTGTATTGTAGCATTGTAAATATCTCTATGATTATGTAAGAGAGATTGTGAGAGAGTGGAGAGGAAACAACAACGAATGTGTTGTAGGTTGTATCCCTTCATTTTGTTGGATGGTATAATAAAAGGATTGGAAATTTCTCCACGGGCATAGCCAAGATTGGGTGAACCACATGTATTGGTGTCTCTCTTGTATTGTGTTTATGTGATTTGTATTTGCATCTTATTTATTGTTATTGCTCCGTGATCTTGTTTTTGTAACAGGACTGGTGGGATAAATAGAGACATAAGTTAGGAAATGAAAGGGAATAACTCTATAAGCAAAAACTAATGAATGGGGTGGCATGACATTGTATAAGAACATATTCTCCTTAAAATATATTTTTCTCAGCTTTCTAGGCACATGAAGAACTAAAAATTATTTTTTGTCTTGAATCATGATGTGTATATCCATGTACTCCTACAATAATTGTATGCTCATGTTTCAATTCAAAAAAATACCATCTTAAGTATAATAAAATAACAGAAGATGAAAGATTCTTGTTAAAATGGTCCTAACCTAATATGACCACCATTGTAAGGACAAGTCTAGTGTCCCATCCTTGAAACCACTCAGGGTTATTGGACCTAGGAATCCTACATTTACCATATCAAAATGGGTCCCAATATTCTTTAACCACAAATGAAGAAACCTTTTAGAGTAACTTCAAAGAAGTGTAATAGTAAGAAGTAATTATACACAGTCAATCTATGGATTTCCCTATTAAACAACCAACCTAAATCTAACTATCAAATTGTTCAACTTTAACTATACACATAGGATTTTCTCACTTGTTTGATATCTCCCCAACAAAAAATTGAAGCCATGAAACATAAGCAATAGCTTAAAAGGTTTTGAAGCCAAATTGCAGACCAACAGTCATACTCAAGAGAGAAATCTTGTTTGTTCCAATATTTAGCTTAACACCAGATGAAAACATTACTTTTGGGTTCTCTTTGTTTCCATATTGACCCACTACAAGCATCCAAGGAAACTTTAAATCCAATTTACAGAACCCTAGAATAAGCATAGCTCTAAATTCTCTATACTTGTGTTTAATCTAGAAAAAAAATTCATTGTCATAAACAAGAATTTCCAGTTATTTGTTGATATGAACCTCAACACAACCACTAGTAGACCACTTATCTTTATAAAGGGTTCATATTCATCAAATTCCACACTAATCAAGAAAGGATTTAATTAGGTCTAGGAATACATGAAACCATGAATACATGCCTATGAATTCAAACTTTGCATTTGAGTCAATAAAGATGCAAAATCTCTCATGGATTATGTGGCTACAATAGAGGAACCCTAAACTATATTTAAAAGTATAAAATAAAAACAAATATAACTGTCATTTGCAATGTTGTAATTGTGACGAGAGATAACAAGGGGATATTAAAAGACAATAGGACAAATAATAATTACGAAAACATGGACACGTTAATTAATATTCAGAGAAAAGGTTTCTAAACGTCAAAGAAACCTTGGGATCACTACTTCGGATTGCTCTTGACCATGAGACGTGGTGCAAATATATGACTATGACCTCATGTAAGGCTCCTATGGCAGTGTGACTTGGCTATTGAACCTGGATTAAGATTTGGTACTTGGCTTGACCTAGTTTTGACATGCAATTTGTTTCTTGGGCTCGGTACTCAGAGCTTTTCAAATTATCATATATACATGTCATTATTGTATGTGAAAGAATTTGAAATTGGAATTGAGAGAAAGCCTTCAATAGCATGGATTTTGGGTTTAGGCCCTGGCCTTGGTCTGATTCGAGTTCCAGGGATTGGCCTTATATATACAAAACTTATGAATGGTCTGTCTCACATATTATTATCACATGGATTACCTTGGTTAAATAGCCATAGCAAGTGGTTAACCTCTAGCGAAGGAAATATTCCAACATGCAGCTTTCCCCTGTAGCGAAGGAAAGCTTCCAACAAGCAGCTTGCAGCTATAGCGAAGGACAACTTCCAACAAGCAGCTTCTAGCTATAGTGAAGGAGAGCTTCTAGCAAGAAGCTTGCGCCTAAACTTGGATTACCTTGGTTGTGATCCCCAAACGACCTCGACGCATTGCCTAATAATTCAGTGACACTCTTGGTGTGAATGTTCCATAGCAGCACTCGCTTTGAAACACTAAATTAATAGTTCAGGCACTGTAAATTGTCATTTGCTTATTGGGGTGGCTTAAGTTAGAGCACCTTGAATACACAAAGATAAAAACCACAATGAATATGGTCATCCATTTTCACTACACAAAAATACAAACGGTTCGAGCAATTAATGAGGCCATGGCCATATTTTTGCACAGTAGATAAAATAAATATATACCAAAACTAAGCGACATTGTTTGGAGGCCACCTGGAGCAAGGATCCAACAAGTGCACCAAACCCTTTGCCTAAGTCAGAAGATAGCAACGTTTCCATACTTTGAAGCTCTCACACCAGGTTAAAGGACCAAGGGGCAAGCCCTGCGTGAACCCACTGTCCACCTAGTAGGAGATAGTCAGCTATGAAGGAAATCCCTGGACTCACGTGGGCCAACCCTCAGACCGCACAGTGATTTAACTGCTAAAGTCTATAGAGATGTACATACCCTACCCCCCTCCGGATTTGAACATGTGACCTCGTAAGAGGAAACACATGATGTACCTAATTTGTATGTATATTTTACTTTATTGTAATTAACTTTTTTATTAAGAAATTAATTTATAATGAAGTTTTACAATTTTGTAATGGTGACCAAAGTTTTTGGTGGTTTAGTCATTTATTTCACTTGGTGACCAATTTTTTTGGTCACTTGGTCATTTATCACTCATTTTTCTACTATTGGAGAGGGATCCCCCTTTTGGTAGAGATCCCATGCAGTAACTAACAACTAGGAGCTAGCGCCTAAGGAGAGGCGCCACCTTTGAGGAGAGATTCCAATGATGTCATACAAGGAATCAGATGGGTCCAACAAAATTTGTAAAATTCAGGGCAAACTTGGTGTGTTTTCCAGATAGACAATGAAGGGAGATTGTTAGAACATAAAGGTCATCTAGACTATAGATTAGGCATATTAATAAAGGTCATCTAGACTATAGACTAGATGGACCATGAAGGGTGATTGTTAGAATATAAAGGTCATCTAGACTATAGACTTAGGCATATTAATAAAGTCATTTTAGGGTTTATGTAATTAGGGTTTGAGAAATTATGGTTTATGTCATCTCATTATTATAAAGAGAAGGTTGTTCTCTTCATTTAATAAATGAAGAATAATTTCTCTCTGTGTTCTTGGTTTTTTTTGTATTTTAATTTCATAATACTTTATAAATAGCTTAGTGAGTCACTTTATAAATAGCTTAGAGTTTCTAAATATCAAAGATTTCTTTTTTTGAAATTTCAGGTTTATATTTGGTTGAGTGGGATTATTTTTAGCACTAAGAATTAGTGCAACATATTAAAATTCAAATAATCAACATATTTTTAAAAGCCGTAAATGAATAGACACATAATACCAAAAATAATCAATGTAGAAATACACTTTCAAAACAGAGTTATTGTTCTCAATTATTTTCAATAACACCACGTCACCGTTCTTCCTAACACTTTCTACTTTAGGGCATCTTGTATTTTGTCTTATGCCTTTCTCATAATACTTGAAAACATGATGGAAAGTTGTAATGAATTTATACTAAGAAGCTGGAGGATGGAAAGTTGTAATGAATTTATACTAAGAAGCTGGAGGAATGGGAGTTTACTTTAATTAGAGGAATGAGTTGTCTTATGCCTTTCGTCAATGCTTCCAATTAAAGTAAACTCCCATTCCTCTAATTATTTTATTATAAATTCATTACACCCTTCGTCAATGCTTCTAATTATTTTATTATAAATTCATTACACCCTTCGTCAATGCTTCCAAATATGGTCAGACAAATACAATGAATTTACACCCTTCGTCAATGCTTCCAAATATGGTCAGACAAATACAATAAGTCATTAAAGTAAACTCCCATTCCTCTAATTATTTTATTATAAATTCATTACACCCTTCGTCGTCAATGCTTCCAAATATGGCCAGACAAAGACAATAAGTCATTGGAGTAGAATATAATTGCGGAGAACAGACTTAAGCATCACAAAAGAGTCCTTCAATCGAAGGATTAGGAAGGGCCGAGAAAAATAAAATTACAAAATTTTCAGGAAGAAAAAAATTTAATTCTCATTTAAGCTACTGCACAATCCAAAGATTATCCCCTCTCCTATCTCATCTACAGCAAAAAAATAAGTGTTCTGATAAGCCGATTCACAGCAGCAATACCTCATCCTGCCAGACTTCACAACAGCAATACCTCATCCTGCCAGACTTCACAACAGCAATACTAATTAGATAACCCGATCCTGCCAGACTTCTGAGATGGAAATGTGATTTACAGGTAGATGTACCTCACTACAATGACCTTCGTTTTCCTTCAATTGAATTTCGCCTTGGAGTAGGAACCCCATTTCCTGTAAGTGGCTGCCTGTTCGATAATGGTTGGGTCTGTCCAACACTAGATAATCTGCGCTCTATTGAATTTCGCTGGGGAGTAGGAACCCCATTTCCTTCTATTGAATTTCGCCTTGGAGTAGGAACTGGTTGCCTGTTTGATAATTGTTGGGTCTGTCCAACAGCTACAGGTAATGCCTCCACTTCACTTGTAATTCTTTTTCCCCCACCAACACCGTTGATTAGTTTTCCAAAGGACTGTAGTGACTTTTTTATTTGAGAGGTCTTTTTAGATATTGCAGATGGTGTCTCAGTTCCCGTATTTCTATTTGTATTTGTTTCACCCTCTGTCCCACTTTTTACAACTGATAAGTTTCTGCGCTCACCATTTTGCACCTCAACTTTGCTTATTACAGTCCCTTCAAGGCTCAATCTACGAGTTCTAACTGGTGTATGGAGTTGGTATGGAGATTCTTTCATTTTCATTTTGATATTCTGTAACTGCGCTGCTTCTGCTTCTTTCCTTGCCAACGCCTTCTTCAAACTGTCTACCTGTTCTTTAAGCTCACAAACTTCTTCACTTTCTTTATTCAAAGGAGCAGCACCAAGTTCAACAGAGGCCACTCTTTCAGCAGACTTAAGGGTGCTTATTGTCTCTGCATATGATTCCGGTTCAGGACTTATGTGCACAAACATGAGGGTCTTTGCCTTGCCCCCTAAGGAATCTTGAAGCAATTGAGTCAATTTGCTATTTCGATATGGCACATGGGGACTACTTTGTGCCAATGCTGCAAGAACGTCTCCTAGAGATGAAAGGGACTTGTTGATGTATTGTGCCTCCTTCAAACGATCTCCAGTTACTTCAGATTTATCCACCCTCTCACTTCCAGCAAGATCTACCAAATTAAGGCAGCTATGAAGGTTATGCCCAGAAACACGATCTGTACCTTGCACATGCACAGTCAATACACTGTGAGAACGGCTGCTGCGGTCATTCAGTGCGGTAGAGCTAACAGCACGATTCTTTTGCCCAGAATTCATCAAATCCAAAACATCAGAGGTTGCTTTAACGGGCATAAGTATGGCATCCGGTACATTAAATCCATTATGACCATTATTTCGAATATCTAATTTCTTGTTCGAGGAATCTGTTCCCAGAAGATCCCTCACTTGCTCGTTGTATATCTCTATCATTTGAACAGAAACATCATACATCATTAAATCTTTTCTCTCTTGAGATAACTGAAAGAGGTCACTGAGTGCTCGATAGTTCACTCCCATCTCCCTTTCAGAAGCACCGGTTGGACCGCTCATTGTGTGGGTCTTTCCAGATCCTGTTTGACCATATGCAAAAATGCAGACATTGTAACCATCCATTACAGATCGGATCAATGGTTGTGTATCCATGTAAACATCCTCTTGTGTAGCAGATGGCCCAAAAACCTTATTAAAATTGAATATCCTCTGTACATCTTTGCCCATTTTCGATGTATTGACAAGGAGGGATCCATCTTCCCCAATAAATTCCACTGCACTTTGGGCGTCAGATTGACCTCCAAAATGTGGTCTGATTCTGCAGTATACCCTTATGCTTCCTTTGAGGTCTTGAACAATATTGTAAAGGATCTTGTTTTCTTCCAGAACTCTGTGATATCCACTACCAGCACTGCAAATTCCTCTGACCTGGTTATCCAGCAACTCAAAATGCCTTCGCCACTCAGACTGTAACACATGTACATCCTCTCGTGCTCTGTGTAATAAGTCTTTTATGTCGCTGACTTCTTTTCTTTGTGTTTCCAAGCGCATCTGATGTTGATGTTTCTGAGTTGTAACCAAAGTTTTTAGATCCTGACTTTGAAAAGGTGAGCAGTAACCATTTTTCTGGTCTGGACAATCTGAAAAGAGCTGATTGTCTTGATCCTGGGAGTCTTTATCTTGTTTATTCTCTGCAATAATCGCAATGATAAGATTCATGAGTGTTTGCGTGGAGCCATGCGGTGCAGCAGCTTGTATGGCTTCCACAAGGTTCTGGTCAACATTTTCCTTGTCACTAGTTACTTCCACAGCAACCTGCTTTAACCAAGCTCCTATTAAGGCATTAGATTGAAAGATGTCATCCATTCTTTTCTCTCCGTCGTCCTGCATGTTTCTAACTGATGGGTTTGGTAGAGTTACAGGCAAACAATTAGGGGTTGCAAACTGTTCTTTCCGTTCATAATAATTCTTCAGCGCCAAGATACAGTCAACAATCTTTGTAGTAGAACCCGGCTGCGAGGTTTCTTGCTCTAACAGAGAAGCTTCAAAAGTAGGCAGCTTCATGTGTACAAGAGCTGCAAGAAAATTCGTAACATTCTCAAAATATTGATAGGCAGAAACATGATTTGCAACGACGTTGGACACTGCTCCCGGTTGAACCTTGTTGAGAAGGTTACATAAAATGATCCCATTTCTCAAGGAAAGACGAAACTCCTCCTCGGATGGCGGGTCACATGGTATATCCAAAGACCCAACCATTGTCTTTACCCATGCTGCAGCTTCAACAAACCTGCTATTACCTGCTTCCTCTACTTTCTTCAGTGAAACCAATCGACCATCAGGGACGGTCTTAGAATTCGATCCGCTGCCTTCCGGAGACATCTTTTGTTTGGCTTTGTCTGCAAACTCAATCAGTGAGTATGCAATACTTCCTACAAATACAGCAGCTGATGAATGAGGAGCACTCAACAAAGTTTTATTAAATTTCCAAATGGGCGATGCTCCAGAAGACTTGTTTTCGAAATGGCGGCCTCAAATAGCAAGACTTTTATATATATTTCCAGCCAACGCTACCTATTTCCTTAAAAGATCTTGCCGACGAGCCGTCTTGTGTTTGTTTGAATATCCCATATCCATATAGTATTGATTCTCTCGCGGTGTTTGGCCGACGAGCCGTCTTGTCGATTCCCTTTGAACCTTTCTCCTTATGCTTCAGAGGCCCTCACCTTCAACAACACTTCCGTTTTATCTTTACCCAAGATAATACAAATGAGAGATGGTGTATAAATGCCTAACTCAATTGACTTAGTCGTGGCAAAAAATGAGCATGGATGTATAAATATAAGGTAGGTTGTTTAGTGCTTACGTCTTTATTTTCAACATTTCCTTTTAATTTGAATAGATGCCTTTTAATTTGAATAGAGGGCAAGGAAGGAAGGCATTTATCACAAGATTCACATTTCAAGATTTACATTTCCTTGATCTGAAATGGATCCTCTAGAAAAATTATTTCTTTTTAACTTTATAATTAAGAAAATTTTAATTTACAAACTTGTTTCAATAATCTAAAAATGTTTGGAAAATGAAATGTACCATTATGAAGGTTGGCCTTCCAAGGCAACCCATTAAATTTGAAGGCCATGAAGAAGTAGAGCATTCAATGGAGAAGAGATCTCTATGCACCAGCAGAGCATGAAGAACAAGCATGTTTAAAGAATCAAAGGTTGTCTTTGAGCCAAAGTCATCTACACATTTTCAGAATGCATGAATCTCTGCTAGAGAATATAGCTCACCATTGTAACCATTTCTTAAGCATTATAAACCCCCCAATAAGTGTGTTGGTTGCTAGTTTAATTACTTATTGTGCTCATAGGCTAATTAATTGGCACTCAAATTGTTTGGTTGGCTAGCATATTTGCTAATTGACCCCATGCTTATCCACCTACAACCATCTCTTTAACAACTTCAACGAACTTATGTATCATGTTGTTGATTCAATGAAATGGTCGTTGGAATCATTGATTAGAAGCCAATGCAAATTCCCAAGTGAATGCTCGATATATGGCAGCGTCCCCTTTGATTTTACTTGTTGTGTGAACCATATCTATGTTTGGACATTACTCATAGGTGGTTATTTTATGTACCTCACTACAATGACCTTCGTTTTCCTTCAATTGAATTTCGTCTTGGAGTAGGAACCCCATTTCCTTCTATTGAATTTCGCCTTGGAATAGGAACCCCATTTCCTGTAAGTGGCTGCCTGTTTGATAATGGTTGGGTCTGTCCAACACTAGATAATCTGCGCTCTATTCTACATACAGCTACAGGTAATGCCTCCACTTCACTTGTAATTCTTTTTCCCCCACCAACACCGTTGATTAGTTTTCCAAAGGACTGTAGTGACTTTTTTATTTGAGAGGTCTTTTTAGATATTGCAGATGGTGTCTCAGTTCCCGTATTTCTATTTGTATTTGTTTCACGCTCTGTCCCACTTTTTACAACTGATAAGTTTCTACGCTCACCATTTTGCACCTCAACTTTGCTTATTACAGTCCCTTCAAGGCTCAATCTACGAGTTCTAACTGGTGTATGGAGTTGGTATGGAGATTCTTTCATTTTCATTTTCATATTGTGTAACTGCGCTGCTTCTGCTTCTTTCCTTGCCAACGCCTTCTTCAAACTGTCTACCTGTTCTTTAAGCTCACGAACTTCTCCACTTTCTTTATTCAAAGGAGCAGCACCAAGTTCAACAGAGGCCACTCTTTCAGCAGACTTAAGGGTGCTTATTGTCTCCGCATATGATTCCGGTTCAGGACTGATGTGCACAAACATGAGGGTCTTTGCCTTGCCCCCTAAGGAATCTTGAAGCAATTGAGTCAATTTGCTATTTCGATATGGCACATGGGGACTCCTTTGTGCCAATGCTCCAAGAACATCTCCTAGAGATGAAAGGGACTTGTTGATGTATTGTGCCTCCTTCAAACGATCTCCAGTTACTTCAGATTTATCCACCCTCTCACTTCCAGCAAGATCTACCAAATTAAGGCAGCTATGAAGGTTATGCCCAGAAACACGATCTGTACCTTGCACATGCACAGTCAACACACTGTGAGAACGGCTGCTGCGGTCATTCAGTGCAGTAGAGCTAACAGCACGATTCTTTTGCCCAAAATTCATCAAATCCAAAACATCAGAGGTTGCTTTAACGGGCATAAGTATGGCATCCGGTACATTAAATCCATTATGACCATTATTTCGAATATCTAATTTCTTGTTCGAGGCATCTGTTCCCAGAAGATCCCTCACTTGTTCGTTGTATATCTCTATCATTTGAACAGAAACATCATACATCATTAAATCTTTTCTCTCTTGAGATAACTGAAAGAGGTCACTGAGTGCTCGATAGTTCACTCCCATCTCCTTTTCAGAAGCACCGGTTGGACCGCTCATGGTGTGGGTCTTTCCAGATCCTGTTTGACCATATGCAAAAATGCAGACATTGTAACCATCCATTACAGATCGGATCAATGGTTGTGTATCCATGTACACATCCTCTTGTGTAGCAGATGGCCCAAAAACCTTATTAAAATTGAATATCCTCTGTACATCTTTGCCCATTTTCGATGTATTGACAAGGAGGGATCCATCTTCCCCAATAAATTCCAGTGCACTTTGGGCGTCAGATTGACCTCCAAAATGTGGTCTGATTCTGCAGTATACCCTTATGCTTCCTTTGAGGTCTTGAACATTATTGTAAAGGATCTTGTTTTCTTCCAGAACTCTGTGGTATCCACTAGCAGCACTGCAAATTCCTCTGACCTGGTTATCCAGAAACTCAAAATGCCTTCGCCACTCAGACTGTAACACATGTACATCCTCTCGTGCTCTGTGTAATAAGTCTTTTATGTCACTGACTTCTTTTCTTTGTGTTTCCAAACGCATCTGATGTTGATGTTTCTGAGTTGTAACCAAAGGTGAGCAGTAACCATTTTTCTGGTCTGGACAATCTGAAAAGAGCTGATTGTCTTGATCCTGGGAGACTTTATCTTGTTTATTCTCTGCAATAATCGCAATGATAAGATTCATGAGTGTTTGCGTCGAGCCATGCGGTGCAGCAGCTTGTATGGCTTCGACAAGGTTCTGGTCAACATTTTCCTTGTCACTAGTTACTTCTACAGCAGCCCGCTTTAACCAAGCTCCTATTAAGGCATTAGATTCAAAGATGTCATCCATTCTTTTCTCTCCGTCGTCCTGCATGTTTCTAACTGATGAGTTTGGTAGAGTTACAGGCAAACAATTAGGGGTTGCAAACTGTTCTTTCCGTTCATAATAATCCTTCAGCGCCAAGATACAGTCAACAATCTTTGTAGTAGAACCCGGCTGCGAGGTTTCTTGCTCTAACAGAGAAGCTTCAAAAGTAGGCAACTTCATGTGTACAAGAGCTGCAAGAAAATTCGTAACATTCTCAAAATATTGATAGGCAGAAACATGATTTGCAACGACGTTGGACACTGCTCCCGGTTGAACCTTGTTGAGAAGGTTACATAAAATGATCCCATTTCTCAAGGAAAGACGAAACTCCTCCTCGGATGGCGGGTCACATGGTATATCCAAAGACCCAACCATTGTCTTTACCCATGCTGCAGCTTCAAAAAACCTGCTATTACCTGCTTCCTCTGCTTTCTTCAGTGAAACCAATCGAGCATCAGGGACGGTCTTAGAATTCGATCCGCTGCCTTCTACAACATTAGAATCTGGTTCCGGAGACATCTTTTGTTTAGCTTTGTCTGCAAACTCAATGAGTGGGTCTGCAATACCTCCTACAAATACAGCAGCTGATGAATGAGGAGCACTCAACAAAGTTTTATTAAATTTCCAAATGGGCGATGCTCCAGAAGACTTGTTTTCGCAATGGCGGAGATCAGAATTCGAAATGGGTAATCGCCAAGAGGAGAATTCGAAATCTTGGGTTGCCTTCGAGCCTAAGACACTCAAATAGCAAGACTTTTATATATATTTCCAACCAACGCTACCTATTTCCTTAAATGATCTTTGCCGACGAGCCGTCTTGTGTTTGTTTGAATATCCCATATCCATATAGTCTTGATTCTCTTGCGGTGTTTGGCCGACGAGCCGTCTTGTCGATTCCCTTTGAACCCTTCTCCTTATGCTTCAGAGGCCCTCACCTTCAACACCACTTCCGTTTTATCTTCACCCAAGATAATACAAATGAGAGATGGTGTATAAATGCCTAACTCAATTGAGTCAGTCGTGGCAAAAAATGAGCGTGGACGTATAAATATAAGGTAGGTTGTTTAGTGATTACGTCTTTATTTTCAACATTTCCTTTTAATTTGAATAGAAGCCTTTTAATTTGAATAGAGGGCAAGGAAGGAAGGCATTCATCACAAGATTCACATTCTCAGATTCACATTTCCTTGATCTGAAATGGATCCTCTAGAAAAATTATTTCTTCTTAACTTTATAATTAAGAAACTTTCAATTTACAAACTTGTTTCAATAATCTAAAAATGTTTGAAAAATGAAATGTACCATTATGAAGGTTGACCTTCTAAGGCAACCCATTAAATTTGAAGGCCATGAAGAAGTAGAGCATTCAATGGAGAAGAGATCTCTAAACACTAGCAGAGCATGAAAAACAAGCATGTTTAAAGAATCAGAGGTTGTCTCTAAGCCAAAGTCATCTACACATTTTCCAGCAAGTCATAATGCATGAATCTTAAGCATTATAAACCCCCCAATAAGTATGTTGGTTGTTAGTTTAATTACTTATTGTGCTCTTAGGCTAATTAATTGGCACTCAAATTGTTTGGTTGGATAGCATATTTGCTAATCGACCCCATGCTTACCCACCTACAACCATCTATTTAACAACTTCAACGAACTTATGTATCATGTTGTTGATTCAATGAAATGGTCGTTGGAATCATTGATTGGAAACCAATGCAAATTCCCAAGTGAATGCTCGATATATGGCAGCGTCCCCTTTGTTTTTACTTATTGTGTGAACCATATCTATGTTTGGACATTACTCATAGGTGGTTATTTTAGTGCTAGTTGTATTGTGAAAGGGCACACATATGTATATTGGCTCCAAATTTGGGTGATAACATGCCATAGCCTAGGCAATTGCTCACAGCTAGCCTTGGGCATAAATTTTATTATTAAACCCCATTGTGAAGAAAAATAAAAAACCCTAAACCTAAAATCCTAGCTAAGTTGTAGAGTGACCAACTAAAAATTGGTGAGCAAGAAATAAGAAATGGGAGGGGTTAGGGTTTTGTTCACCCTTACCCCCCCCCCCCAATTATTTAATCCGTGTATGATGTGTGGGCTCTTGAGAAGGGGGCACATGACCCTTATGCAAGGACCCAACCTTTTTTTTTTTAAGCCAAATAATTGAATATTAATTATCGTTTAATTAAATTAATTTGAATTATTAAATTTAATTGTATTTGTTTAAATAATATATTTGATTTGATTTTCTATTATTAATTGGTTTTTATTATTGATTATGATGATGATGATTGTCTTTGTCCACTAAGAATTAGACCTTAAGAAGATAGAGATTATTTGGTTTTCTTTAAAATATTATTTCTATGCTCAAAAAGCCTACAGAGGAGGGTCCCTAACTTGCTATAGTTTTGGGGATCTAGGAGGTTAGAAAGGTTAGTGCCAGAGCAAAGATT
This sequence comes from Larix kaempferi, assembly GCA_027924585.1. Lineage (NCBI taxonomy): Eukaryota > Viridiplantae > Streptophyta > Pinopsida > Pinales > Pinaceae > Larix > Larix kaempferi. The sequence continues at coordinate 165,341 of BSBM01000593.1, forward strand.
TTGAAACTAAGATCTAATGTGAGTGAAAGCCAAGCATTCTAAGAGAAATTGATTTTCATCTTCCACGCTCATAGAATCACATAGATGGAAAATTCTTTCAGCCCAAGGCGTTTTAGGGGTTGTCCAACGACCAGTTTCGCTATGAAGCTCATGAGCATTCGTTCTAATCTTAGCAATATTACTTTTTTTCTTTGATCTTGGTAAGATAGAAATATAGTTTTGATCCTGGAGATCAGGGTTAATGATCTCATCGTAATATTAATAATATTGCATATTTTAAAATTTAACTATATTATTTTTAATAAAAATAAAATATGAAATAAAATATAAATATCCATATAAATAATAATTAAATAAAATTTAAAATTTAAATAATAAAATGAAATATATTATAAATTACATACTAGAATATAATTTTGAAAAACGATGATTAAATATTTTATTATGGTGGTGAGGGATGTGGTTGTCAAAAAATGTGGAGGCAGATTAAGGCAATATTAGTGGTCAAAGGAGTAGCAGAAATGACCCCGCACTAGCTTGATTATTAGAGTTTCACTATCTTATTGACCTACTTCACCCTTAGCCATGACCTCAAGTGATATGTTCATTACAAGTGAAAGTAAAGGATACTTAATCCTGTGCATATTGTTGTGTAACCTAGTAGACTAATTAAACCCTACTTATGAACCCTTTTGGCAAGTTTGCATAATCAATATGGTTAGGCGACGTGGAAATCAAGGTTGAGGTTGGGTGACACCATTGATTGAGAAAAACATACCAACACTAGTGGTACTATAACTTGAAATGTGCATTATAATGCTCTCCTTGGAGACAATCAACATGACACTTAAGAGGATTCTAGTAGTGAGCGATGCAACAATTGTTGAGTAAGAACCCTTTCCATCAGGGGAGGTTAATTAATAAGTATCAATGAATTTGGAGCAAGAACCTCCTACCTAGGGAAATAATAGAGAGCTTCATAAAATCAAGCTTCCAGAGTTTACTAGAGTTTGTGTTGGATAGCAATCCAAGACATGGCTAGAGGGAATGAAGAGGTGCTTTGCATTGAAAGAATATACCACCACCTCTAAGTCCAAAATGGCTATTTTTTAACTTTTAGGCCATGCTTTAGATTAGAAAGACAATTGCATCTCACTCCAGATATTGTCCCTTGGGAATCCTTTGAAGATAGGTTTTGAAGGAAGGACATGCCCGCATTCTTTGAGGAGGAGCAAGTAGGATCTTTCCATGCATTAGTACAAGGGAATTAGATTGTGGAGGACTATGAATTACGATTCATGTTATTGTTGAAGTATGTATCTTACATGGACACATATCAACGTCAGGTATATTGCTTTTTTTATGGATTGAACTACAATATAATGTCCCTCGTGCCAATGTGGAAGCCACCTTCAGTGCCACATGTAGTTGAATGTGCTCATTATGTGGAAGAACATGTAGGCTCTAAAGGGGATCAAAGAGGGGGTTTGAAAGCAAGGATTAATACCTAGTGTTGAGGAATGAGTAGTTGACCTAGGGGTGTGTATGAATAGGGTCAAATTGTACGTCACCGATCTAGGTACTTATGATGTTATATCCCTAATTTGAAATTTTACCCAATATGGCCAATTTTCGAACCTTGGACTAGTGAAACCCCAACTTGTCCCAAATGATCCAAAATGGTTTTGAATTATGTATGGAGGGACTTAGAAGGATATAGGAAACTATAATACAACCTTTAGACACCCAAACCTCTGTTATAAACATTCATGGTCTTCAATTTTCAAGGAGGGAAGACTTGGGACAAAACTAGTCAATTGGATTGGTGAAAATCCCCCCTAGGTCTACCACTATTTTCCCTCATATATAGTCTGGTAAATTGGTTCTAATAGAGGACATCAAGGAAAACATGTGTGCATCACTATATCAGGTTTTACGGTCAGATAAGTCTCCAAAAGGACAACATCTTCTAAGGCATACAATTTATGTGAAAATAGTGGACATGTGAGCATGAATTAATGTTGCAAACTATAGTATGTATTCAGGGGTCTGAATAAAATATTTTGTACATCCATTTAAATTCCATAAGTATCTTAAATCATAGTGAAAACATCCATAAAATTATGATATCAAAATGATTAAAAACATGCTACAATCACCATGAGAATATAGTGTGAAAACTAGCTCGAATATCAATGTTACTTGGATAAATAGTACATGAAGTGCTTAGTATTTCGAGTTGTGGCTCTCATGATCTATCCATTACAGAGTTATGCATCCATTAACAAGTTCATAAGGTCTAGGGCTGGTGCAAGGTAATGATACCCAATTATGACACATTAGTTGCAATGACATTCTGGAAAAACAGAAATATTACCATCAAAATCAATTATTAGAGGTACCTGCAAAACTTTTTCCAATTAGCTGTAAAAATATGAAGTGTAGAAAAATGGATGACCTTCGGAATATATAATTTTTATTTATGGAAAAGTGGTATAACCACCCCAAAATGTCATTATTCGAAGATTGGTATGTTATTTTTTTCTAAAACATAATGCACATGCTTTTGCTGACCAACCTATTTGCTATCTAAATTTTCAATTTACGAGAAAAAAAATATGTAGAGGCGTAGGCAACAGAAAAATCTTGTGAGGGGATATTTTTCCAAAATTTTAAAAGTCAATTTTATATTTTTTTTTAAATTATCGAAGTCAGTGAAGCCCTAAAACGACATGGTCAATTGTCGATCCACCATATCATGGTCTAAAAATAATCAAAATGCATTTTTTTTTAGGTTGTAGGTATTTTCGTGCTCTTATGTGGGTTCTTTTCCATTTTCGAAATAGGTAAGCCAATAAAAAGTTATAGTCCAAATAAACGACATGTGTTTTTTTATGAATTTGACATGAGTGGAGTTTAAAATGAATTAAAAATAGAGAACAACAACAGATCTATTAAAAAATTATATATTTCGAATCTGCACACAGAGCTCGACAAGTGTGTGCAATTTCATCTGTAGTGCACTCGTGGAGCTTATGCAGAACTAGCTTTGAAAAACTGGAAGTTGGAGCGTTTGATGTGTTCTTCCATAAATCATAGATAAATCAGACCGAGCCTAAAGGTGCAGTCCGAAGCTAATTCCAAGCCTGCAAGGGCACCAAAAAAAAATTGAATTCATACACGCGTGCGCGCATGCGTCCATGGAAGCGTGCACGCGTAGGTGCGGGTACGCGTTCAGGTAATTTCCTTTGTCATGGGGATACATAAAGTTGATGAACATGTGATGATGAAGAAGATGACGATGATGGAGATGTTGATGAGGAAGGGGGAGATGATAATGATGATTAAGATGTTGATGAGGAAGGGGGAGATGACAATGATGATGAAGATGTTGATGATGATGATGATGAAGATGTTGATGATGATGATGATGATGATGATATGATGGTGACAATGGTGATAAAGATGATGATGAAGATGATGGTGGTGATTATGGTGATGATGATCATGATCATGATGGTGATGAAGATGATGATGAGATGAGGATGATGATCATGATGGTGATGAAGATGATGATGATGATCATCATCATCATCGTCATCGTCATCATCATCTTCATCATCATCATCACCATCATCATCGGCATCTTCATCATCATTGTCATCTCCCCCTTCCTCATCAACATCTACATCATCGTCATCTTCATCATCATCACCATATTCTTCATCATCACCATCTTCTTCATCAACATCATCATAATCTTCATCACCATCGTCATCATCATCAACATCTTCATCTCCATCATCATCATCTTCTTCATCCTCATCACCATCACCATCATCATCATCATCATCATCATCATCATCATCAGCATCATCATCATCATCGTCGTCGTCATCATCAACACCATCATCATCATCGTCACCACCCTCTTCTTCCTCATCATCATCAACATCTAGGTCATCATCTTGATCGTCAATGTCAGATCAACATCATCATTATCATCCTCATCATCACCATTGATGTTGATGATGATGATGTTGATGATGAGTATGATGACCATCAAAATCATCATCATCTTCATCATCGTACTCATATTCATCATCGTCCACCACCACCATCATCATCATCATCATCGTCATCTTTTTCATCACCCTCTTCCTCATCAACAACATCTTCATCATCATAATCATCATCATCATCATCATCATCACGATAAGAAGATGATGACGAAGATGTCAATGAGGAAGATGATGATGAAGGTGGCGATGATGAGTATGATGAGGATGATGAAGATGATGATTTTGATGATGAAGGCAATGATGATCGTGACCATGATCATATGGTGATGATGATGATGGTGAGGATGACGAAGATGGCGATGATGATGACTAATGAAGATGACGATGACAAACATGATGATTTTGATGCTCATAATGATGATGATGATCATATTCTTCATACTCGTATTCATCATCTTCCACCACCACCATCATCATCATCATATCATCATCATCCTCATCATCATCTGCGTCCTCACAATGACGATGATGATGATCATGATGAGGAAGTTGATGATGATGAAGATGATGATGATGTGCTGCATATTCCTCATCATCTTCATCATCATCGTCATCATCTCCAAATTAGTCATCATCATCTTCGTCGACAATGATGATATGAAGATGTCAATGATGGTGATGATTATGATATGAAGATGTCAATGATAATGATGATGATATGAAGATGTCAATGATGATGATGATGATACAAAGATGATGACAAAGATGTCGATGATGATGATGATTATGAGGAAGATGGCGATGATGAGTATGATGACGAAGATGAAGATGACTAAATTATGATGACGACGACATTGATGACTGTGACCATGATCATATGACAATGATGATGAGGATGAGGATGACGATGATGATGATGATGATGACAGTGATGATGATGACTAATGAAGATGATGATGACGAATATGATGATTTTGATGATGATCATATTCGTCATCATCATCATCTCCATCATCGTACTCATATTCATCATCATCCACCATCGTCATCATCATCACCATCACCATCATCATTGTCATCATCATCACCATCATCATCATCATCATCCTTGTCCTCACAAAGATGATGATGATGATGGTGATGATGAGGTTGATGATCATGATCATGGTGTCGATGATGATGAAGATGATGATGAAGATGATCATGATGATGAGGATGATGTGTTGCATATTCGTCATCATCTTCATCATCTTCATCATCAACATCATCATCATCTCCATTAGTCATCATCACCATATTCATCATCATTGTCATCATCATCATCATCATCATCATCCCCGTCCCCACAATGATGATGATGATGATGAAGATGGTGATGATGATGACTAATGAAGATGAGTATGACGACGAATATGATGTTTTCATTAAGGCTTTCATAGGTTGCAGTTATCTTCAAAGGGGATTGGATACCTGTGTAGAGTTTTAGTTCTCGATGCGTTTCGGACTCCATAGTTGAGTCCATCTTCAGGAGAAAACATATCTCAATTGAAAGCTGCACGAATTTTTCATTATTTATATTGTTGTGTTATAATTTTCAGTTTAAATTTTTTCTTATTAGAGAGCCGACTTTAATTAATTAATGTGTCAGGGTACATATAAATCTTATTAATTAATGTATCTACATGAATATTCAATAATAATTAATGTATATATGTATATTATCTAATAATGGTTAATGTAACCAAGCAAAAATTACACAAATTTTAAATTTTAAATTTTTATTTTTATTATGTTGCAAAATATCAATTTTATTATGTTATTAATATTAAAAAATGCTCAAAAATAATTAAATGTTGTTAATATTATTTCTTAGAAATTGTTACATTGTATCCTGTACTTTAATTATGTTATTATAATATTATAGATTAATAATTAAATGTTGTTTTATTAACCAAAAGCTATAGTTATGAAATTAATATTTTTAATTTGTTTACAACCTTTGGTATTAAGTTTATAGTAAAGAAATTTCAAAGAAATTTTTAAAATTTTATCAAGTTTATGTTAAATGAATTTTAAGGAATTTTATAATTTTAATATTAAGTTTATAGTAAGGAAATTTTTAAGAATTTTTTAAAAATTTTATTAAGTTTATGTTAAAGAAATTTTAAAGAATATTTTGATTTTAAATTTTTAATTTAAATTAAATTTCAAATTTTATTTTTTAATTTAAAATTTTTTATTTTTTTATTTTTAATTTAAATTTCTAATTTTTAATTTTTTAATTTTTTTAATTGTTATTTTCATTTATTGTTTCGCAGGGAGTGAATGATTGGTTTCCATGAGTCACAAAGGGTAAGGCCGCCATCCTTTTTGAAGTTTCACGGTTGTTTCTCAATCTCTATTGCTTCACGTATGCGTCTTTTGTTCTAGTTTTCCTCAACTGCTAAGACTCTTGCTTCTTCAATGTAGGCATGGTGGGTAGTCTTTGATGAGTGCTCAGATACTGTTGATTTCTTAATTCTTCCATGAGTAACATCTGCACAATGCTCCTTTAACCTTGTCTGAATTGAGCGTCATGTCTCACCTATGTATATGTCTTCCAATGAGCATGGAAACAAATAAACACCTTTCCTTAGTTTAGGGTTGATGGGGTCTTTTGCTTTGTCTAACAAATTCCTTAGGGATTTAGGAGGGGAAAATATTGTTTTGATCTTTTTCTTCTTCAAAACATTGGCAATTTTATCAGTTGTCCCTTGGATATATGGGAGAAAATTTCTTCCTAGGTCTTCTTCTTCATTATTACGATTTTTAGTTTTCATACTTTTTTCCCTTCTGAAGCTTTGTTGATATCTTTTCTTTCGTAACCATTGTTTTGGAGGGTTTTCTCAAGGTGTTTCAATTCCTCATCAAGGTGTTCTTTATCCGAGATTCAGACAGCTTGTGTGGTGAGTGTGTGTAATATTCCCAGTTTTTGCGAAGGGTGATGGTGTGAGTTGGCATGTAAGTATGTGTCTGTATGGGTTTTCTTATGATACACCTGGTGGGCTAAGGAACCATCTTCTTTCTTAGTGATCAGTACATCAAGAAAAGGAAGGGAGTTGTTTTCCTAGATTTCCATGGTAAATTTTATGTGTTGAGATTGATTGTTCATGTGCCTTAGGAAGTCATCTAATTTGTCCCTGCCATGTGTCCAAAGAAATTGGTATCATCCACAAATCGTTTCCATTCTTTTGGTTTAAGCGGGTAAGAATCTAAGGATTTCTTCTCAAAATGTTCCATGTACAGGTTGGATATCATAGGGGAAAGGGGGGAACCCATTGCAACCCCGCTAGTTTGCTCATACAGTTCTCCACGAAAGGTAAAATAGGTAGATTTTAAACAAATTCTTAGTAGGTTGGTTATATCTTTACTAGTTATCTCTTCCACCACCTTAATTGCTTCTTCCACAGGGATTTTTGTGTAGAGTGGGGTTACATCAAAACTTACAAGCATATCATTATTATCAAGTTTGAGATCCCTAATGTTTTCCACAAAATGTGTTGAATATTTAATGTATGAAAATGTGTGGCCAACCAATGGTTTTAGGGTTTTTGCTAGGTATTTTGCTAGATTATACGTTGGTGACCCTATGTTGTTCACAATTGGTCTTAGTGGTACACCATTTTTATGAATCTTAGGGACTCCATAAATTCTTGGGATGATAGGGTCTTTGGGGGCTAGTCTCTTTTTTAGGTTATTATCTAATGACGACTCATTTATGGCTCTTTTAACCTCTCTAATGATCTTGTTGCTTGGGTATTTCATCAGTTTTTTATAGCATCCTATTGTTGTGAGATGTTCATTCATCTTAGCTTCATAATCAATGGTGTTCATTACTACCGTTGCATTTCCTTTGTCCTCCTTCATGATCATAATTTCCTTGTTAGTTTTTAAGTGTTTAATTGTTGTTATCTCCTTCTTGGTCAAATTGTTTTTAGGTGGTTTTTCTTTTCTTAATATCACTGCACAATCCTGCCTTATTTCCTCTGCGGTGTCTTCAAGAAGTGTCATTACTAAATATTCAATGGCACAAATAATTTCTTCAATTAGAATTTTGTTGGGTGCAACCGAGAAGCTTAAACATTTCCATAAAACATTCAATGCATCATTATTCAATTGTTGGTTTGATAAATTAACTATGCTCATCTTCTTTCTTCTGTTTAGTTCGTCTGGAGGTTATTCAACCACGTCTATTTTATTAACGAATAAGTTATTTAGGGTTTTCGACTGATCAATAGCGTTGTTAACATCAAATTGGTTGCATCTCTATTCTGAGATGTTGTTAGTGTCAGTGTTTAAGTTGTTATCTTCTAGGTTTCTTATCTCTCTATCACCCAGCCCTCGTATCTGTACGTTGTGAGCATTGTTCTCTGTTCATTCTATATTATTAATACCTACTAAGATCATGCTACTAGCATTACCTGTGTTGTCTGCACTCTCCTTACCAATGATATTATCAACATGGGGTGGCATTTCACCATTGTTACCAGCGTTACCAACGTTACCTACGCTCTCAATACCTACAATATCATCAGCATGGGATGGTCATTTTTTACTTTCAAGTAGTTTGAACTTCCTTAGGTGTGTAAACCTCATGCTTTCAGCAGTTCGATTGGCTCTTATAACCAGGCGGGAGAAATTAGATGACTTCCTAAGGCACATGAACAATCAATCTCAACACATAAAATTTACCATGGAAATTCAGGAAAACAACTCCCTTCCTTTTCTTGACGTACTGATCACTAAGAAAGAAGATGGTTCCTTATCCCACCAGGTGTATCATAAGAAAACCCATACAGACACATGCTTACATGCCAACTCACACCATCACCCTTCGCAAAAACTAGGAATATTACACACACTTGCCACACAAGCTGTCAGAATCTTCGATAAAGAACACCTTGATGAGGAATTGAAACACCTTGAGAAAACCCTCCAAAACAATGGTTATGAAAGAAAGATATCAACAAAGCTTTCAGAAGGGAAAAAGTATGAAAACTAAAAATCGTAATAATGAACCAGAAGACCTAGGCAGAACCTTTCTCCCATATATCCAAGGGACAATTGATAAAATTGCCAAAGTTTTGAAGAAGAAAAAGATCAAAAAAATATTTTTCCCTCCTAACTCCCTAAGGAATTTGTTAGACAAAGCAAAAGACCCCATCAACCCTGGACTAAGGAAAGGTGTTTATTCGTTTTCGTGCTCATGTGAAGACATATACATAGGTGAGACAGGACGCTTAATTCAAACAAGGTTAAAGGAGCATTGTGTAGATGTTACTCATGGAAGAATTAAGAAATCAGCAGTAGTTGAGCACTCATCAAAGACTAACCACCATATTTGCATTGAAGAAGCAAGAGTCTTAGCAATTGAGAAAAACTACAACAAAAGACGCATACGTGAAGCAATAGAGATTGAGAAACACCCGAGAAACTTCAATAGGGATGACGGCCTTACCCTTTGTGACTCATGGAAACCAATCATTCACCCCCTGCAAAACAATAAATGAAAATAACAATTAAAAAAATATAAATTGGAAATTTAAATTAAAAATAAAAAAATTTAGATTAAAAAATAAAATTTGAAATTTAATTTAAATTTAAAATTTAAAATCAAAAAATTCTTTAAAATTCCTTTAACATAAACTTAATAAAAAAATTTAAAATTTCTTTACTATAAACTTAATATTAAAATTATAAAATTCTTTAAAATTCCTTTAACATAAACTTGATAAAATTTTAAAAATTTCTTTGAAATTTCTTTACTATAAACTTAATACTAAAGGTTGTAGACAAATTAAAAATATTAATTTCATAACTATAGCTTTTGGTTAATAAAACAACATTTAATTATTTATCTATAATATTCTAATAACATAATTAAAGTATAGGATATAGTGTAACAATTTCTAAGAAATAATATTAACATTTAATTATTTTTGAGCATTTTTTAATATTAATAACATAATAAAATTGATATTTTGCAACATAATAAAAATTTTAATTTAAAATTTAAAATTTAAAATTTGTGTAATTTTTGTTTGGTTACATTAACCATTATTAGATAATATACATATATACATTAATTATTATTGAATATTCACGTAGATACATTAATTAATAAGATTTATATGTACCTTGACACATTAATTAATTAAAGTTGGCTCTTTAATAAGAAAAAATTTAAACTGAAAAATATAACACAGCAATATAAATAATGAAAAATTCGGGCAGCTTTCAATTGAGATATGTTTTCTCCTAAAGATGGACTCAATTATGGAGTCCAAAGCGCGTCAAGAACTAAAACTCTACACAAGTATCCAATCCCCTTTGAAGAATATGATGTTTTTGCTAATGATCATCATCATCATATTCGTCATCAACATCATCATCTTCATCATCGTACTCGTATTCATCATCATCCATCGTCATCATCATCATCATCATCATCGTCATCATCTCATCATCATCTTCATCATCCTCATCATCATCCGCATCCTCACAATGATGATGATGATGATGATGACGAGGAAATTGATGATGATGATGATGACGAGGAAATTGATGATGATGATCATGGTGTTGATGATGAGGAAGATGATGATGATGTGCTACATATTCCTCATCATCTTCACCATCATCATCACTGTCATCATCATCATCATCATCATCTCCAAATTATTCATCATCAGCATCATACTCATATTCATCATCATCATCTTCGTCGATGATGGTGATATGAAGCTGTAAATGATGATGATGATTATGATACGATGATGTCAATGATGATGATGATGATACGAAGATGATGACGAAGATGTCAATGATGATGATGATTAGGAGGAAGATGCTGATGACGAGTATGATGACGAAGATGAAGATGAATAAAGACAGTGATGATCGTGACCATGATCATATGATGACAATGGTGATGATGATGACCAGTGAAGATGATGATGACGAATATGATGATTTTGATGATGATCATATTTGTCATCATCATCATCATCTTCTTCAATCTTACTCATACTCATCATCATCCACCATCGTCGTCATCATCACCATCATCACCACCATCATCATCATCATCATCACCATCATCCTCATCATCATCCGCATCCTCACAATGATGATGATGATGAGGAAGTTGATGATGACGATCATGGTGTTGATGATGATGAAGATGATGATGAAGATTATCATGATGATGAGGATGATGTGCTGCATATTCGTCATCATCTTCATCATCAACATCATCATCATCTCCATTAGTCATCATCACCATATTCATTGTAATTTCCATCATCATCATCATCCTCGTCCCCACAATGATGATGATGATGAAGATGGTGATGATGATGACTAATGAAGATGAGTATGACGACGAATATGATGTTTTTGTTGATGATGATGATGATCATATTCATCATAAACTTCATCATCTTCATCATCGTACTCGTATTCATCATCATCCATCGTCATCATCATCATCATCATCATCATATCATCATCATCATCTTCATCATCCTCATCATCATCCGCATCCTCACAATGATGATGATGATGAGGAAGTTGATGATGATGATCATGGTGTTGATGATGAGGAAGATGATGATGATGTGCTGCATATTCATCATCATCATCATCATCGTCATCATCATCTCCAAATTAGTCATCATCATCATCGTACTCATATTCATCATCATCATCATCTTTGTCGATGATGGTGATACAAAGATGTCAATGATGATGATGATTATGATACGAAGATGTAAATGATGATGATGATGATATGAAGATGATGACGAATATGTCAATGATGATGATGATTAGGAGGAAGATGGCGATGAAGAAGATGAACATGACTAAAGACAGTGATGACGAAGACAGTAATGATCGTGACCATGATCATATGATGATGATGGTGATGATGGTGATGATGATGATGATGATGATGACTAGTGAAGCTGATGATGAAGAATATGATGATCATATTTGTCATCATCATCATCATCTTCTTCATCATCGTACTCATATTCATCATCATCCTGTAAGTTTTAAACCTTAACAGTGAAGTACAAACTTATATGATTCTTAAGCATTAACAGAAAATACACAATGGCACACACATTACACAGAGATTTTCACCTGGAAACCCTTAACCAGGAAAAAACCAGCAAAAACTTAGAGCCACATAGCTCCTTTTTCATTATATGTTTTATTTAACCATGTACAATACAATAAATGGTATTCCGCAGCATCTAAAACCCTAATTCGTTTACCCGAAATTAGGTTACAACCCTAATCCCTTTTACCGGGATTAGATAGAGTACAATGGGTCAAAAATTGCGAAAATAGAGTACTAGTGCCATAGGGATCGTGTTGTACACGCAGTGACCATGTGAAGAGATATAACATACCCAACACATCCACCATCGTCGTCATCATTACCATCATCACCATCATCATCCTCGTCCTCACAATGATGATGATGATGATGACTATGAAGATGGTGATGATGACCATGTTGTGGATGATGATGAAGAAGATGATGATGAAGATGATGAGGATGATAAGGATGATGTAGTGCATATTCATCATGATCATCATCATCATCAAGATCATCTCCATTATTCATCATCATTGATTCACCATCTTCATCATCATCATCATCATCCACCTAGCAGCATTATTCTTGATGTAATACATATGTTTATAATTCAAAATTAAATTAATGTTTTGAAATTAAAATACATATTTGTAAATATACCCCTAAACACCTAGAAGCACTTAAATGCACATAGGGATTATGGGTTAGAAGAGGTCCTAAAGGATTTTATGGGGGAGGGCCTCTTTATGGGGAGGGGATCTAGGAATAACCCAACACATTTATATCTCTTGGGTAATAAATGCACTGAACGTTACCCACCAAACAATACAACGTTCGGAATGGATGCGCACGCGCTAGATGCGTGTGCGCGTCCCTGTTGAAGATAAAATTTAGAAAAATCACCCGCGTTCTGTATCCCGCAATTTTTTCCTCATTTTCGCGTTCTCTTCGTTGGTTTCACACACAATCCGACAAGAATTTAAGGTAGATTGAATTCATACACCATTTGGTGCTTCCTTGACCATTTGGATAGAATACACAACATTTTGGGCTCTATTTTGGCTCCTTGGATTGAATACACACCTCTTGGGCTCTATTTGGATCAATCGAGTGAATACAGAACAATTGGACTCTATTTGGCACCTTGGATTGAATTCTCATGCTACTTGGATAGACATGAAGTCTTCTTACATATAGTGGACACATCAAAAGAGCATTTGACATTTGAGGCAAAGAGCAATCATAATCCTTGAGGTACGGTGATAATTTTATCTTGTTAAATGTAGTTTAGTCTTCATTCACTTGTTTGAATGGCATCTATTTTGGTTTTTCCTCATGAATTGTATGATAGATCTATTTTAGTTTTCTTAATCTTCAACATAGACAATAAAAACATCTTACCAAAAAAAAACTACAAAATGCACCAAGCAATGCTTTCAACCTTTCATGAAGATAATAAAAAAAAATTACTTGCATCACAACCAATAACATTTCATAATCACATTATTCCATCTAGTAGACAAACATTTGTTGAATTCCTCATGGTTTCACTACAACAACTCACACAAACACCTAGAGAATTGAAAACTCTTAGTCTTTTGGGGCTATTTTCCCTCATAGGGAAGTTGCTCCTACTAACATCCCATACCACCATTCAATACCATCCAATACCATCCTACCGAGTTCCTAGAGGTGTCGTTGCAGTTATATGTAGGGAATTCCCAATAGCTTTTACGATTATATGAAAACATTCTCACTAGATGTTGTTGTACATAATCAATTGGTACATCGAGCTTTAATAATCATGTGCACATCGAGTTTTAATATCTTATTTGTTGTTCATTCTTGCAGGGGTGATATTTTTGTTTTTTCTTAAAACGAATTGAATATGGGAAACAGACGTAATAATAAAAGAAAGTCTAGAAGGAACCCACTGCCCCTTGAAAAGGCCCATGAGATAAGAGAAAAAGCTAGGTTGTACATGCAAAACCATAGAAAGCAAAATGTTAGTGCCTTAGATCCACCAACAAGAAATGACGAAGTGGTTGAAGCCAATCAAATCTTGCCTGATGTTGAGTATGAAGGGATGGATGTTGAACAAGCTCTTAATTGGAAACCTCCCCAAGAAGAGCACACACTCCCTTGCAGGATCAAGTTGTGAATGAAGGGCCACAACAAGCCATTGACGGGACTCATACTTCCTTGCCGACTCCCTTGCCTCGACTATCAAGAGGACGACAAAGAACTCCCAGATGTATTCATGTGGATGAAAGTTCATTTTTAGGACTTGAAGGTAAGATGCCCAAACGCACTATTGATTTCCATTGTAGTAAGATAACGAAAGAATTTTTTGAATCCAAAACCGATGTAGCAAAATGTCAATTGTTTCTTGCTTTGTTAAAATCACATTGTCTAGTGGTTGTTAGGATAATTTTGAGCATAAAGGTAGTTAGAAGTTCAGATGTCAACAATCATGTTGTTAGAAATCTACAATCTGCATTTAATTTGATTGGAAAAACTTCTCATACAAAATATTTTAATGTGGCCCGTCGTGTACTGTCGGAATCGATTGTAGACAAATCCACAAGGCAACATCGCCTACTATCACACACATGTAAAATCTTTAAAGTAGATAGAAAGACTCTTCAAAAGTATTCTTCCATTAGAGAAAAAATTGAGACCCCAGGCCAAGAAGATTGTTGGGCCTTTGTTGGTAGGTTACCTCATTCAGACATGAAGCTCATTGATGCTGTTAAAGAACTAGTGCAGAAGTTTTGGCATGATAACACTAGACCGTCATCGAATCAAAGAGATGTTTTAAAGTTGAGAAAAGGTGTTAGGGGGGGGTGAACCCCATGTCAAGCACTTCCTTGACATGACACAAACAAAACTCTACGAGAGGTTCAAGAATGAGCACACACAATTGAACTTGGGCCAAAGGTCCTTTGAAAAATGCAAACCCTGGTATGTTAAAATTTGCAATGATCGCAATACATGTTGTTGTAGATACCATGTAAAATTTGAGTACTTTTATGATACATATAGACATATATTTTGTGATTTGCATACTAACATTGTGTAGGATTGCCTATCATTACAACCACTGAATGCATCCAGAGAATTTACACATAGCATAATGTGTCCAAGACCTAAAGGACAAAAACATTATAAAATATCATGTTTATATGAGACGTGTTCCAGTTGCAGTGGATTTGCATTATTGAGCCCGTGCATCCACGCAACCACGGAGCATGCATTTGGGAGGATGTCAATAGAAATACAGAACTTCTAGTACATAACATATCAAGTAGATAGTTCAAAGGAAAGAAAAAAAATTGCATTGGTGAAGTCACAGGTAATCTAAGTTTGCATACTTTCATACTGTACATGTTGAATTTGTACATATATATTCACATTGAAAATGTCACATTGTATTAATGCCCTGGGTTTTGTGGCACCAGGTACAAATTTGCAATTTCATGAAGGAATTCTACCAAAATACCGAGAAGTATGTACAGCATGTCCATGTAGCATGATGGCAGGATGAACAGTACAGACAGTGTAGGGACACCTTCCCCAATGGCACAATATTGTCGGTTGTGGACTTTGCTGAAAAATACACCCTACAGCCACAGAATAAGATTCAAATTCAATACTACCATTCAAACCAAGTTAGCATAATGGTCCATATCACGTATAGGCACGCGCTAGAGAGCAGCAACGACAGGAGGATAATATTGAAAGAGACCAACTTCTACATCAGTGACGACAGGTTCCATGACCTGCATTACGTGCAACATTGCTTCAAAATTTTCTATGATCAGCTAAAGGAGAGAGGTATATAGATGGATCAGCATTGGATATGGTCAAATGGTTGTGCAGGCCAGTTCAAATATGCACATGTTTTCCAGTGGTTGAGTATTTTGCACAAGACTTATGATGTGTTGCATGTATGGAACTATTTTGAGACTGGGCATGGAAATGGATATCACGACGGGGCTGGAGCATGTCTCAAAACTTCCCTATGAAGGGAAGAGATGAGGTGCATGGGAGGCCCTCATATTCGGAATGTTGAATCCATAGTTTGATGGTGCTCTGCAAAAATGTCATATCAAACCACGAAGCAACACATACCAATAGGTAGAGGACATGTCAGAAATTTCTGGCATGTAGTTGATGTAGACCGACCGCGTTCTTATAGTTGCAGTACTGTGCAAGGAACTCGTGGATTTCATTCGGTTCGAAGCTCAAACAACCCCTTATTTGAAATATGGACGTAAAAACTTGCTTGCTTTTGTGGGCCTTGCAGCAGTTGTGAAT
Source organism: Larix kaempferi (assembly GCA_027924585.1). Taxonomy (NCBI): domain Eukaryota; kingdom Viridiplantae; phylum Streptophyta; class Pinopsida; order Pinales; family Pinaceae; genus Larix; species Larix kaempferi. Next base: position 181,832 of record BSBM01000593.1, read on the forward strand.
GGGATGAATGCGAATCAATGGATTGGGTTGATGAATGGGATCATGTATCACTTGCAGTGGACCCACGTGCAGTTGTTGAAACAATCCATTTAGAGGAAGGCCAGTCCTCTATTTTGAATGAATGTGATCATTTATCTTATCTAGTACAGCCAGGTAAACATTTCTGCATGCAAATCCTGGTTCCCTCCTTGTTTATATGTAATTATCCAAGTTATCAAACCACTACTTGTTGGAATATGACCGTAAAATGCATCTTTGCAGGACACATCTATGTAGTTGTCGCCCCGACAGATAGTGCAATTGGGACGAATTATTGGTTGGAACGATGCATCTAGGGGAAGCAAACCCTCCTCGCATCATTAATGGATAGTGAATACATTACCTTTCCCACTGGCTCGATGGTTGTTCAGGGGGAATATCTTACAATGGATGGAAAGGGACCAAAGAGCAATGGCTACACATACACGGATTATAGACCTGGGTCGCGGGTGTATCAATTTGCGCACTTGATCGTTGGTACAAACATCCAACTATAGACAATGTCAACGAAGTCATCAAACAAGGTACGCTACTTACTACCTCATGCAGAGCACGAGAGGTTGTTTGAGACAATACAAAACCGAGAGGATCCAGAAGGCCTAATTGATTGAGGTACATAGTATAGTAATGATGTGATTGTTTATTCATGCATGTCCAAAGTTATTCATGTTAGGTAGTTTATTTGATATCGTTATCTTATATCATTTATTTGATGTTTGATTTATTATTAAGTTATGATTTATAGCCATGTGATTGTTTATTCATGCATGATCAATGTTATTCATGTTAGATAGGAATTTGATATCGTTATCTTATATCGTTTATTTGATGTACATGAGTTATGATTAAGTTATGATTTATGTGAATATGTATGTGGTTCATGTGATGCAACAACTTCCATATTGGCCTGAGCTACTTCATCATCTCCTTGAGAAAATTTGATGGTCAAATGCATAGAGAACTTCTAGACTCTTAGATATGTATCCTAACAATTTATTTTAAAACATGCTCATTTATGGTTGAAGATTGATGCTTGATTCCTATAGAAAACCACTTAGATACATCATCTCTATCATCATCATCATGATATTCTTCGTCATCATCATCATCATCTTCATCACCATCACCATCATCATCAACGTCTTCATCTTCATCATCATCACCATCTTCATCATCACTGTCATCTCTAGGTCCCTCACTAACATCGCCATCATCATCACCATATCCATCATCATCACCATATCCATCATCTTCATCATCTTCATCATCATCAACATCATCATCATCATCTCCATCATCTTCATCACCATCATCATCATCATCATATTCATCACCATCATCATCATCATCATCTTCATCACCATTGCCATCATCACCAACACCTTCACCATCATCACCATCTTCATCATCATCACCATCTTCATCATCATCACCATCTTCATCATCATTGTCATCTCTAGGTCCCTCGTCACCATCTTCATCATCATCACCATCTTCATCATCATGGTCATCTCTAGGTCCCTCATCACCATCTCCATCATCATCACAATATTCATCATCATCATCATCATCTTCATCACCATCGCCATCACCATCTCATCCTTCATCAGTTAGCTGCTAACCACAAGTGCCCGGGGGAGGATTTTGCAAAGTTGACCCCCGTGTGGAAAAATTGCACACTCCCTCACTGAGAAAAACCCTAGTTTCCAATATGTACCTACAAGGTGACACCCAGGCCATAGGACTAGAGGGGAGGGGCACCCCTGGCACTATCCTGACGTCCTGAATCCAACGGATTCGACGGTTTGTCGATCAGAGCCACGGTCGTCGTTCTATGGCTCAGTCCGTCTCCCATCTGAAAGGCCTTCAGGGACACCTGCTGGATACCTGCCGGAGGCATAGAACTCCAACCATGCAACAGAACCGGGTTTCGGCGAGTCCTACAAGTGTGTCTAGGGAGGTTATGGCTAGGGACGCTAGCCACAAGTGCTCAGGGGAGGATTTTGCAAAGTTGATCCCCGTGTGCAAAAATTGCACACTCCCTCACTGAGCAAAACCCTAGTTTCCAAGATGGACCTACAAGGTGACACCTGGGCCACGGGACCAGAGGGAAGGGGCACCCCTAGCACTATCTCGACGTCTTGAATCCAACAGAGTTGACGGTTCATCGATCAGAGCCACACTCATCGTTCTATGGCTTGCTTCATCTCACATCCGAAAGGCCTTCAGGGACACCTGCTGGATGCCTATCGGAGGCATAGAACTCCAACCATGCAACTGAACCAGGTTTCGGTGAGTCTTGCAAGTGTTTCTAGGGAGGTTCTGGCTAGGGATGCTAGCCACAAGTTCCCGGGGGAGGATTTTTCAAAGTTGACCCCCATGTGCAAAAATTGCACACTCCCTCACTGAGCAAAACCCTAGTTTCCAAGATGGACCTACAAGGTGACACTCGGGCCACGGGACCAGAGGGGAGGGGCACCCCTAGTACTATCCCGATGTCTTGTATCCAAAGGAGTCGATGGTTTGTCGATCGGAGCCACGTTCATCGTTCTATGGCTCACTCCGCCTAGCATCCGAAAGGCCTTTAGGGACACCTGCTGGATACCCGTCGAAAGCATAGAACTCCAATCGTGGAACATAACTGGGTTCCAGCGAGTCCTGCAAATGTGTCTAGGGAGATTATGGTTGGGGACGCTAGCCACAAGTTCTTGGGGGAGGATTTTGCAAAGTTGACCCCCGTGTGCAAAATTACACACTCCCTCACTGAGCAAAACCCTAGTTTCCAATATGGACCTACAAGGTGACACCAAGACCATGGGATCAGAGGAGAGGGAAACCGCTAGCACTATCCCGATGTCCTGAATCCAACAGAGCTGACAGTTTGTCGATTGGAGCCATGGTCGTCATTCTATGGCTCGTTCCGTGTTGCATCCAAAAGGACTTCAGGGACACCCGCTGGATACCTACCGGGGCATAGAACTTCAACTGTGCAACAAAACCTGGTTCTAGGGAGTCCTGCAAGTGTGTCTAGGGAGGTTCCTACTGGAACATATAGATATTAATAGGATTTATACAATTTCTGTTTTATGAGGAACTGACCTTAGAACTTCTCGTAGCAATGACAATGAATCCTTGATTTTGCATTTGTTAGCAAAAGAAGATCAATTTTCGACAAAATAATGTAGTTATTACATGTGGAGGCAGGGGTTTCCCGTGGAAAATGAGTGTAGGGTTGAGAAGAGGAAAGATGTTGGGAAATGGGCTATTACATTCGCTTTTCCGATGGGCAAGTGGTTTACAGAAGGAAATATGGCGGCTATAGGTATCATTCGCTTTTATTGCTGAAAAATAGAAGGGATTTTCAAGTCACCTGCAAAACTCTCCTTTGTTGAAATATCTAAGTTCTTCCAACAACATAGATTTGGCTAGTGTATCAAATGTTGTCTTCCACGCCAGAATTTATCTTTCGTCAAAGGAGTTGCACATATTATGGCTAACCAAATGGTCTTGGGAGCTTGGAAGTGCAGGCAAATATTATTCCATGCCTGAATATACCCAGAAGGCAATTATAAATTTAGATCCTCGAGAATACCTGAATCTACCCAGAAGGAAATTATAAATTTAGATCCTCAAGAAGTTGAGAAACTATATGAGTGGTTGAATCAGTATCCTAAAATTATAGAGCTTTCTATCTCAAAGTTTGTTGAGCGGCTCCTTGATGTAGTATCAGACTCAACAGATGGTAAACTTGTTATCAACACTAGAATGGCCCCTGGGTTTCAGCTAGGGGACCCCCCACATAGCATGCCTAGAAGGCCCGGAAGTGGTGCTAATGGGCCATCCCCGGAGCTAGGGTTTTGCTTAGTGAAGGCCATTCCAAATTTTCTCAAGGGGGCCATTTCCCATCCGGAGGCCCCCGGGCGTGCATGGCCACCGTGGGCAGGCCCACTATGGCCACGTGGACCTGTGGGAGCTGACGGAATCTGAGTCCGCTCGCCAGTTTGGGTTTCGTGGCCGCGAAGCAAATTCCCAAAGTGTCCCTGAATGGCCCCGGGGTGCCTAACTAGGATGCCCGTAGAACCCAAACCGTGGCTTGGTTCATGAATCCGTCGATTCCGGTGGGTTTGGGGCATTGGGTTTCAACTAGGGGACCCCTCACAGCATGCCTCAAAGGCCCGGAAGCAGTCCCAATGGGCCATCCCTGGAGCTAATTTTTTTCTCAGTGAAGGCCATTCCAAATTTGCTCAAGGGGGCCATTTCTCATCCGGAGGCCCTAGGGTGTTCGAGGCCACCGTGGATAGGTCCACTATGGCCATGTGGACATGTGGGAGCTGACGAAATCCAAGTCCGCTTGCTGGTTTGGGTTCTGTGGCCGCGAAGCAAATGCGCAAAGTGTCCCTGAATGGCCTCGGGGTGCCCGACTAGGATACCCGTAGCACCCGAACCATGGCTCGGTTCGCAAATATGTCAACTCCGGTGGTTCCGGGATGCCGGGTTTCTGCTCAGGGAACCCCCAAAGCATGCCTTGAAGGCCCAAAAGCGGTGCCAATGGGCCATCTCCGAAGCTAGGTTTTTGCTTAGTGATGGCCCATTGGCACCACTTCCGGGCCTTCAAGGCATGCTGCGTGGGGTCCCCTAGCTGAAACCCAATGTCCTGGAACCATTGGAGTTGACGTATTTGTGAATCGAGCCATGGTTCAGGTGCTAAGGGAATCCTAGTCGGACACCCAGGGGCCATTCAGGGACACTTTGGGCATTTGCTCTACGGCCATGGAACCCAAACTGGCCAGCGGACTCAGATTTTGTCGGCTCCCACAGGTCCACATGGCCATAGTGGACCTGTCCACAGTGGCCATGCATGCCCGGGGACCTCCGGACGAGAAATGGCCCCCTTGAACAAATTTTGAATGGCCTTCACTGAGCAAAACCCTAGCTTCGGGGATGGCCCATTGGCACTGCTTCTAGGCCTTTGATGCATGATGTGTGGGGTCCCTTAGCTGAAACCCGGTGTCCTGGACCCATCGGAATCGACGGATTCACAAACCAAGCCATGGTTCGGGTGCTACGGGCATCCTAGTCGGGCACCCCGGGGCCATTTAGGAACACTTTGGGCATTTGCTTCACAGCCACAGAACCCAAACCAGCGAGCGGACTCAGATTTCGTCGAATCCCATAGGTCCATGTGGCCATAGTGGACCTGTCCATGGTGGCCATGCATGCCTGGGGGCCTCTGGATGAGAAATGGCCCCCTTGAACAAATTTGGAATGGCCTTCACTAAGCAAAACCCTAGATCCGGGGATGGCCCATTGGCACTACTTTCGGGCCATCAAGGCACGTTGTGTGGGGTCCCCTAGATGAAACCCAGCATCCCAGACACACCAGAATCGATGGATTTGGGAACCGAGCCATGGTTCGGGTGCTACGGGCATCCTAGTTGGGCACCCTGGGGCCATTTAGGGACACTTTGGGCATCTGCTCCGCGGCCACGGAACCCAAACCAACGAGCGGAATCAGATTTTGTTAGATCCCACAAGTCCACATGGCCATAGTTGACCTGTCCACGATGGCCACGCACGCCCGGGGGCCTCCGGACGAGAAATGGCCCCTCTTGAGAGAATTTGGAATGGCCTTCACTGAGCAAAACCCTGGCCTCATGGATGGCCCATTGGCACCGCTTCCGGGCCTTCGAGGCATGCTATGTGGGGTCCCCTAGGTGAAACCCAGTGTCTTGGACCCACCAAAATCGACGGATTCATGAACCGAGCTATGGTTTAGGTGCTACGGTCATCCTAGTCGGGCACCCCGGGGCCATTCAGGGACACTTTGGGCATTTGCTCCATGGCCACGAAACCCAAACCGGCGAGCGAACTTGGATTCCATCAGCTCCCACAAATCCATGTGGCCATAGTGGACCTGTCCATGGTGGCCACGCACGCCTGGGGGCTTCCGGACGAGAAATGGCCCCCTTTAGCGAATTTGGAATGGCCTTCACTGAGCAAAACCCTAGCTCTGGGGATGGCCCATTGGCATCGCTTCCGAGCCTTCGAGGCATGCTATGTGGGGTCCCCTAGGTGAAAATAGGCATCCCAGACCCACCGAAATCGATGTATTCGTGAACCAAGCCACGGTTTAGGTGCTACGGGCATCCTAGTCGGGCACCCCGGGGCCATTCAGGGACACTTTGGGCATTTGCTCCGCAGCCACGGAACCCAAACTGGGGAGTGGATTCGGATTTCACTGGCTCCCACAGGTCCACATGGTGATAGTGGACCTTTCTGTGGTGGCCACGCACGCTCAAGGGCCTCCGGACAAGAAATGCACCCCTTTAGGGAATTTGGAATTGCCATCACTGAGCAAAACCCTAGCTCCGGAGATGGCCCATTGGCACTGCTTTCAGTCCTTTAAGGAATGCTTTGGGGGGTCCCCTCGTTGAAACCCAGTGTCCCAGACTCACTGGAGTCGACAGATTCATGAACCGAGCCACGGTTCGAGTGCTACGGGCATCCTAGTTGGGCACCCTAAGGCCATTCAGGGACACTTTGGGCATTTTCTCCGCGGCCACGGAACCCAAACCAATGAGCGGACTTGGATTCCGTCAGCTCCCATAGGTCCACGTGGGCATAGTGGACCTATCCACGGTGGCCATGCAGGCTTGGGGGCCTCCGGAAAATAAATGTACCCCTTTAGGGAATTTGGAATGGCCATCACTGAGCAAAACCCTAGCTCTGGAGATGGCCCATTGGTACCACTTCCGGGCCTTCAAGGCACGCTTTGGGCGTCCCCTAGCTGAAACCCAACATCCCTGACCCACCAGAGTCGACGGATTCATGAACCGAGCCATAGTTTGGGTGCTATAGGCATCCTATTCGGGCACCCTGGGGCCATTCAGGGACATTTTGGGCATTTGCTCTACGGCCACGAAACCCAAACCGGCGAGCAAACTCGAATTCCATCGGTTAGAGTTAGAGTTAATGATGATGCCGAAGATGGTGATGCTGACGAAGACATTGATGATGATGGTGATGGCGATGGTGATTGTGATGGTGATGGTGTTGGTGATGGTGAGGAAGATGGTTTAGTGCTAAGGTTTGGGTGAGGGTTAGGGTTGGAGTTATAGAAGGAAATTGAGTTAGGGTTAGAGTTAGAGTTAATGATGATGATGAAGATGGTGATGATGATGATGATGGTGATGGCGATGGTGATGGTGATGGCGGTGATGAAGGAGATGGTTTAGTGCTAGGGTTTGGGTGAGGGTTAGGGCGATAGTTATAGAAGGAAATTGAATTAGGGTTAGAGCTAGAGTTAATGATGATGACGAAGACGTTGATGATGATGGTGTTGGTGATGGTGATGAGGGACCCAGAGATGACAATGATGATGGAACCTAGAGATGACAATGATGATGAAGATGGTTATGATGATGAAGGCATTGATGATGATGGCGATGGTGATGAAGATGATGGAGATGGTGATGAGGGTGGCAACGGTGATGAGGGACCTAGAGATGACAATGATGACAAAGATGGTGATGATGATGAAGATGGTGATGTTGATGAAGGCGTTGATGATGATGGCGATGGTGATGAAGATGATGATGATGATGACGATGAGGATGATGATGGAGATGTTGGTGATGATGAAGATGATGATGATGTTGATGATGATGAAGATGATGGAGATGGTGATGATGGTGGCGACGGTGATGAGGGACCTAGAGATGACAATTATGATGGAACCTAGAGTCGACAATGATGATGAAGATGGTGATGATGATGAAGGCGTTGATGATGAAGGCGTTGATGATGATGGCGATGGTGATGGAGATGGTGATGAAGATGATGGAGATGGTGATGATGGTGGCGATGGTGATGAGGGACCTAGAGATGACAATGATGACAAAGATGGTGATGATGATGAAGATGGTGATTATGATGAAGGAATTGATGATGATGGCGATGGCGATGAAGATGATGATGATGAGGAGGAGGAGGAGGAGGAGGAGGATGGAGATGTTGGTGATGATGAATATGATGATGATGATGATGATGGAGATGGTGATGATGGTGGCGACGGTGATGAGGAACCTAGAGATGACAATGATGATGAAGATGGTGATAATGATGAAGGCGATGATGATGGAGATGGTGATGAAGATGATGGAGATGGTGATGATGGTGGCGACGGTGATGAGGGACCTAGAGATGGAAATGATGATGGAGATGGTGATGATGATGAAGATGGTGATGATGGTGAAGGCGTTGATGATGATGGCGATGGTGATGAAGATGATTATGATGATGATGATGATGATGAAGATGGTGATGATGATGGAGATAGTGATGAGGGACCTAGAGATGACCACGATGACGAATATGGTGATGATGATATTAGATGTAGTGATCATAATCGTCATGGGGAGATTTTTTTTTATCAAATGCCACACAATCATAGTTGTAAGAACCATAGTCACAGTCCTAAAGTTGCATAATTGAACCACGAGCAACATCAACTAATTGTGGCATCACATGAACATGGTAAGAATAACCATTGATGGGGGCGAGGGTGGGTATAAACATTGTGTAGATGATCTAGAGAAAAAAGTTGGTGCTCTATAGAGGTTAAATGAGATGACCATATCCAAATGATGTATGATGATGAATTTGGGAAAAAAAATTTATTCTCACTAAATACACAAAACACCTTACCATCCTTGAAAAACTGAAAAAATGGTTAGTTGTTTTCAAAGGCAGTATATAACTATTGATGGCAATTTCTTTGATGAACCATGTTTGGAAAACTACTATAATGGTTTGTGTTGTATGAAGTGAGAGTCCCTGGGATCCATTTGTTGGAAATAAAACTTCCATATTAGATTCTGAATGTCTACAATGACTTGGAAAAAAATTTCAATCCTTTAATCAACTTTACTTGCAAAAATTCTTCTTAACCCCCAATCTCTTTCATGCTAAGATCTATCGAGAAAGTGTAGAGTGTCTATCTCAAAATTCTTAGACTTAACTCCTCAATTGTTTGGATAGGGTTAAGATCAATTTGTTATCCTAAGGGGATAACTCAGTGATTTGTATCCATTTTTTATGGCCATTTTACTAATTATGTTCCAACACATGCTCAGTTCAAATCCCCCTAGGTGATACACACAAATTTATGTTGATATGTTTACTAAAAATGAAATCCTTGAATATGGGGAAGTGTCCCTTCAATTTCCTCACAAGGTTTCCTTTAGAAAGGAAAAGATCAACTTGTGATATCAAAGCAGTCAAATAATGTATTTTGAAGGTTAGAAACAAGTATGCTCTCAACTACGAAATATTGTCCATCAACAACCATGCAGATATTCTATAAGTAATCCCAAGATACTCTGCAAGTTGTCAACAATGGCCTTCATTGTGCATAAAATCACATAAATCAAGCATGGAGTATACACTACACATCCATCACCATTGCACTTGAATAAAGGTAAGTTTATATAGACTATCCAGGTGTGGATAAGTTATAAAAGTGGTTCCACAACCGATTTTAGCATGCTTTTGATTGGTTGAAACAATCACAAACATATTCTCAAGTAGTTAAATTTATCAAAAACAAGTCGAACGATCATGTACTAACAATCCACCAACAACCCTACAGTGAATCGTATACCATGCATATCTTTTTTAATGTATTATGGAAAAACATTTCAATCATTCCTAGCAATTATTGAACATTTGCAAGTGCAAAAGAAAAAAGGGTTGAGTGTTTCTTAATTATAAAGCTACGCATCCAACATTATTGCACCTCAATGAGGATAGTTTATAGAGACAATTTAGGCATGGATAAGTAATACTATAAAAATTGGTCTTATACAACCGAGTTTAGCATGCGTTTGATGGATTCAAAGAATCATAGACATAAATTACTAGATGACTAATGTATCAAAAACAAGTTAAGGAATCATGTACAATCTAAGCAAGTTGTCTAATAAAATAGTTGAACATAGTCAAATGTCATTCATTGAAATTTTAAGCCTAAAACAAGGATTTTTAAAACGAATGTCAAATATACATGATATAGGGGTACCTAAAAAATGTCATGTCATTTAATGCACTGCAACACTTACGCTTTGGATGCAAAGGAGTAATCAAAGACATGATCATGATTTCATAACACAATTATAATTGTAATGTATTAAATTAGCAAACAATGTACTATTTTTACAGGTGCGTGTATGCCAAAAATATTAATATTTTCCACTCTCTTATACAACAATCATTTATCTGATATTGACCGCTTGACGTTAAAAAAAAAATCAAAAATATATATATTCGACTAAAACATACAATAAGTTTGTCAATAACAACACTCTAGTATATCCATTGACATTGATGCCTTATATGGACTGGAAAATATTGTATTTGTCATGTTTTCACACACATGCCTATGCACTAGGTTTCGTTTATGTGTATTTTGCAATAGTGTATGATTTATTTTTGTTTACAAGTATTGGATTCAATCCTATCTAAAAAGATGCCAATTTTGTCCCATTTTCTCATTAGTGAGGAATTTTGGACATGCACGTCCATTTTCTACTATTTTCAATTGCATAGATATCCAATACACACATACACACACTATGATATCCAACTTCTCTTCTAAGATCTAGGTAAAACCAAAATTTAGACAACATCACATCCTGATACACACAACATGAGACAACGAGATTAGACAACGAGATATATAAATCACATACCTAAAAGTCCATGTACATCGACGCTGCAAAACTCATCCAAACATATACAATTTCTGGAAAATAGTAAAACATGGTTCCCAATGTATGTATAGTGGCAACTCGTGCCCTAAACAAAATGCGACAACTCATGCCATAGATCCAAAATACATGGCAACTCGTGCCGTAGATACAAAGTACATCAAAACTGGTGCAAAAAAGTGCCACATCGTGGCTAATGTACATAACATATGGTGTGTCAAGAATTGTGACCACCCCCGTCACTCCCAAGCGCATCTCCAAAGTCGATCTTCCTACTCTTCGAGCTATCGGTACCTCAGGTCTTGCTTCTTCTAGGAGTAGACCGTCTCTCCAGGCTCTGGAACAAATGATATAAGATACCGTCATTTTCAAGCATTTGCAACATTTACCACATTTATAAAATAAATGTAGAATTCAAATCTTAAATAAATCACCTCTGAGGTGACTAAGAAACGTTGGACAGTTGTCTTGGATCTGTGGATCCTCTCCGCAATTCCATCCTACAACATTTACAACAATCATTTCATTGAAAAGTAATAATTGCTTAAATTAATTTATGTTAATGCATCAAAATATTTTCATAAATTAGTTTGATTCTCACTGTGTACACCTCCGACGATGGACATGGCTGGGCTTCTGGGCTAGCAGGTGGCGCAGATGGCTGGACAACCACCTCCGATGCAGTGATGGGGGGGGCGCAGATGGCCGAACAACCACCTCCGATGCAGTGATGGGGGGGGGGGGGGCATAGATGTAGTGGCAGTGTGATGTACCTGCAATAATTAATTAATGCAAATACACGAGATATCAGAAATAATAGAACAGAATCGCTTTTATATTGATCACGGGCCACTTCGAGGGGGCAACCTCCTTTGAGAAAGCTCAATACAATTAACTTCACCGTGCCTTCAGTGACCTCAACACACACTTATATACTAAGTCTATGCCCAATACTATGAGTCAAAACCATGGGACATATAATACTACGGGATGACTTACAAAGCATGTGCATCCAATACTATGGGTCAATACTATGGGCTAATATAAACTACGGATCAACAAATACTATGGGACGACTTACAAAGCATATGCGTCCAACAACAATATACTAACATAGTAAAGAGAAGGGTTGACATAGGTTCCTAACATCCCCTCTCCCTTAAAAAAAGCTTTGTCCTCTAAGCTTTGGTTGGAGAAATTGCTGCAGAATCTAAAGGAGTGGTTCCCCGGTAGCATCCTCGGTTTGCATTTCGGGCCACTGACGCCTTTGGAGTGTCAAGGAGGATTGCTTGGAAGGCTGTAGATGAAGAAGAACCCTGTCAGCTGTGTGGAAAATGCGCTCAGAATGGTGCTGATCGGCTTGTTGTTTCAGGCGAATTCTGGCCATGTGAAGATTGTCCTGCAGAATGAGAAGAATCTGATCGCGGTTTCGAAGAACCGAGTCAATTTCCTGAACTAGAGAGCTGCTAAGGGTGTATGGAAGAAGAACAGGCGGTGTTTTTCCATAGATTGCTTCATATGTTGTCCTTTGAGATGTGGTATTGTACCACCAGAGCGCTGCTAGGAAATCCATAGAAATAGTTGGCCAAAGCTGTGTAGGGATGGGCAAGGGTTTGAGCAATCCCGAAAGGAGTGTCGTTTCCTCCTTATTGACTTGGAAAGTATCATCATCAGCCACCATCTGTTGAATTGTCATTTTTAGTCCTGACCAAAAGAAGTTACATTGTTCCCGGTCATACATTTTGCAGAACCCAGAGTGCCCTATTGATGAAGAAGCATGGAGTTCATAGAAGAGATAGCCCTGTTGAACATATTGCAACCAATTTGGAACAAGTAGAGAAAGAGCTGTAAGAGAAAATGGGTCATCAATTGTGCGAGAAGGAGCATCTTCCACCATATTGTCCTTACCCTTCTTGTAAGTGATCACATAGGGAGAACCCATGAGTTGGATAACCCATTGCAGGTGTGGTGGGGAGGAGACCCATTGGTCCAAAAAAATTTCCAGACTCGAGAGATCAGTCTTGATGCAGAAATAATTCCCTAATAGGTATGGCTGCCACTTCTGTACTACATGCAAAATAGCCATCATTTCCTGCTGAGAGGTAGATGTGGCTACATTTTTACCGGAAAGGTCTCTTGAAGGAAGCAAGCGCATTGGTTCAGCAAAGATACCTGCATATCTATCCAAGGAAGTAGTGGAGACTATTGATGGGTGCATCTGAATGGAATTGAGCTGAGCGATGACACCATGTGAATTTTTCTTAAGGATTTTTTCCACGTGATGTGAACTGATGATGCAGAGAGACATTGGTTGTAAGCCCATAAATTTGTGTTGTGCCCCATTGACTTTAAACTACATCCAAAGTTCAGCAAAATCCCATAAGATGGGGCCAAGTGTGCGTAACCATTGAACGCCCAAAACCACATCACATCTGCCTAAGGGCAAGGAAAACATGTCAGAGCATAGGTTATAATATTCCATAGAGATACGCACATTGTGACACTTCCCCTTGCAAGGTAAGGTGCCCCCATTGGCAACCATGACTTCAAAGCTGGAGCAAGGATGGACAAAACAATCAGCCTGTTTGGCAATCCGAGGGTCAATGAAGTTATGAGTGCTACCAGAATCAATGAGTATGGTAAGAGGGAGCTTCTTGAAGTATCCCCTGACCCGCATTGTTTGTGGGGTGGTGACGCTGGTTACAGCATGGAGAGAGATCTCAGGTGGGTCATCCTGAAATGGGGTGTCAATAGGAGGGTGTTGAATGTCGATCTGATCACCCACTGTATCTGTAGCTGCTTCACCAAGTTCTAAGGCAGGCAGAGAATCCACATCCAAGAGATAGAGATTTTGTTGAACACATCTATGTCCCCGAGCGAATTTCTCATAATTATAACCAAGCCCTTTTTCTCGACGTGCCTGCATTTCTATTTCAGACAAATTCTTGATAGGAGTTGGTTGAGGAGAAGGCGTGATGGGAGGTCGTTGGGAACCCATATTTCTGAAGGGAACAAGGGTGGGTTTGGAGCGTTGTTGAGCTGTAATCTTGTTCTCAGCCAGCTTAGCCAACCCTAGGACTTCCATCATTGTGTTGGGACAAAACATTTTGACCTCTGAGCGAATTTCATCCTTGAGACCACTTATAAAACAACTCCTGTAGAATTCATCAAACAATCCTTCTGTGTGATTGGCCAATTTCTCAAATTCTTTCTGATACTCTCTCACTATGCCAATTTGGTGAAGTTTAGTGAGTGCTCTTGTGAAATCATCAAAAGCACTAGGGCCAAATTGTGGCAAAATGAGTTGGCAAAAATCTGTCCAGTTTGGCTCGGGATGAGCTTTGATGTACCAACGGTACCATTGAAGGGCTTCCTGTTCCAAATGAAAGGATGCAAGTGGAACTTTCTGGACATCAAAAGTATTATGCAGACTGAAATATTGTTCTGCTCGGTATATCCATCCAGCCGGATCAGTACCATTGAAGCGAGGAAAATCAAGCTTCGGCCCACGAAAATTGTTGGAAGAAGAGAACCCGGTGGCTGCAAATGATTCTGGTTGTTGGTTATTGTTCAGGGCTGAATGCTGAAGATGGAGGCTGAGAAATTTTTCATCCAGATCTTGGAGTTTGGTTTGGATGGCTGCAAGTGCTTCCTCCATGGTGTTTGCTCCTGCACGGGTGTGTTTTTTTTTTTTTCTCAGACTGGAGCGGCTACGGCTCGAAAGGGATCTGGAACAACACCGAATGGATTGAAAACAGTTGAATCTAGAATGGCTTGCAAATGGATCTGAAACGGTGCAACAGTGATCAACAATAGTTCAGCTGAAAGTAGATATGGACCCCAGGTATGTGCGGCTTCCTAACAGTTCAAGGGTTTCACTCGGCCACCAATGTTGTCTGACGGCTTGCGTATTGGGGAAGTACCCCTCACTCCATGGCTCAGGTAAAACTGATAATCGCTTTGCCACAAACGACAGCTCTTGGTTTACCTCACGGGTGGGAACTAGTCAATCAGGTAGGGGTCGTTGCCCTTTTCGTTGGCAGGTCCTCTCAATGGGCCAGCTACTTCGGGGTTCCTATGGTACTCCTCACAATGAGTTTTAGGTCTTATGCCCAAGTACTTCCCACAGTTAAGCGGATAGGGATGATTCCCAAATCCGAACCTGCAACAGAAAAAATTTGGGCAGAAAATCCACCCAATGTTCAAAAACCGGATCTATATTGCTCAGAATCGCTATTATAGCATGTTTTCGGAACTGGAATGACCACTCTGCTTCTACCTATGGAAGCAGAATAGAAATCTGGGCACTCGATCAAAAGATTTTCTCTCCGCAATTTCCACGGCTGTCACCGAAATTATGAAAAATTGTTGATTTTAAATCCGTGATATCTCCACTTTTAGAACTCCAAATGAGATGATTTTTTTTGAAACTGCGTATTTTTGAAAGAGGAATTCAGATATGCAATCGGTTTCTTCTGATTTTGTGGAGAAAGTTTCAGAAATTGATCTGAAAGTCGCCGCCCAAAAAAAGAAAAAAATTTCCCACTTGTGCCAAGGAAAGTGCTCTAATACCAGATGAGATGTACCTGCAATAATTAATTAATGCAAATACACGAGATATCAGAAATAATAGAATAGAATCGCTTCTATATTGATCATGGGCCACTTCAAGGGGGAAACCTCCTTTGAGAAAGCTCAATACAATTAACTTCACCGTGCCTTCAATGACCTCAACACACACTTATATACTAAGTCTATGCCCAATACTATGAGTCAAAACCATGGGACAAATAATACTACGGGACGACTTACAAAGCATATGCATCCAATACTATGTGTCAATACTATCGGCTAATATAAACTACGGATCAACAAATACTACGGGATGACTTACAAAGCATATGCGTCCAACAACAATATACTAACATAGTAAAGAGAAGGGTTGACATAGGTTCCTAACAAGCAACCACTATAGGTGCAACCACTGGAGATACAGATGAGGATACTTGAAGGGTAGATGCCACAATAGTGGCGGGAAGTGGGCATGATATGGTGGGAGAAGAAATGGTGCTATGGGGTGGAGGAGGACGTCGTGGACGATGAACCCGTGTTGGTTGTACAATAGAGGCTATTGAACCAAAAGGGATAGGGGATGTTGAGGGATGGTGCATGGGAGGGAAGTCCTGCATAGAGTGAGGAGGATGGATGGAAGGGAGGTTGTGCACGAAGAGGGGAAGCTGGAAGGAAGGGAGTGGCGTGGATGAAAGGAGGAGGATGGATAGACAGGGGGGCATGGATAAATTGGGGAGGATGTATGGACGCGGGGGCATGGTTGAGTGGGGGGGGATGGATGGAAGGGGGATTATGGCTGGAGAGGGGAGGCTGGATGGAAGGGAGGGGGTGGGTGTAGGGAGGAGTCTAGATGGAAGCGAGGGGGGGACTCATAGGAGAGGGTGGATACATAGGACTAAAATGTGGAGCCAAAGCTGTTGGTGGCACCTACATATACATTTGTAATATCACAATTTAGTAAACAAACAATAAATTAAACCATAGTAAGTCGCAACAATTCAAATTAAAAGTGTGCTTATAACTACACATTGTACCTGTGTATGTGGTGATCTGCCAATCCCTGGTGGGGGTGGTTGATCACTATAGTCAGGGAACACCTGTGGACACCAAAATGCATGCATGTTATGGACATGTTAAACAAGTCATTATTTAGGTAATCAAGATATTCAAAAACATTGTACGAACTATCAACCTGTATGCCATAAATATAAATACTTGAGTAATATAAATGAAAGAAGTAATAATAGTATTGTGCCAGCTACTGAAAATAACTCCATGTGGGGTGCCGCAATTTCAGTTGCAGCTGCCATTGCTGCATCCAGGTTGGAAGATCCTACATTCTCCCATGTTGGTGTCTCAGCTCTGAATAATTGTACATTGAAATAATAGTTTAATTCAAACAAAAATACTTTACAATACTTTACAAGTTATAAAGTGATGATTGAAAACACATTAAAAAAATTGCTGACCTGATCCATATAACAACCCTCGATCGGGCCAGGGCAAGTCTGCCCGCAATGGGGACAAAGATGTGGCATTGTCCCCGTTGAACTGGAATGCCCAGCATGGCTACCATCAGTCATGGGTCTATCCTGGCCCTGTCGTGAAGGCCCTGCACCTGGATCTCTATCAAGGTCACCCGACCTCTCCACTGTAGTCGCTGCTACAAAGGAGGTGTGTCTGAGGAGACCATGTGCAACATTCCTCATTGCCACCTCGATATGGTCAAGCTTATGGGGAAACTAAGGTGGTTGGGGAGAGGGGTTGAGGTCGTGCCTCGGAGCTAGTAGCCCTCTCAGTGGGTTCCTCCTAGCAGTAGGTTGATCTTGGGAAGAGCCACGCCCAACACCCTGGAACTCGGTTATGTCAAAATAGTTGACATGTAAACCAAGGAAAAACTCAGCCCACAGTTGGCGAAGGAAGTACTGTGGAAACTCCCTATTATTGCAAGGAGGTTTATAGTACACCATGAACCACCTATGCATCCAATTGTCCCTCCATGGTTGGTAATGACACCAATCCATGCATACACGTGGCTTTGTAATGTTCGATGGTTGGCCTGTTTTCGGTTTGGTGAACATACTATATAATTGGGCTTTTGTAATGTTCAAATCTTTTATTGTTTCCTTGGAGATTCCCGTGGAGTAGTACTCCGGCATCCTAGCTCTAAATTGAGTCATGTCTTTCAATTGCTGGTGTGCATGTATGAGGGATTCGATTGAGTTCTCAATTGACGTGGCAAGAGAGAATCGAGATGGTTCACCCGAGTTTCTAAGTTCACGAGTGTACACTCACATTTCATTTACATAGTGGTTAAGGTCATCTTGTTCAAAATTAGGTTGTGGGTTTTGGTTTTGTTTGGCATTGGGTCCAAGGTTCGGGTTTTCTTGTGTTCCATCGGACTCGGGGTTAACATCTTGTTCACTCATTGTCTCAGTTGCAATCTGCAGTTGAAAATTGGTTCATTGTTTTAAAAATTTGGGAATTATTTACAATTACATAAACAAAAAAAATACAAAAATTGACACAAATAATGAATAAAATTGAAAAAAAACGTGATATTTAGCTATTAATTGAAGTGGTGACGAGTTTGTGGGTGTTGTTGGTTCGATTTGGAGTGGATTTGGCCTCCGTTGGTAGTTGAATGGACACGTACGCGGAGGAAGAGGACACGCTCGGCAGGCCAAATGAAAAATGTGGAAATTGTCCACTGTTTTTTTTTATATTTTTAACAGGGACACGTGCGCGTCTCCTCTGCGCATATGCATCAGCAACGCGCACGCGCCATCAATGCGCACATGCCTCAGTTCGGTACCGAACCTAAAGGCACGTGCGTGTCTCCTTAGGTGCGGTCACGTTATTTTTTTTTCCGCTAGCGCGGCCCTATTGCAACGAATTTGGGGAGCATCTTCAAGCGCCTACCCTCTAAACAACAACCTTCCATTATCTATATGCAACAAAGAGTGCATTATCTCACTTTACATGAACATTGAGAGAAAGATAGTAGAATGAGATAATAGAAGAAAGAATGAATATGAATTCAAACTCAGATGGGGGTTGAACCTGCACCAAAACATCTCCATGAATCTCTGTTGAAATTTATGAATGGCATCTCCATCAACCAACTTGGATGGGAATCATGCACCCTCGAAATTGGTTCTAAGTCAGGGAGGATGAACATCCACCATGCAAGTACAAGCTTGAATCTCTCCCAAATTGCAAAGACGCAAATGAAAAATTACCAAAAGATGCTCAATTTCAACTTGGCATCCTTTTAATACTTTAGTTGACTCATTTACCTCCTTAGAACTCAAATTATCTCTTAATTACTCATGAAATTCAAATTAGTGGAGTTTATGACCCTTCATTAGCCCCACATGACACTTGGCTCATCTTTTGTCTCCAACTCCTCCATGAATTTGAATTGGGGAATATTTTGGATGCTTTGGAGATGTGTAACTCCTCTCATGCGTCCTCTTGGTATAGTTTTAGCTCTTAGTTTGTCATAGATGTCATAGAATATGTCATAAGTGTCATAAGTGTCATAGAATCTGTCATAAGTGTCATAATGCTTGTCATAGTTATCATAGAATCTGTCATTGTCTATTTTTAGCCCTATGACTCTTCCTCTTCCTTCATGAATGTTACATCTTCCCTCCAACTCGAATTTGGGGATGTCTCCATGTTTAAAGGAGGAATATTCTTCTCTTTTTTTCACAATTTTTGTTAGGATTTATGATCAATCTAAAGAAGTGATTGAGAAGAAAACAACTAGTTGGTTGTGGTTTGTAAAAGAATTTTTGGAAGTGCTCTTAGGAGGAAATATTTTTCTCATTGAGTTTTTTTGTCAAGATATGATATCATAATCATTATAGGACTTGTTTGAGAAAGCACTTAATTTGTTGAGTTTTTGTAAAAGAACTTTTGGATATTGCTTAGGGTAATTAAAAATGTAAATTTGGTCGCGCTCAATAATATATTATGGTTTAAAACAACTTTCATTAAAATATGAAGTAAGTAATTCCACAATTATTGGACACCACTTTAAGCTTTATTATTTGACATATATATTTGAGAAAAAAAATAAAAAAAAGAAATGGCAATGTCATCCACGCCTTTTTATTAAAATAGAATACATAAAAATTTAATAATTATGGCAATCTCACCTACATGCGAAATAATTATTTATATAAAGAAAATAATTATTATACGATCAAAACATATAGTAATTTAAGAAAAAATCAATTTTTTTGAATGAAATAAAAACTTAACTCTCATTCAATCACAATAAAAATTACAATTAATGAAACGCTAGTGCACAATCCAAATATTATCCCCTTATCTTATCTCTTCATTGTTTATGCTAATTTAAACACGCTTAAAAAGGCTCTTCTAACGTGACCGGTCTTCTACAACAAAAAATAACTGCTCAGAAAACTTGATTCACAACAACGATACTAAATTACTAATTAGAAGCTCGGACTCCTTCGACTGGATCCTGCCAGACTTCTGAGATGGAAATGTAGATGTACCTCATTAACATAACCTTCGTTTTCCTTCAATTGAATTTCACCTTGGATGAAGAACCCCATTTCCTTCTATTGAATTTCTCTTTGGAGTAGGAACCCCATTTGTTGTAAGTGGCTTCCTGTTTGATAAGGGTTGGGTCTATCCAACACTAGATAAACTACGCTCAATTCTACATACAAATACAGGTACATGAGGTGATGCCTCCACTTCACTTGTAATTATTTTTCCCCCACCAACACCATTGATTAGTTTTCCAAAGGCGTGACAATATCCTAAGGGAGTTTCCCTCCCTTAGTTCTTTTGTTGCTTTTTAGTGTAGTTTTACTTAGAATATTTTTTCGAGTTTTCTTAGCATTGTTCAAAGACAATATTAAATTGTCTTTGGATACCTTTTGTGATCTTTAGCTAGATTATTTTTTCTTTTTTTGTTGATAGGGAAGCGGAAGTGCTATCAAATTTCCGAAAGATATCAACCATTTAAAGCTCCCATTTTTCCTATTTTCATTCTAAACTATCTGAAAAATTGTAAAGCTTCTTGGCTCCTCAGTTATAAAGGACCAGAAGCATTCCCAAAAGAAAATAAAAGTTTTGTAATAAAATTAATAAAGAGAGAAAGAGGGATACCTAGTGCCTACATCCCATCCCTTAGGGGGGATACCTTAGTTTTATCTGTTAAGGGGATAATCTAGAGTGTTTTTTCCTTAGGAATGATGCGTTGTGCTTCAACGATGTATAATTCCTGATTTTTTCACTCACACCTCCAAAGCTGGTGATCCAAGTGGATATCGGTGGCCACCCACGTATTCCAATGGCTAAAAAAGTTTCCCATTTTGACAATTTTCTAGTAATTTTTCTACGGTTTTTCGGGTCCCAGACTTCTAGTGTTGTTTTGAGGCCCTAAGCGACGTTTTTTGGTGATTCGAGGGGGGTAGATGGTTTCAAAAGGCATGCAGCTAGCCCCAATCAATAGTTGTAAATCTTAGATAGACCTTTCCAATGGGCTATCGAGTGCGCCAAATGGAGATCGTATGCAAATGTTATGACCCCGGGAAATTGACTATTCAACTAACGACCTTGGGGCCACAAACTTTATGATGGTTTATCTTCTAGGGTTAGGTTTTTGGATGTTTGGAATTCTTTCCCTCATGCTTATGATAAATAGGCCCTTTCTGCCCCTTTTTGTATTCAACTTGGCACGAATGAGCATAGCGGCCACATCTCTTGTAATATCCCGATTTTGACCCTATTGCATTAAAATTGTAAATGATGTAAATATTGTTATAAAATAATGGTGAGGATCTCAAGGCCAGGGCCCCACCATGGATTTATCATTTTATGTATCGGAAATTAAAAATCGATGCATATGGTTCTCGTTCTAGCCATAAATTAAAACATCATGTAAATATGAATTTTAATGAAATACCCACAACTAGCTATGCAATGCAACAAGAGATGGGGGCATGATTTTTACAAGGAGTAGGGAGAGAAAATATTCAAACCCGTGAGCCAATAGAGTCAATCCAAGTGTCAATGAGAAAACCCATAAACCCTCAACTACCCATTTTGACTTATGCACCCAATCATTTAATTCTTCCAAGAGTTGGTTGAGGTAGTTAATGCCTTGGGAATGGAGAGGTATGGCAACCAATTTCGTGTATGGAAAAGCCATCAATCTGGGAAATTGTATTTTGACTTCTTGGGCAAGAAAACACCCACAAAATTGTGCCCAAGCCATTCTTCACCCATGGTCTTTTCTCCCTCACACACTCTGAGCTAGCTGGGGCGTTTTTGTTCACATTTTCTATCATTTTCCATAGTTGGGAACTCGTTTTTTGTGTTGCACAGTGGCTGGGAGGTAGAGAGTCACGATTTGGGGGTTTATAGAGGCCGATTTTTCCCCTTGAATGCCCATAAACGTTTTCTGAAATCAATTTTCTCTCCCAGGGTTGATTCCCCATCTAACATTTTGTTTTGTTTTTGGTTTCCCATGATTTCTGAAACTAATGGAAACCCCATCCTGGGCATCCCATAGTCAAAACATTTTCTTCATTCCCAACACTTGTGTTTTTCTATTGTGTGCACCCTTTCTTTGAGTTGATTTTGTGAGTAAGAAATTAGGATTGGAAGAGGATTAGAGTTGGCTTGATAAACCTAGTGAAGAGAGGGACCTCACAAAAAGATCAAAAGGTTTGGCTACTCTTCTATGCACACCTTGAAGAGCACTAGAATGGAAGGTATGGCCTGAGGAACTGTGTAGCAATGACGGGAATACTTCCTTGTGTTGGGTGTGTAGGTATTGTGGGGATCAAGCTAGATAGATCTTGCAGAGGTATCCATAGCTTTGTGGTTGAGCTCACTAGCTTAGAAATTTGTTCCCTTCCATTTCCTTAACATCCTGATAAACTCAACTGTGGATTGGCTTGGCTGATTTTGTTGGATATTTGGCTATGTGTGAGTATGTTGTTCCCTTTTTCCTTGTAGAAATCATGCCCATCTCGTGGGTGGAAGTTGTGTTTAGATTTTGATGAGCATAGCTGGCCTATGGTTGGGTGGAACACTGCAGTTGCATAGCCAGCTGCTTGGGACTACTTTGTTTCAAGATAAGTATTCTCTTTTGTTAACTCTGTAATGTCTTTATTTGATGACTATCATGAATATGTTGAATGCATGCTAGATGTGTTGTTGAATTTACTTCCGTTGTGTTTCTTACATTTATACATTTGCATGTCTTTTTATTTTCAATGATTTTTTTTAATGTTCATGGAGCTAGATGCCCATCCTTAGCATCATGTTCTCTCCATCGCACTAGATCGATGAGAGGGGACGTGACAGTGTGGTATCAGAGCAGGCTACAACATTAGGCCTACATGGGACAACTTGAATAACTTGCACAGGAAGGTGTTCTTCTTGCTTGGCACTGATAGTTAAGAGAGTTTTCAAAAATATCAAAATTTAAAAAAATTCTAAGTATTTTTTAGTTTTCTCCAAGGCATGTGTCGGCGAAAGATCAACAAAAAATGCCGACACATTTCGGCGAGTTTCGTCAAGTTTGCGGCGACGAGTTTTCGTCGAGATTGCAGCGAATGTTCACCAAGTTTGCAGTGATGTCTCGGCAAGTTCCAAAGGAAAATAAACTTTGGGCATCAGACATCAAATCCATAAAGGAGTGGGAGTAGTTCAAGTAGGAATTCTCGCAAGTGGTCCAATAGCTTGAGAAGAGTTTCTAGAGACATAACATATACTCCAGAAATCTCTTCTAGTGGATCATCCGACTCTGAAGAATCCATTGAAGGTTCAAGCTCTTCATCTCACATGAGTAAGAGGAAGAGGCACTATAAGAACAATTCACATGGGGAATTTAAGAAGGCAAAATCTCCTACGTTTGATGGAGAGGTAAAATCTGGTCAAGAAGCTGAAGCTTGGCTTCTTGGGATGAGAAAGTATTTCCAAGTCCAAGACTACTCTGGAAATATGAAGGAAAGGGTATCCACATTCAACTTGAATGGAAGAGCATCTATATGGTGGGATCACATTCGGAAAGTGAAGAAGATCAATGAAAGAAAGATTGTGTGGAAGCAGTTCAAGAAATACTTCAAGCAAAAGTACCTCTCTGATAGGTACTATGATGATAAGATCAAAGAATTCTATGAGATGAAATTGGGACGATTGACCATGGAAGAATATGCAAACAAATTCTTGGAGCTGCCGATGTATGTTAGGTATATTCGAGATGATAAGGTGAAAATTCAGCATTTTCTAAGTAGGCTACCTCAGTCATATAAAGATAGGATTGAGTTTGATGAAACTCGAACTCTAGAGGAGGAAATAAGGAAGGCCAAGTATTTATATGATTAAAACAAAATCAAAACTAATTTCCATAAGGCATGGAAGGACAATAAAAATGAGAAATTTGACCAAAGGAGGAAGGATTTCAAACCTCCTCATCTCAGAAATTAGCAAAGGTAGCCATCACAAGTTGTGACTAAGCCCTCTAGGATGATGGAAGACAAGCCAAGAAATCCAAAGGAGCCAAGAGAACCACTTCAATGTTGGGGATGTGGAGGAGAACACATGCTTAGGAACTATCCACATCGGAATGGGAATGTAAATCAAGTTCACAACATCTAGGGAGCTGAAATTGTGGGTGAGGTGGCGAGGACAATCCCTAGAATCTATGCAGCAGTGGACGACCGACAGGAAAATCATCAATCAACTGTGGTTGAAGTTGAAGGTAAGATTGCTAAGCAATCTATTTCTATTTTGATTGAACCTGGATCTACTCATAGTTATACCAGTCCTAAAATTGTTGAGATTTGTGCTTTTAAGAAATTAAAGCATAGTGAATCTTGGTTAGTTCAACTAGCCACTGGAACCAAGAGAAAAGTTAGTGAAATTGTAGAGAAATGTCCATTAGACTTGGATGGGCTATTCACTTATGCAAATATGAATATTTTGCCACTTGGTTCCTATGATATTCTCATTGGAATGGATTGGTTAGAAGCACACAAGGTTAAAATTGACTGCTACAATAAGACGCTTGAATGCATGGACGAAGAATGAAACCCAAGGGTTGTAAAAGGAACTCCAAAGGTGATTTTTGTTAGACAGGTTTCAGCCATGCAACTGAAGAAGTTCTGTAGGAAAGATTTTCAATTGTATGCAGCCCATGTTTTGGAGGCAACAGAGAATGAAACTCTTAAGTTGGAGGACTATCATGTATTGCAAGAATTCAGGGATGTTTTTCCTGATGAGATTCTCAGACTTCCTCCAAAGAGAGACATTGATTTTACAATTGAACTTGTGCTAGGAGCTACACCAGTGTCCAAAACACCCTACAGGATGAGTACACCGAAATTGCTAAAATTGAAAATGCAATTACAAGAGTTGTTGGAAAAGAAATATATCAGGCCAAGTGTGTCCTCGCGGGGAGCACTTGTTCTATTTGTGAAAAAGAAAGATGGGACACTCAAGTTATGTATTGACTACAGGAAGATGAACAAAGTCACTGTGAAGAACAAATACCCATTACCTTAAATTGATGACCTTTTTTATCAAATGAGGGGAGCAAAGGTATTTTCAAAAATTGACTTGAGGTCTGGCTACCATCAGGTAAGAATCAAAGAGGAAGATATTCATAAGACAACCTTTAGAACATGGTGTGGACACTATGAGTTTTTGGTGGTACCATTTGGTCTCAAAATGCACCAACTACATTCATGTGTCTCATGAATAGTGTTTTTAGCAAGTATTTGGACAAGTTTGTTCTTGTATTTCTAGACGACATTCTTATCTATTCTAAGAATGAAGAAGAGCATGAAGAACATTTGAGAATGACATTGAAATTGCTAAGGAAGCATAAGTTGTATGCAAAGTTGAGCAAATGTGACTTTTATAAATATAGAATTCATTATTTGGGTCACATTATCTCAGACGAAGGAATATCTATGGACCCTCAAAAGATTGAAGCCATTATGAATTGGCCAACTCCAAGGAATGTGACAGATGTGAGATCCTTTATGAGACTTGCTGGCTACTAGAGGAGGTTCATTGAAGGATTCTCCAAGGTCGTACATTCAATCACTTCTTTGCAAAAGAAGGGCATAAAGTTTGAATGGGCACCAAGATGTGAAGAAAGATTCCAATGGTTCAAGAATATTCTTACGAGTGCACCGATTTTGAAAATTGCATACCCAGAAAAAGACTTTGTGGTGTGTACCGATGCATGCAATCAAGAACTTGGAGAATTTCTTATGCAAGACAACCACGTGGTATGTTATGAGTCAATAAAGTTGAAGGAGCATGAGAAGAACTATGCTACTCATGATTTGGAACTTGCAGCCATAGTACATGCTTTGAAGATGTGGAGGCATTACTTAATGGGAAGGAAATTTGATTTAAGGAAAAAACATTGTGGTTTGAAATACTTGTTTATCCAGCCAACTTTAAATGCTAGATAAGCTAGATGGTTGGAATTTTTGTGTGATTTGATTTTGAAATCAAACACATAAAAGGGAAAGAAAAAAAGGTGGTTGATGCACTCAGTAGGAAAGTACATGAAATGCATGTGGCAGCGCTTAGTACTTGCCAACTAGATTTGAGGCAACAGATTGTTAACCATATTGTTGAGGATGAAGTGTATGTGCAGATAAAGGACAAATTACAGCAGGAGGACCTTGGAAATAAGTATGAAGGATATCATTTGGAAGGAGACAGACTTCTTACTTATAAAAATAGAGTCTATATTCCAAATGTGGTAGGTTTGAGGAGGATTGTTATGGATGAAATCCATAAAGCTCCATACTCTGGTAACCCATGATATCATAAAACAATTGCTACCGCAAGAAAACAATATTTCTGGCTAGGGATGAAGAAGGACATCGCTGAATACATTTCTAAGTGCATGAAATGTCAGCAGGTGAAGGTTGAACACCAACACCTAGCAAGTTTATTGCATCCATTGTCAATTCTGGATTGGAAATGGGAAGTAATTTCCAAGGATTTATTACAAGGTTGCCAATGACTATGAGACAACATGATTCCATCATGGTAGTGGTGGACAAGTTAAAAAGGGAAGAACATTTTATACCGGTTAATTCCACATATAAATCTGATGCCATTGCAAACATTTTCATGAAGGAAATTTTCAGATTGCACGAATTTCCTAAGGCAATAATTTCTTACAATGATACCAAGTTCACTTCTAATTTCTGGAAAAGTCTCTTTGCATATTTGGGTACACAGTTGAACTTTAGTACCGCATACCATCCTCAAACAGATGGGAAAACATAAAGAGTAAATCAGGTGCTTAAAGACATGCTTCGCATGTATGTAATGGACAAACCATCCAAGTGGGAGGATTATCTAAACTTGGTAGCATTTTCATATAGTAATTGGTAGCAAGCATAATTGGGAATGAGTCCATATGAGGATTTGTACGGAAGAAGGTGTAGGACACCAGTGACTTGGGACAATCCAATGAACAGAATTGTACTTGGGCTGGAATTGCTTAAGGAAATGGAACAAGAGGTTGCAAAGATCGGGTAGAATTTAAAAGCAGCCCAGGATAGACAGAAAACCTATGCATATAAGCATAGACTGCATAGAGAATTCATTGTTGGGGATCATGTGTATTTTAGAGTGAGGCCAAGGAATATTTCCTTGAAGCTTGGGAGTTGTACCAAGCTATCACCTAGATATTGTGGGCCATTTTAAGTGCTTGAAAGAATAGGGCCAGTTGCATATAGACTTGCATTTTCTGCTATCACTAGAGCTCATAATGTTTTTGATGTCTCATTTTGACGCTCAGAGTGTCCTCTTTACCCTAGTACCCTCTTTAACCATGTTCTGGGTGATTGTGTCTCCTCTGGGAGCATTATTCCTTAAAGATGCTACAAAATGGCATAAAAATGCTAAAAAGGCACATTTTGCACCAAAGCTAAAAAAAGAAAAAGGAATTGGGGTGATTCCATGAAGATGGGTAGTTATTTTTGGCCAAATATGATTGTGAAAAACAGAAATTTTACCCTTGTATTAAATTGAAGCCCTCGAAACTCATACTTGCCACATGAATTTTGACATGCGGTTGAAAAATGAAATGTAGATAATTATGTTGCCTTTCCAATGATATTTTTTTCGAAATATACCAATGCCATATATTGTGTCGAATTTTCATTTAATGAAATGTGTGTACTTAAAAATTTAAAGAGCAATTAACAAGTAGTTTGTATGCGTGCACAATAAATTATTATTAAAGTAATAATTAAAAAAAATGAAATATGTGAACATGATCTAGATAGAGTGCACTGGGGCTTATATATTTTTCTTTTTATTTTTCTCGAAAAATTATATTTATTATTATTTTTTGAAACTTACCAATGAATATTTAAGTCGCATTTTGCATACATGTGTGTGTGTGCATGAAATATTTTGATTTTTTACATAATTTGCAAAACTAAAAATACCCTTTTAAAGAGGATGCGTTTATCTAGGGCTTGCGTATTTTTTCAATTTTTTTGGATGTGTATTTTGAATGTTGTGGATTTATCTTTGAGATCAATCGAAGTTGTCGGCAGGGTTTTTAGGGCAAGTTTTAGTAGAAATTTGAAAACAAAAGACATATGAAGATAAAAATTTGTAAATTTTATATATCTGGATAGAGGATTCATTGACGAATCCAATGGTATCAAGTCCGCTCATTAATGAGCATTTAATGACATGGTTTATCTATGTGGAAGGAAGACAAAATTTTCATTCTGCAGTGAAAAGGGCTCTCAACCTATTTTTTAAGCCCTCGATCGAGCTATTTGCTCGATCGAGGGTTTTAAAATACCTCGATCGAGGGTTTTAACATACCTCAATCGAGGGTTTAACAACACCTTGATCAAGGGTTTAACAACATCTCGATCGAGGTATTTTAAAACCCTCGATCGAGGTATTTGCTCGATCGAGGGCCTAAAACGAGCCTTTTTATGTTTTTGAAAAGTTAGATCTAGCTTTTCAAAAGCTCGATCAAGCTTTTCAAAAGCTAGATCAAACTTTTGAAAAGCTATATCGAGCTTTTCAAAAGCAAGATCAAGCTTTTCAAAAGCTAGATCGAGGTCTTGTTTCAACCCTCGATCGAACTTTTTTAAAACCCTCGATCGAGGTATTTTAGATCCCTCAATCGAGCTTTTAAAACTCTCGATCAAGCTTTTAAAACTTCGATCGAGGATCCAAAAAACAATTTTTTTCCATTCCATCTGCCAAAAATGGTGAACCACCTTCGTGGAATCACCCATTGGCATGTGTCGAACTGAGTTAGCATATCTTATCCAACATGGAGGGTGAGCTCTTCGACGTCAATACAACTTGGTTGGAGTAAAGTCAAAGTTAATACGAATTATATCAAGTGAGTAATGCACCCCTCCCATGTGGATGACGCATCTCATGAAGTGGGAAAATATGATTGGTGCGTGAAGTAACCAAAGAGAGGGCACATCTCTCTTCGTATAGATGACTCCACCTCCCATTAATAAAATCAAGCATAACTTTGTCAATTCCCAATTAAACTAAAGATTATACGAATTGATAAGTGTGCCATCTCCTTCACGTGGGAGACATCTTGGAGTGGTGGGAAAATTGAGGGATGTGGCATTTTGTTGTTGGATGGGTGAACATTCCAATGGAGAGGGGGCACACCTCTTGTGAGGTGGCACCTCCCTCATCACTCTAAATCCCCCTTTGTTGGCTTAGCCTATTTACTTTGTTCTTTAACTTTCTTGTCCTGACCCAGGTTCAGTGTAGTGATGGGACCAACAATACCACTTCTCCACTGGTACTTTCAGCAAAAACCTGCGAACAGGATGAGGTCTCACCTAAGGTGAAGTTATGGGAGATTACAGAAGTAGGTTTCTGTAATCAGTTGATGAGCGATTATGGGACTGGCTCGGGAAAAGTTCTCCCGACTTCGCATATACTTCGTTATTACTGCGCACATATGGGACTACGCACTTTGCAATTTCTACAATATAATACAACGGCACAACTCCAAGACTATGCTTCTAAGAAACGGCACACATTACAGACTCTGTTGGTTTAGTTTTTAACCATGAAACTACGCATTCAAATTGCTCAGAATCGCTTGCACATTTAGTTATACATGTTCAGTACTTAAGATATTATTCTCATCCACCATACATATGAACATACATATAAAAGCGCGAACATACGTAAACATAAGTATGAATGTAAACATAAACATAAGCATACACAATCACACTCATTCAATCACATAACACACTTATTTACATGGTTCACCCCCACGATAGGAGCTACGTCCATGGGAACTGTTGTTTATATTAATGGGAAGGGTCAACAGTTCCATTCTAGGCACACAGCTACAGACTCTTCTCTCTACAATAGGATTTTGCGCGCACAGCTACAAAGCCTCTTTCTCTCTTCAATGGGTCTTAGCGCACTCAGTTGCAGAACCTCTTTACAATACTTAGTCTTTCAAACGACCATGAGAGATCAAAGTAAGACCAATAGAGACCAACCCTTCCCTTACAAAATTGCCCCTTTTATAGATCATGCACAAGGGTCACGTCTTTACAATCATTGTGGGCCAAAATCCCTATACTACTCGAAAATCCCCACAAAATGGCCCGTTTACCCTGCTAACCAGGCCTGTCGTAGTCGACAGCTACATCACTTGACTTCGACCATCTTTCTGCGCCGCTTCTAGCTCTAACGCCTCTTCTAAAAGTCGCAGTTCTGACCGCACGGCTCTGACTGTGTACTGGCACATCCCTTTCTGCCCCTTTGCTTTTCCTATCGCTTTGGTTCTAACGGTCTCCGTCTCAATGGCAATCTTAGTACTTTTTCTGTACTAAGCCAATAAGTCACTTTCCTCCAAATCTCCACCGCTCCTCACCCTTCTCCTAGGATTTGCTGAGTCGATTACCCAAAATAGGTCACTGCTAGACCTCACTTCGCTTGTAATTTGCTACCAAAAATAACTGTTGCGCTGGAACTACGCATCAGAAAAACTGCACCATGCTTGGACTTCGCTTTCCCACTGTGTTTACTTGGACTTCACTTCGACAAAAACTGTGCCAACTTGGGCCATGCCCAATAGGCCCCTAAAACTTACTCGTGGATTGTCTCTGATCCACTTGGCTTTGGAGCATGTCCTCTGTAGGACTCAATTTTCTAGTGAAGTCCTGAAGAGTTGCGCTTAGCTTCGCAACTTCTTCCTTTGTTTCCTGCTCGAAGTCCTTAACAGTTTCCACCATCTCCTGTGATACGTCTTCTTGAGCATACTCCTTTATTGTCTTCTCCGTGGTGTGGAGTTCCTACATTTTTTCTTCGATTTCCTTGGTGAGGGTGAACGCCTCTTCCTGCATTGGCTGTAACTTCGCTACAGTATGAGCCTCCTTCTCCCTCAGAACTTTCACTTCTCCCTGCAAGTTCTTGACTTCTACAAACTTCTGAATTTTCTCTTTGGGTTTCAAGGTTTTCATGGATGCATTCACAGAGTCCATCTCTATCTGTCGTTGATGCAATTCATCCTGAATTTTTTATAGGGCAGGATCCTCCTGTAGTGTAGCCCATACCTTAGTAGCTTCTTCCAGTAAGTATTGGCATTTCAATATTTCGATGGAGATGTTCTTTGTTGAATCCCTTAGAGCAATAGCTCTTGCCTCTACCATGTTCGGCAGGGTTCAAAGTGGCTTCTGAGTTTTGAGGTTAATAACCTCTTCCTAGTGGGAGATCTCCATATACGCCATCTCTTCTTTAACATCACTTACCACCTTTCCGATCTAAACTATGGTATCTTTTATCTCCGATTGCGCATCAAATTCTGGTATCTGTGCACATACTATAGCAATAGTCCCTTCCATCCTTCTTTGCTTCTCATGCGCTTGAGCTAGTTCTCTTGTTTTTTGTGCACACACCTCTGTTAGCTCTTTGTAGCTCTCTTCTAGATGGAGGTTTTGATTGTAAGAGACTATGTATCTATCTCTGATCTCTTCTACAACCTGTAGATGCATATTGTGCAACCCATCAAGAGGTATCATACCAACATTAATGTTGAGGTGCTCCGACCTCTTCGCTCCTTTAGTTAACTCATCATTCGGGAAGATGATGTTAATCGGCTGCATTTTGACTAGGCAGGGTTTCGTTGTCAAGTCAGGTGACCTTCTATTTCTTTGATTGGATTCACCTATCTTGCCTTCAGAGTCAGACTCTCGAACCAAGTCCTGCTAGACTTGTTCTATCTTTGTTACCATGCTCTTAAGCTTTGCAAGGTTCTGGTTCAGTTGGGCTTGAGCTTCTTTGCTCTTGTTGTCTGTTATAGTGAGCACCTCCTCTAGATTCCCGCTTACATGTAGTGCAATGTAGTTGTAGTCGTCTTCCTGTAGCTACACCTCTGGCGGAGTCTTGGTCACCTTATGTTTCTTCCCGGGTCTTTTGTCCAGTGTCAAACTTTGAAGGTCCTTTCTCTTTTCCCATGTTTGTACTTCAGTAGTGTCTTTTTGTGTCTTGTCTTTACCTGTCTCTTCTTCATCCGGTGGATCTTTAGCTTTACATTCCTTCGAAGTGGTATGGATTTCCAGTGGTGCGTCAAACTTCCATTGGACAATCATCCATAATGAGCTTGATCTTCTACGCATCAAGCTAATAGTTCCCTGGGAACCAATCTAGATTCTGTTTTTCATCCCTTGGATGAATATAGATAAAGTGCAAGTCATACTTGAATGTCATTTTTTGGAGATACATGGTTGTCACGTCCTTTGAGATGCATGGACTGCCCCATATCACATCGCACAACTTCCCGTAGTAAGTGTACATATTTTCATTGTTTATGCATTGTCTTTCAGTCCATGCATTTTCCCACATGTAGGTCGCTCGAAAATATCCCATTATTACTGGAAGGTTGTTCTGGTACAATGGCTCCTTCCAACCTACATAAGCAATTAGTATAAGTAGCCAAGTGTAGTGAAATGCATTGCCAGTCTCTGAGTTTCGTGGACATAGTTCAGGAACCCATTCAGTAAATATCTTTCCCAATTGTATGGGTTTCCATCCTTGGCCTTTGCAACAAGAAGAACAGTTGCGGTCAACACCTCTATCGGTCTGCATTTCCTCAAAAACTTTACTGCTAGTAGTTGGACAGTGAACCATGTAGCTAGGTCTTCAATTTTGTCTGTTACATAACCCCGGCTCCCCTTTCTTAATTTATACTCTTCCTTCATCCACTTGTCAAGTTCTTTGTCCTTCGACTTTCCCAAAAAACTTTACTTCAACATTATCACCTCGTTTGCTGAGATGAGTGATTCTGTGGATGAGGTCGATATTGATATCGATCTTGCGGTCAAGCCACAACTAGCCTTGGTGCGTGCACGACAAAAAAGTGCCCACCACCACAGTACACTCGGGACTTCGGTCAAAATGGGGTATACGCAGGAGATGCAACAATCCAGATGGAACCAACAACTTGAGCCAATCCTACGTGACAATGATAGTTTGCCCCCTTTCCTCATCGGCCCTTCGACACATATATTGGTTAGGCTGGAACTGAGGAAATTTTGGCTCTTTAGGGTCCTTCCCCTCTAAGATATCATGGTCTGAGAACTTACATGCCAATATCTTACTGAGTAAGTTCTCTTGGATACCCACATGGATGGAAATCGGAAATAAGGAATGTCATACTGTGCATTTTTGAACAGGTGAACCGCTGGCATGCACGTCAAGCCTTTTGGGTGGAATATACTCATGTGTGAGGTATATTGGCACATCCCCTGGTGGTAGTGGTGGTCCGAGCCTTGGCATTCCTCCTGCCTTCGGCTTCTCGGGATCAATAAATTGTTGCTTATCATTTCACTGCATAGCTAGTGCGTGGCACGACGAGCTTCTTGACCCAGAACCCCTTTCTGGAACACACTTCTAAATGGGCCTTTTCATCAACCCGTCTAGCCCGTAGAGTTTAAATTCCTTCATAACCTGTTCGACTATTGATTGCTCAGACATTCACTTGGAAATTGGTATGTATGCTCTCATGATTGTTCGTGCACTCACTGATAAAGCTTAAAATCTTCTTGCGGTAAAAATGAAAAATCACGGTAAAGCCCGCGGGTCTGTGCATAGCACTATTTATAGGCACAGTTAACTTTGAGGTGTGCCTATAAATGACTAGATAAACATTAAATGATGCTACCATTGGCCAAATTTGTCGAGGATCTTGGTCCTTTCCTTCATTGAATGCTCCAGAAACGACTAAATTTGCATTAAATGCAAAGCGGTCGTTGGAAAAAAACACTGTATAAAGGCTATTTTTCTGACTGACATTCTAACGGCTAGTTCCTTTGAACTGCACTCATAGCTCAGACAAAACATTTTTGCGAAGTCCCTCTAAGCACTTATGCTCCTTCATTTTTAACTTTTCATTTGTGCTTCTTATGTGTACTTCACATCAAAGCTTCCGACGTGCACTTCACATCACAGCTTCCGACATGCACTTCGCATCACAGCTTCTGACATGCACTTCATATCACAACTGCCAATGTGCACTTCGCATCACAGCTTCCGACGTGCACTTCGCATCACATCTTTGGACGTGCACTTCGCGTTTCAACAAAATTGTGTACAAACTCTGTGCAAATTTTAGTGTCCAATTGCAACTGTACATGACACTTAAAATTTTCTTCACTTCTGATCAATAGGGTCTGGCGAAGTAGGACTATCTATGTACGGTCTTAGTCTACTTCCATTAATAAGACCTGGTAGTTTTTTTCCCGCTAATGTGGCTAGCTAAACTACGCCACCATTAGTAACTTGATTGACAACATATGGCCCTAGCCAATGCATCTTAAATTTTCCAGGAAACTTCATGAATTTACTGTCGTAGAGGAGAACAAGATATCCTACCTGAAATAATTTGTAGTTGATGTGGCGATCATGCCATGCTTTTTCTCTGTCTTTCTACACTTGTTGGTGAAATCGTGTGATGACGCGATCTTATTCTAACCCAACCAAGTGTAGTAGGATGTCTTCCATTGTCTCATCATCTGCCATGTCTATGAAAGCTGCAATTCTCAAACTTGGTACTATGTATTCCATTGGCATCACAACTTCTTGTCCATAAGCTAACCTGAAGGGTGTATGACCTGTCAACTTCTTGCAAGTTGTCTTATATTCCCATAACACAGCTGGTATTCACAGGATCCCAATCATCCCTGTTTCTATTGCATACCTTAGTCAGCGCATTTTTCAATACATTTTTAAAAGCTTCAACAGTGCCACTGGCCTGTGGATGATATGGTGTGCTCTTCTGATGGTAAATCTAAAATTCCTCAGTCATGGCTTCAATAGTTCTATTCAAGAAGTGGGTTCCCGGATCACTCATTAGGATCTTTGGACATCCAAACCTTGTGAGGATGTTTTCAAAAATGAACTACGCGACAATTACTCTGCTATAGTCCTTTATTGATTTTTCCTCTGCCCATCTAGTTAGGTCGTCTATGGTTTTAATAATGTATCTTGAACTATCTTTCTTTCCTAGTGGGTTGATAGGTCCCAAAAAATCAATAGCCCACTTATTGAATTCTTTCAATGTCAGTTGTGGCCTCAATGAATTCTCATCTCTGCAAGATGGATTCCCTATTCTTTAGAAAACATCGCAACTACGACAATTCTCCTTTGAATCCTTGTGGAGTGTAGGCCACCATAGCCCTGCTCTTTAAATTTTTTGCACAGTGGCTCTTCCTGCGTAGTGGCCTCCAGACACCCCTGAATGTGCTTCAGCAAGTATCAATGGTTTCTCGTGTTCTAGCACAGATCTTCGCAGTACTTCATTTGTTCCTAGCTTGTATAATTGTCCTGCAATTATGGTGAAGTCTGTTACTTTAACTACCAACAGTTTCTTCTGCTATGTAGTAAAATTTACAGGTGCGAACCCTATGGTCAGGAATTCTACAATATCCTTATAATAGTCATATTCTATTTGAATAGCAAATAACTACGCATCTGGTAGACCATCTTCCAGGTTGGTAGGTTCTTCACCTAACTCAATTCTGGAAAGATAGTCAGGTCCTGAGTTCAGGCTTCCTGGATTAACAACGATTTCAAAATCATACTCTTGAAAGAGTAACAACCATCTACATATTCTCCCCCCTAACACTGGTTTATTGACCAGATATTTCAAAGTTGAATGGTCAGTAAACATACAGAAGTGCCCAACCAACAAATAGTGTATGAACTTTTGCAGTGCATACACCATGGCTAAGCCTTCTCTTTCTGTTGTGGTATATTTTTTTTTTTTTTGAGGACAGCTTCCTACGTGAGAATGCAATAGGATGGTCAATGCCTCCCTCACCTAGTTGAGCTAGCACAATACCAAGTGCAATGGATGAAGCATCTACATGCACGTGGAATGGTTTACTCCAATCTGGAAAAACTAAGATAGGAATAGTTAACATCCTCTCTTTCAATGTGTCCAATCCTTTCTGACAGTCCTCAGTCCAAATGAACTTTGCTTCTTTCTTCAACAATTTTTCCATAAGCGCAATGATCTGTGCATATCCTTTAATGAACTTTCTATAGTATCCTGTGTGCCCAAATGTAGTGCGTAATTGTTTTACTGAATTAGGCACTAAAAAATTCACAATAACTGCAATTTTAGTTGGATCAACCATCAGTCCTTGTTTACAAAGAATGTGTCCGATTAGAATTCCATGGGGAACAAAAAATATGCTTTTCTTCAAGTTCAGGGAGATCTAATGTTGTCTACACTTTGCTAACATTAGTCTTAAGATGGAATAATGGTTTTTCAGTAACCCAAATACTGTCCAATCATCGAAATATACTTCTAAAAATTTATGGATAAAATTCTTGAATGCAACAACAACTACTCTGGAGAAAATACTAGGTGCGTTCTTCAGACCAAAGGGCATAATTGTGTATTGAAATGAGCCCCATTCAGTGGAAAATGTAGTCTTGTTCCTATCTATTGTATCAATTCTGACCTGATGATATCCATAAAATCCGTTAGTGAAAGAGTATGCCTCATTCCCTCCAACATTGTCCAACACTTCATCTGTGAATGGAGTAGGAAATGGGTCATGCAACGATGCACCGCTGAGCTTCCAGAGATCTATGTAGATCCTAATTTCACCTTTAGTTTTATTTTCCTGGATAACCATTGGACTTATCCATTCTGACTCTCCTATAGGTTCAATTATTCCTGCCTCAAGCATCTTATCAAGCTCTGCCTTTACCCTTTCTTTGTATCTTGGATTAAGTGGATAAGGTCTTTTCTTAATGGGATTCGCATCCGGCTTGAGAGGTATTTTCATGACTCCCATGTTAAAATTCAATATGCTAAGACAGAAAATAGCAGCATTACATTCCATTTCACAATAATAGCATATATAGGATCACTGAAGAAACAACAAGCATAGCATAAACACAAGAGACACAGATTTATCCTGGGAAACCCTCATGGGGTAGAAAACCCAGTAAAGCTTCCTCAATATAGATGACCAGCAATATACAAAGATGCAAACCAAAGACATGATCTCCTTCTCCACTGTAGCAGACCTCTCCTCCAATAGGTGCGCCTCCCTTGAATGAGTGAGTGTGTATAATGAGGAACACACCTCCTCTATTTATACACTACTTTGATATGTATTTTACACAAGTACACGTAGGCTCGTATTTAACCAATAGGTTAAATAACCCACTACAACTAACTGGGCCGACCCCTCTAGGGTGGTCTAATAACCCTTTGACCCACATAACACATTTAGGGCCGACCCCCACTAGGGAAGTCTAATAACCCGAGTTACCACATTCCGACGGAGGAATAAACATCTCCGGATATACAATAAGATCTTCACGGAGGAATGAATCATCTCCGGAATAATAAAGTACAAATATAATATTCTTTGAAGTTACAATATTTAACACTCCCCCTTAACGAGAAGGATATTATAACAATATCTGCACGAGCAAGGAGTCATCAACATCATACATGATACATCTATAAATCATTGGAAGCTTTCTCAACATCATCAGTAACTCAAGCAGTTACTGGAACATCTTCAATACTGGAACATCAACATCTTCAGTACTGAGTCTTTATCTTCTGCAGCACTCGAACAACTACAACAACATCAACATCTGGATCCTCACGATCATCAGTATCGTCATCTCACGACCATTAGCATCGTCATCACACGATCATCAAGATCGTCATCACACGATCATCAGCATCGTCACACACGATCATTAGCATCGTCATCACACGATCATCAATATCGTCATCACACGATCAGCAGCATCGTCATCACACGATCATCAGCATCGTCATCACACGATCATCAGCATCGTCATCACACGATCATCAGCATCGTCATCAATACAGGTATCCATAACAATACAAGTATCCACATCATTAGTACAAGTATCCTACCGATACAAGTAACCACATCATCAATACAAGTATCCTACCGATACAAGTAACCACATCATCAGTACAAGTATCCTATCGATACAAGTAACCACATCATCAGTACAAGTATCCTACCGATACAAGTAACCACATCATCAATACAAGTATCCTACCGATACAAGTAACCACATCATCAATACAAGTATCCTACCGATACAAGTAACCACATCATCAATACAAGTATCCTACCGATACGAGTAACCACATCATTAATACCATCACTTTCTCGGAGACCATTCGTATACGGATCAATTCAGGGACCGACGTCCGGGGATGATACAATCCCCTTCACGTACATTTTGAACTATCAGTTCCGGGATGATGCAATCCCCATCACGTACATTTTGAACTATCAGTTCCGGGATGATGCAATCCCCATCACGTACATTTTGAACTATCAGTTCCGGGATGATGCAATCCCCATCACGTACATTTTGAACTACCAGTTCCGGGATGATGCAATCCCCATCACGTACATTTTGAACTATCAGTTCCGGGATGATGCAATCCCCATCACGTACATTTTGAACTACCAGTTCCGGGATGATGCAATCCCCATCACGTACATTTTGAACTATCAGTTCCGGGATGATGCAATCCCCATCACGTACATTTTGAACTATCAGTTTCGGGATGATGCAATCCCCATCACGTACATTTTGAACTATCAGTTCCGGGATGATGCAATCCCCATCACGTACATTTTGAACTATCAGTTCCGGGATGATGCAATCCCCATCACGTACATTTTGAACTAAGGTCCAGGGACGATGCAGTCCTATCTTCTATTCTCGGAGACCTCACGTCTACGGCTCTCTTTAGGACTGAGAGTCCAGGGATGATCCAATCCCCTCAAGTCCACCAAGGACTTCATTCTCGGAGACCTCTCGTCTACGGCTCTCTTTAGGACTGAAAGTCCAGGGATGATCCAATCCCCTCAACTGTCCACTAAGGACTTCATTCTCGGAGACCTTACGTCTACGGTTCTCTTTAGGACTGAAAGTCCAGGGATGATCCAATCCCCTCAACTGTCCACTAAGGACTTCATTCTCGGAGACCTCACGTCTACGGCTCTCTTTAGGACTGAAAGTCCAGGGATGATCCAATCCCCTCAACTGTCCACTAAGGACTTCATTCTCGGAGACCTTACGTCTACGGCTCTCTTTAGGACTGAAAGTCCAGGGATGATCCAATCCCCTCAACTCTTTTCTCATCCATACAGGTACAATCATATATCACATCAAAACATGTATACATCACATCAAGACATGTGTACATCAAAACATGTATACATCACTTAATCAACACATGTACACATCACATCAAAACATGTGTACAACAAAACATGTATACATCACTAATCAAAACATGTACACATCACATCAGAACATGTATACATCACAACTAGCATGTATTCTTACTAATACATCTAAACATGTATACATCACACCAAAACATGTATACATCTAGCATGTATTCTCACCAATACATCTATCATCAAAAGCATGTATAAGTAAAGCTAAGTATTCTAAGTATAAGAGTCCTAAATCTAAATATTTCTAAGTAACTGGGTGTAGAGAACAGGTTACCTCATCAACGACCTTGTTGTTTGATGAGACAATCTCATCAGTAGTGACTATACTACTCCCCCTTTCGAGGACGGTCCTTTTGAACTACACCAAGCTTGTCTCGGAAGTATTCAAACTTCACTCGAGACAGAGGTTTGGTTGGTAACTTCTTCACTTGACGTAGGGGCTTGGTTAGTACAATGGTAACCTGTTACAAATTCAAACTTTTAGAGTTCATTTCTGTGACATATCTTGTTAGTTCCCTATGTTCTTTGACTTATCATGGAACACTAGATTCTATGTCATCTTGATACAACTCTAATTATCACATAGGATCTCAGTTGGTTCTAACTCTAAGTCAAACAATCCTAAAGCCAAACTTCTTCACAACTAGCAGAGCAAGCAGCCATATATTCCGCTTGTGCTGAGAGTCACACTAGACTGCTTCTAGCTAAACCACGAGATCATGGCTAATCCCAGACAATAACATCCTCTCGAGGTGTTCTTCTTGTCTGATACACTTCCTGCCCAAACAGAATCTGAATAGCCATTTGAAGTCATGATCTTCAAGATAGCATAGATCAAATTCTATCGTGTCCTTTATGTGCCTCATCACATACTTTGCAACTATCAGGTAAACACATCTAGTTTCCACTAGATACTAACTCAAGGTGTTCAAAACAGAGCATATATCTAACCTAGTATATGTTAGATATATCAAAGACCCAATAATTTGACTGTACAGAGTTATATCCACTAACTCTGATGAGTTATCCCCTAACGGCTTCAAGCTGGAATCCATAAGAGTGGCCATTCCAACACCTCAAGTCATATTTCTCATCATACTTTCCCTGATTGATAAATATTCCTTCTGAGCCTTGCCATACTTCCAGACCTAGGAAGTAAAGCATCAAATTGAGATCTTTCATTTTTCATTTCTGCATTGAATGATCTTCTGCATATCTATCTGTGCCATCTCTCGTTAGATGGGTCTACTGATATGAGCCTCAGTATCATTCGAACTCTGTGGTGAGTTCCTTCTTGCATCCATGTCATATGTGTATCATATTCAACCTTGTAGCAAAGGTTGAGATCCACATCACCCATGGTGATCATTAAGCTTAAATTATTATCGATCCTAGGTACCTATACAGAACCTGATTCATACCTCTTCTTTAATTACACCATACTTGGAGCAAACATCTTGTCATGATTCTCTTCCCCTTTCTAAGAGAATCTTCTAGCCATGAGCCTTCTATATTTTGTTTGATTTGTAAATCTTCTTGTTTGAACATCCACCACTTGTACGGTGTCCATCATTCTTCATGACCTTTCCTACAAATCAAAATTAAGTACATGATTAGTAATACTTCATAATCATCAAAAGATAACCCATTATGCATACAGATATCATTTACATAGTGATGCAACTATTTTGACCATTACTTTGGCACAACACTTTCCCATATCCTGT
Source organism: Larix kaempferi (assembly GCA_027924585.1). Lineage (NCBI taxonomy): Eukaryota > Viridiplantae > Streptophyta > Pinopsida > Pinales > Pinaceae > Larix > Larix kaempferi. The sequence goes on from BSBM01000593.1 coordinate 222,773, forward strand.
ATGCATACAGTGGCTATCTAGATGCCTTCCATCTCTACCAGAACATACTATCGAGAGTGTGCACAACTCTCAGCATGTCAGCAAAGAGGTTTCATTCTAGACAAGCAACAATGGAATGTTTGTCCAAGCATATGCACATTAGTTGTATACTGTTCAATGCTCTATGAATGTTTACACTCAGCATTATATATTCTAGGAATACAAATATGCATGCAGGCAATATCATTACTATTTCAAATAGCAACTCAAATACTTATCTTTTATGTTTGTGTGGCTGCCTCCCGCTTGATCTTCTGTATGTCTTTTGAACTTCTATTCATTATGTACCACTGTGCATGCTCAAGAGTCATCCTCATGATCTCATATACAAACATACACTCATTAGTATATTCTAAATGCTATCAAAACATTATAGTACTAAATAATCTTGAAAACGTATAGTCATGATTATAGTTAATAAACATTAGTATTCAAGATTTCAGGGAAGTCTTCTTTTACTCATGCGTATCATTGATAAGAGATATAATATGCATAATCCCTTGGTTACTAACTTTATGAATGAGCATAACCAATCATTCCAAGTATACTTATATAAGGGATCCTAACACAAGGTAAGATTCATGGGAAACATACCTGGATTATTATACCTACTTGGTTATGTACAACATACCTCGTAAGTAGAACAAAGATTATGGATGAGTCTTTGTCTTCATGTTTTCATGGTCATGAAGCCTGATTTGTCTTTTGTGATGTACCTGTATCTTGTTAGCAGACAACCTCAACCTCACACAACACCATAATGCATTAGTACAATCATAAGTGTCAACACCCTAACCAATGAATATCTTCTATCATGCATTCATAATTTTGTTAAGGTGATACAACAAATCTAAAATCAAGATTGTACTAACTGTAATAATCATGAAGACAAACATACCATAAACTTAATCATGAACAAATCTCAAAACATACCTCGATGAGTCATACCTATCGAGATCGCTTGTAATCTCCTTATGTAAAGCCTTAGCCTCATCTCCCTCTGAAACATGAACTCCTTCACTTATGTAGGTGACCAATCTATCTTCTTCTAGGATTAACCCTATCCACTTGATTTGCAAGAACTGGACCTGGAGCTGGATATGGGTTTGTCAGAGAAACCCCAAAAATTCAAACTTTGAATTTCAGACTTCCGAAAGGATAGAAATATGCGCCTTGATGAGCTGATCAAACTGATATATTTAGAATTTGAAAACTGCAAAGTTTTACTCCTCAATTTTGCCTTTGAAACTTTCGGATTCACTGGACGTGACCCTGAACTGGGGTTTGATGAAGCCCACTCTTTTGCCCCATCAAAAAGTTTGAACCAAAGCTCTAAGCTTCTATTTTTCTGAGGAGCTTCCAGCCGTGGTCACAGATTTCAAAAATTCCTATTTTTACAGAAGCCCTAATTTTCCACTTTTCTGATCAAAGTCCCGAACTAGGGTCTAATCAAGCCCGGCCTTCTGCCCAACCAAAAATTCTGATCTTGGTCTCTAAATTTCTATTTTGATGAGTAGCATCCAGCCGTGGTCTCCGATTACAAAAATTCCAACTTTCTTCAAAGCCCTAAATTTCGGAAGCCATGAATGAAGGTACCAAAAAATAATTCTGTTTTGACAGAAATATGTACCTGATTGTTTCTGGTGTAACTCCGAAATTTTTGATCCACAGGGTCTGAAAACGTTTTCTGAGATAGCCTGACCTGTTAGCTTTCCATCCTGACAGGTCTGACCTCAATTGGATGTTCTGAGAGAGAGTTATGCCAAATGTCGCAACGTGACCTGTTTTGGGAAAATACAGGAGAGCGAACTTGTACGGTGTGCCACGTGTCAATGTTTGACCTTCGGCCTCTAAAAAAGTTTTCTGAGATAGCTCGGCCTGTTATCTTTCCATCCTGATAGGTATGACCTCAATTGGATTCTCTGAGAGAGAGTTATGCCAAGTGTCGCAACGTGACCTGTTTATGGGATAATACAGGAGAGCGAACTTGTACGGCGTGCCACGTGTCACTGGTTCAACTTCGGCCTCTGAAAAAGTTTTCTGAGATAGTACAGTCTGTGTACTACCTGTCACTTTTCACGAAATTTCGTTTGGAGCTTCCTAGCCCAAGTTATGACCTTTTTCCCAAGGTCACCTGATTTTGACTCAGATCTGGAAGAGGCAGAAACCCTATATTGTACAGATCATAAATCACAAAGTACAACGAATTAGAGGTTGTCCTTTGGACACAAGGTACCTGGAGATCTTAGCTTCGTCCTGTAACAATTTCAGATCCGAAAACTTCGCCAAAACGGATTTATAGCGAAAGTGCTACGATGACTGGTTTTTGCTATGTAAAACCCTAACCTTCAAATTGTCGTAAGTAAAGCAAGTGTCTTTAGTGCCATACCTTGTCTTCCTTCAGGTTAGCTCTGATACCATGTTAAAATTCAATATGCTAAGACAAAAAATAGCAGCATTACATTCCATTTCACAATAATAGCATATACAGGATCACTGAAGAAACAACAAGCATAGCATAAACACAAGAGACACAGATTTATCCTGGGAAACCCTCATGGGGTAGAAAACCCAGTAAAGCTTCCTCAATATAGATGACCAGCAATATACAAAGATGCAAACCAAAGACATGATCTCCTTCTCCACTGTAGCAGACCTCTCCTCCAATAGGTGCGCCTCCCTTGAATGAGTGAGTGTGTATAATGAGGAACACACCTCCTCTATTTATACACTACTTTGATATGTATTTTACACAAGTACACGTAGGCTCGTATTTAACCAATAGGTTAAATAACCCACTACAACTAACTGGGCCGACCCCTCTAGGGTGGTCTAATAACCCTTTGACCCACATAACACATTTAGGGCCGACCCCCACTAGGGAAGTCTAATAACCCGAGTTACCACATTCCGACGGAGGAATAAACATCTCCGGATATACAATAAGATCTTCACGGAGGAATGAATCATCTCCGGAATAATAAAGTACAAATATAATATTCTTTGAAGTTACAATATTTAACATCCCAAGTCTCCCAAAATGCCTTTCATTTCAGAAAACTTCATAGGAAATAAGTCTTCATATTCGCAGAGTAAATATGCTATCTGCGCAACCATCTCCTCATCCCAATAATCACTTATAGAAGCGAACTTCAGTTCTTTTCAGTAGTTCTAATGTTCACTTTCCGAGTTTTCATAGGATTACTTAGATCTAGAATTTCCAATGGAGTTCCTTCGACTTCATGTTCTCCTTCTGACTCAAGTATGTTAACATTGCACAAGTCTTCGTCCTCACTTTCCTCTTCATCTTCATCTAATGCGAAGTTATAACATTCCAAGGCATGCTCTAGCTTTCTTTGCCATTTTGGTTGCTGATACATAGGTTCTGGTGTATCGTTGAATACCTTCTTTTTGATGACCTATAGTTCCTCATTTATACTTGGAAATTCATCCTGAAAACTGAAAATTGCTTTGAATTTATTAGTCATGATGGACCATTCTATTGTCCCTCTGTGAAGTTTTGTTTCAGTGTGCCAGTTCTTCGGAATTTGCTCCAATGTGTGCACAAACCGATGGACCCATTCTGCTTATAGTACATGTGTCCATGCTTTCGTGCAAATATCTATGTGATTTCTAGGATATTTTATCCATTATATTTCACTTGTACAAGCTCAGTTTGTTCTAGAAATATGATCTTCATCATGTGCTTACATTCTTCCCATGTGGTCAGATTCTGCTTATGCGCAACCCACCATCTAGCAGGTGTAGCACACAGTACTGTATCCTGGTGTATCCCACCATCTTGAAAAAATGCATGAATATTACTCAAACCATGGTAAGTAGGGATTGGACTTACCTCTATTCCAATCCAGCGTAGTGATTTAATGAGCTGCGCACATCTTCTTGCAGATACTTCGTGCATTTTACTCTGCCAGTTCTCTATTCCTGCATCTGATTCTAATATGCAAGAACTAACACATCGCCAACTCAATGTTCCATCATCAGTTGGGTTGACGTAATATTCCTGATTCACTATCATATTGTAAATAATATCCATCTATTGAGCTCTGCATTCTTCTCTTATTGGTTCAGTGTATCTAGGTCCTTGTGTAGGGTCTAAAGTTGTGATGACCTTGATATCTGTTCCTTCGAATATCATCTGATTCTTTTTCAAATTGATAATTGTGAGGTTATCAATTGCCCAATCTATCCCCAATAGTGCAGGATATGGATTGTTATAATCTATAATCTCAATAACCTTGAAGTTCGTGTTACTTCGCACTCCATCAATGTCGACAAGGACATTTGATAATCTCCCAAAGGGTAGAACCTTTTGTTGATTAGCTAGCCTCAACTGTATGGGTGACCATGATAACTTCGGCTTCCCCATTTGTTCCCATGTCTGCTTTGTCAAGACATTCACTTCTAATCCTAATTCAAGGATTATCTCATCCATTTCAAATTCCTTGATCTGTGCACTTAGTCTCATTTCCCTTCCGGTTATTTTATGATTCTTAATATGATGAACCACTCTATGTGCTTCGTTTACCACATTACGTTGCTCATAATGACTCAGCAGACTTTGTAATTCTGCTAAGGCATTCTCATGATTTAATAACTTCATATAGCTCTATAAAAGCTGTGCAACAGGACTCACCAGGTCTGTTGCAGTACGTGATCTATCATACAAAGTGGTCATATCCATCACAGGCACAGTCTCACTTCGCAACTTGATTCTTGGAGTCACATATTATGATTCTTTGAAGGTTTCTCTTGCTTCTGCGAAAACTAAATTTTCTTTGTTCAGGTTGAAAGAGGGTGTTTTTCCAATTGCTTTTATAATCCAAGCCCCTTCAGTAGGATTTTGTGTAGCTTGGTTATCCTCAGAAGTCGAAGCTTCAATTCTTTGATCTCCTCCTGTGGTGTCTACACTTTGTGTGAAAACATTAATGTTGCAATCTGTATTTCATTTTTCAGCTACGATCATCTGTATGTTATGATTCTGTGCTTCTGGTCTTCTCTCTTGCATTTTTGCTTGCAAAATAGTGCATACTTCAATGACATGCTCAAATGATTTACAGTATTTGCAAGTAGTGCAAGGTTTAATGCAGTCTCTAGTTAGATGTCCTAGTTCGATGCAATTATAACACGCAATCTGACCACTTCCTCATCCTTTTCCAGTGTTTCATCCTCTTCCTCTAAATCCTCCACGTCCTATGTACGTGCCTTGATCATACTGCACGTCTTCATTGTTGTTCTATGTTTCCCCTTAAACTCTGTAGACATCATGTTTTCTTTCTATCATGAGGTAATATGCTCTACAGTTGCTATCATCATGGCCAACTAACTTACATAATGTGAAGTATAGGTTCTTTTGTGTTTTCACATACTTCTGAAGCAAGTAGAAATACTCTAGGCGATGTCCTCTACATCGGAAAATCTCACGCCATGGTCCTTGTTGTTGGTTTAATGGGATTGGAGCTCCATTAGCGATGTAATCTCTAAATACCAGATAATGTTCTTTGGAGTGAAATTCTCCTTTACACTTTGTACACCAAACCTCTTCTCTATTTTCTTTTCCTTTCTTCATATCTTGCAGTTGTAGTGTCAAATTTGTTAGCTGGGTTTGTATCTGAACCATTCTTGCACTAGTCTCTCCTATAAGCGAAGCCTCTAGTTTCATCGCAATTTCTAGGGCCTCTGTCTACGAAGTAACCTTTTGTTGCATCAATTTCAACCTGATATGTGGCAACAGCATGACTATGAACCATTCTTGGAGTTGTTGTGGGGCTATGTCAAAGATCACTTGATATAACAATGCTTTGAACTTTTGGTCAAATTCCCATACTATCTCACTCGGTTTTTGCTTGATTTCTTTCAGCTCTATAAGACACTATGATTCTGACTTGGGATTTTTAAACTCTCTGATGAGCGCAAGTCTAATATCCACTAGTGTCCTCTTCTATGCAACATAGTACTTCATAAACAATGTTAAGGCTCTGTCCCTCAATGTGGTAACTAGTTGTGCATGTCTAATAGCATCATCGTGTACTTGTTTAACATTCCATATGGATTCACAAAAAACAAATGTTGCTTTGGGTCCTCAAACTCAATTCCTTTGAATATAGGTAGCTTAATGTCGCCTGTCATTCTTCTTCTAGGAGGCGTAGTGTTCTGTGATGTCTTAGTTATACTGCTACTTGGAATGTTTTGAGTACTGGCTCCTACGGTGTTACTACTATTGTTGTTCTATGGGCTAGTATTATTTCTATCATCAACTGGAGGTTTTTGCAGAGTAATGGGCTGATAAGTAGTTACTCTAGGCTTTGTTTTACTATTAGCCTCAAGCTGATATGAGTCCCTATTAATTCCTAACTCAGTTTCTAGAGATATGTGAGGTTCGTGTTCATTAGACCTTTTCCCAGTACTATACTTGTATATTTTACCACTTCGTAATGTGTAGATATTTTCCTCAGTATCACTGTCTGTATTACTGAACATTACAGATTCAATTTCCTAGGAATCTTATTACATTCTTAAGACACCTTTCTTTGCTAACAACATTTTAATGTATAGACTGAGATTTTTCAGGTACTTACCTCTGAATCCCTTGAAGAAATTTGCCTCTTCTATGCTGTAACACTTCAGAGTGTCCGCAGCAAATTCTGTAATGTAGCCTTCTAGCACATTGTCTAGCTAGAAGTCTACTACTCTTGAGATTGGGATATCCACTGCTTTAAGTCTCTGAATCAATTCTGGAGTCTACACTATAGGTTCTCCACCTTTAAAGCAATTTTTTCTCTCTGCGACCCTCGATATCTACTCATGTAGCTCATTCCTGAAGGATGCGAAGAAAATTTCGTGTACGTCAAAGAAAAGATATCTCTGTAACCACGCTTCCATAGACACGCACGAATGCCTATTTTATGTCTTCGCAAACTCGTCCTCTGTCTTAGTTACCGAGTTCTATATCTCTGTTTGCTCGGGATTTCGGTTATCAGTGCACATCACCAGTTCAAGTGCGGCAAAAGAACCATTTTTTAGCTATTTACTTTGTTCTTTAACTTTCTTGTACTGACCCAGGTTCAGTGCAGTGATGGGACCAACAATACCATTTCTCCACCAGCCCTTTCAACAACAACCTGTGAACAGGATGAGGTCTCACCCAAGGCGACGTTATGGGGGATTACAGAAGCAAGTTTCTGTTATCAGGTGATGCATGGTTATGGGACTGGCTTGGGAGAAGTTCTCTCCACTTCGCATATTATACTTCATTATTACTGTGCACATATGGGATTACGCACTTTGCAATTTCTACAATACAATACAATAACGCAACTCCAGGACTGCGCTTCTAAGAAATCGCACACATTACAGACTCTATTGATTTAGTGTTTAACCATGCATCTACGCATTCAACTTGCTCAGAATCACTTGTACATTTCGTTATATAGGTTCAGTACTTAGCATATTATTCTTATTCACCATACATATGGAAATACATATAAAAGTGCGAACATACATAAACATAAGTATGAATGTAAACATAAACAGAAGCATACACAATCACACTCATTCAATCACATAACACACTTATTTACGTGGTTCACTCCCACGATGGGAGCTATGTCCATGGGAATTGTTGTTTATATTAATTGGAATGGTCAACAGTTCCAGTCTGCGCACACAGCTGCAAACTCTTCTCTCTACAATAGGCCTCTGTGCACACATCTGCAGAGCCTCTTTCTCTCTTCAATGGATCTCTGCACACTCAGCTGCAGAACCTCTTTACAATACTTAGTCTTTCAAAAGACCATGAGAGATTAATGTAAGACCGATAGAGACCAACCCTTCCCTTACAAAATTGCCCCTTTTATAGATCATTCCCAAGGGTCACATCTTTACAATCATTGTGGGCCAAAATCCCTATACTACCCAAAAATCCCCAAAATGGCATGGTTACCCTGCTAACCAAGCCTGTCATAGTCAATAGCTACATCACTTGACTTTGGTCATCTTTCTGCACCACTTATGGCCCTGATGCCTCTTCTGATAGCCGCAATTCTGACTGCACGGCTCTGACTATGTACTTGCACATCCCTTTCCGCTTCTCTGCTTCTCCTATCACTATCAGTACGCCGCATTGGTTCTAACGGTCTCCATCACCCTGTTTGTCTTAATACTTTGTCTGTACTAAGGAGACAAGTTGCTTTCCTCCAACTCTGTGCCGCTCCTCACCCTACTCTTAGGATTTGCGCATTCGATTACCCAAAATAGGTCGTTGCTGGACCTCGCTTCGCTTGTACTTCACTTCCAAAAATAGTTGTTTCCCTGAAGCTACGCATCAGCAAAACTACGCCATGCTTGGACTTCACTTTCCCACTGTTCTTACTTGGACTTCACTTCGCCAAAAACTATGCCAACTTGGGCCTTTCCCAACACCCTTTCATGCTAAATCTAAGGGATCGCATCCCCCATATCTCTCCATCCAAGCTCATGCGCCATTGCTCTCTCATGTGTAGTTTTCTCCCCCCCTTCCTCATTATGCTATAAAAGCAGGGCTCTCCATCACTCCAAGGGTGGATAATAGTGGAACCTTTGATCTCGTGTACAATCTCAGTGTTGAATCTTTTCATGAATAAAAGGCTTTGGAGGTCTATTACGGTGTCTTTGGCTCAAGTTTGATGATCATTGTCGCATGTGTTTTATGTGGTAAGTGTAGCATTTCTTTTGTATTTTATTTGCTTGTCAACTATTAGCCTTGGAAGGATTAGTATTAATCGATAGGGGTGAGTAAAGAAGTTTCTTTTCTCATTTAAAATACTTATGTTTAAGATAGGGAATTTGCATGCTTAAATTTTTTTATGTATGCTCTTCTCATCTTCAATTTAAGTTTTACTAATGGATTTGACAAGTTGTTTGGCAAGTGCAAGGGTTTATTTTACAGGTTCTTCAATTTGTATTTATGGAGGAACTAGTTTGCTTGCTTCATTCTCCGAATTCTTTGTGAAGAGGACATAGTCTCTCTCAACGCCACCATAACAACTCCATTTCCCAAGTTCAAAAGGGATTTGGATTTCTACTTTTTCTCCCTTCTTTAAATTAAATTTATTTTCATTGGTTACTTGGGCTTGCTTCTTAGATCTGATTTCAAATAATTCCATATCATTTTCATATCTGATTTATAAGTATCATATATTTAGATCTAGATTGTTTAAAGAAAGATTAATCATTTGTTTAAACTAGATCTAAATTCAAGAAAGTATTTCTTTTACAAGTTAATCATTTTTAGATATAAAGGCTTGTTAGATTAGATTTCTTATTTTGAGTATCACAAGTTTATATTTAGAAAATATAAAGTTCTCTTATTGGCTGACCCAAAAGGCAAGCCAAGATCCGCAAGAAAGCTTGCCTTCTTGTGTTCATTTTTGCATTTTACACTTAGAAATTTTTTGCATTTTTTTTACTAAATTTTATGGTTGTCCAAAAACACTTTCAAAGTGTTTTGGATCACTTTTCTAAACTAATAACTTTCTATTTTTTAGCAGTTCTAATAAAAAAGAGACAGAAACTCTAGCGAATTTTCAAAGTTTTGGCCATCTAGGGCATCCCGAGACCTCTCTTGTTCAATAAGGTTATTTTTCTAAAGCATTGTAAGCTTAGTGATCCCATTTTACAAGGGATCACAAGAATTTCTATATTGTAATAAGCCAATAAAAAATAAGAACAAGTGGGCTACCCAGCACCCACACCCCATCCCCCCCGGGGGGATTCACATTTTTTTTTCATGGAGCGATTTTTATAACAAGTTTTATTTTATGTTTAAACAACATTAAAAAGCACACAAAAACATCCTCAAATGATTCATTACAATCGATTTATCCATATTTCATTTTTGGTGCTACAATTACAATTGTTCCTAAAATACAAAATAAAATTTACACCCCTTTATCTACTGAAGTACTCCACCATTTTGGTGTGAAGAAAAAATACACTTGGGGTTTAGTGTAGCTTAATCATCCACTTTCAATACTTAATAAAATGAACCAACTGTTAAATTATGATTATGCTCTTGACCTTTGCAACTTTGTCTGAACAGTTAGTCAACCACAAAGGAAGATAAGTAATAGTTTAATAGGAAAATCCATTTGAAACCAAAATTCTAAGAACTAGGGAGGTTGCATGGGAGAAAACTATAGAGTCAGCAGGCTACTTTAAGAAGGTTCATCCTCGCCTGGTTTGACACTTGGTGAAGCTACTATAGCACTCAATTCGAAGGGTTGGGTCTCTTTTGGGCCAAACCAAGAATTTTACCCACTCCTTAATATCCATTAATAAATTTAAAATAAACCAACAAGCCTCTTGCGAAACTTTCACAACCCTACACAATAGCAATCGCACTCATTCTCGGCACTGGTCATCTTTTCATTTTATGGTTAAATCAAATTATAATATGTCGTGAATGCAGCTTTATCAATCATGTGTAGTGTTGAATTGTTAATTTAAATATTTGCAAATGAGACTTTGTTAGTTATTTTTCCATCTTGTCATGTCAAACTCCTAGAATAGCTTTTATTTCATTGTTATAGTTTAAAAGCCTTAGTTTTTTTTATAGGGACCACCCTCCTTGGCTTCGCTAGGAGTAAGCCTAGATGGAGGAGTCGATTAATCAGGTGATATCACTTGACTCTCACTTGCCCCCAAGGAACGCACCTAAGCAGCTTGAATATTTCTACTGTGATAAACTCCAAGTGTGTGTTCTGACGACAACAATTTAAAATAACTATTCTAATGGCATTGGATTATTCCAATGTTCAAACCATCTCTGGTTCTTGCTCTATTTCAGAAAATAACTCTTTGGAATAAGAAGCATATGCATTAACTGGTTGGAAACAAGTTAGTGTTCATACATGGAGTGATTCCAAACAGCTAATTAGCTCTATGTACAAATCCAATATCTGAAGGTAAACTAGAGTTGGCATCGCATATAATCACAAAATTGTGATGGACTATCTTAATTCAAGGAGATCTACTGTTAACTTGGTAAAGTAAAGTATATAGATCTTTCAAGTATGCCAGCTTAGATAGAATTAATCATTGGGAGATGACACTTTGCTGAAAAAATGAAGTATCAACCACTTTTTATGACAACCAATGGGGTATTCTATGGACACAGTACATACACGGCACAACACATGCTAAATTTTGTTACCCTTCATTGTTACGTACGCTTCTTTCTTTCTTTTCAAGTGTTCTTATGAGTTCATTATTTGATCTTGTAAGAGCATGTCTGTATATGTAATTTTCTAGTCAAGATGGATCATTTACTACTCGGGGTTTAGTATAAGATGACAATGTATGTATTCATCGGATATTGAAGAATACAACTCTACGTTATATGGAGTGGAATCTAATGTGACGAATCCAAGGTTGTCCATTACGATAAAATAAATCACATGCATACTAAAATAATACAAAAAACATACTGAGGTATGAATTGAGATCTATATTTTTCCTGTAGTACACTAAAAAGGAAAATTGTCTCCTTGGGAAAACATGCCTTTTGTCCCTGCTTTTACTGGTGTTGAAATATATAGCTTTGGAAGTTATTTTTTTAATGTAAATAAACTATGTACATAAAAAGTATTTCATGCCAAGTGTCAAAAGGCTCATGCCAAGTGTCAAAGGGATGCTTAGAGTCCAGCTTAGGGTGGTCCCTAGGCTAGAAGCTTAGGGAAGTCCTAGGGGGATGCTTAGGGCCAAGCCTAAGTATAAAAAGGGGCTAACCCCTAGCATTTGAACACAATTTTGGAGAAGATTACTATTTTCATAAGGCTTCCAATCAACTGGTTGTTACTGCTGTTAAAATCTGTTACAAGGAAGGAGATAAGGCTGCTACAATGTATGCCATAAGTATGCTACAACAAGAGGTCATCACAGTCAATTTTGGGGTCATTATCAGATTGTTACTGGAAGTGTGTTATCGGATGTTATTAAAGTTTATAAGTGTTGAAACATAGGTATTGTTTTAGCACGTTAAAGTTGTTAGTCCAAAATTCTTGTACTGGTATTGTACTTTGTTAAGGAATCCAAAGAAGGTTTCCCAGGGTAACATTCTGTTCTCTCTATTATTTTCTTACTTTCATTGATCCTTACTTATGTAGATGTATGCTTAACAAGATCTTACAATTTTCATACATACTTCTAGTTTTTCAACATGGTATCAAAGCTTCCCTGAAGGAAGCCATTTCTGCAGAGAGTTATTAGATTTGTGAAGGAGGTTATAGTATTTGAGTTTTGAAGGAACTCAGAATCAAAGACAAAATGTGTTCAAGCACTAAGGTTGATGAGAAACTCAAGAGCCATGATAACTATAGAGCATGGAAGTACAGATTATCCCTTGAGCTGGAAGAAAATGACTTATGAGATTATGTTAAAGAAGAGGTTGCAGAACTTGAGGATGAAGACGTTAAATTCAAGTACAAGAAGAATCTGGTAAGGGAAAAAAGAATAATTGCATATTCTATAAAATATCATCTCCTTCCTCATATATCATCCTTGAAGACTCCCAATGATATGTTCGATGCTCTATCTTGCTTATATGAAGGAGGGAACATAAATAGGAAGATGACTTTGAGGATACAACTTAAAAATGCAAAGATGTATAAGCCTGAATCTATTCATTCCTTGTTTACAAGAATTTCTCAAATTAATGAAAAAATTATAGCTATCAGTGACTCAGTTGAATAAGTTGAGATAGTAATGACTACTCTCAATGGACTTTCGAAGTCATGGGACTCTTTCATAAGAGGTATCTGTGCAAGAAGAAAGTTAATAAAGTTCAGTAGGATGTGGGAAGAGTGTGCCCAAGAAGAAGCAAGATTGGGAGCAAGAGAGGAAAAACTAACTGATGATGAGGACCAAGCTCTTGCAGCCCAATTCAAAAAAGAAAAGAAAAAGAAGGAAAATGATCCTCAAAAGAAGAAGTTTCAAAATTTTGATAAAGGTAAGAGATACTATTATAAACTCGAATGTTACTGTTGTGAAAAGCTGGGACATCTTTCTAGATATTGTCCTCTCATAAAAGAGGTCAAAGAAATGAGGAAAAACAAGAGACATCATGCTCATATTGCTGAAGATGATGAACCTGCCTTCAAGAGAGAAAAATAAGAAAAGTCAGATGAAGAGTATGTGTTGGTAGTAGCTCTTAAAATTCAGTAAATTATGGTGACGAAACCTGGTTGATGAATAGTGGTGCCTCCAAGCATATGACTGGTTTTAAAGACTCTCTTCCAAGTCTGACCACGAAAGATTCTCCTCATCATGTAAGATTGGGTAATAACTCTTCCTATCCTATTAAGGGCATTGTGAATACTTTTTACAACTTAGATTCAGAAAAAACATCTCAAAACGGAAAATGTCTTATATGTACCTAGTTTGCAAAAGAACCTCCTATCTATTTTAGAATTGGAAGAGAAAGGATTCATAGTAGCTTTTGTCGATGACAAAGCTCTTATGTGGCCGAGAGGTAAGAATATTGATGATGTTTGTTGAGCTCAGAATTGGCCCTTTTTGACCATCATTTATCACTGTCCCTTACCTTGTCTCACACCAATTACCTTGGCAATTCAATTTATTGTCCTTATATATTCCCCCAATTTACCAAGGTAGTAAGATAAAGGGACTGCAGGAAGATCGGAGCTGAACGAGTCACGGAGGAAGGGACGTCCATTGCTTAAGGAAGGTTCCTTGGGGCTCAATTCGTCAATCAAGGCACAGTCGTGGCAGGACAGCTGTAACATAAAGTTCTATCTTAAGTATGTCGCTGCTCAAATCCAGCTGCGAGCTGGAAGGACCGCCACTCTTGGGACAGTTGATAACTCCTCGTATATTTGGATATTTCAGTTCTGCCACGCATTGTAACAGCTAGATTATTTAGGGCGCCTGAAGATCATAGATCTTCATGGCCGCCCAATTATAGGTTTAGATGTTGCAACTTTATGTATAAATATGTGGTATTACCTCGATCAAGGGGTTGGACAGCAATTAATTAATTCATCTTGTATTAGCAGTCAAGCTGAAACTATGTACTCGTCCTTCTGTTAATATAAAGAGTTGTTTCTGAGTTAAAGAGAGCGTTGTTCAACCAGCGTCTCTGTGTGAAGACTGGGCCCGTCTTCCACAGAGATTGCTGTGTTAATTTAGGATTTCATCTTTCTGTTGTGTGATGATTTGATCTTTCGTTTGTACGCAGCAGCAATATTCATTGTGTGGATTTCTCAGTAAATGATTTAATCGTGAGATTGGGAATGGTATCAATAACAGTCGACTGAGTCAGGTTTGTTTTATGTAATTCAATTTCTGTTCACACTGTTGTGCTCATCCTACAGCTGAACGTAATCCCAGAAGCTCCTAGGAATTAGCTTTCCTGTTATGTGTTGATTGATTTATATTTTGCAATTCAGTATCTTAGAACAGTTGCATCAATCTCCTTTATTAAATTCTAGAGTAATGTTCAGGTTATGCTTCATGATTCTCAGCTTGATTTCATTAGACAGTTGATTACTTTAGAATGCAATTGAGTTTTCCTTTCTGCAATCGTTGATTAGATCTGATATTCGTTTTGCTTGATGCATAATAGAAAAGGATTGTAGTACAGCAGTTAGAAGGCAATTGGGATTGCGTAGATTCTTGGGATGAACATAGATGATAGAAGATAAAAGTATTCACTTCTGATGGTTTGTGTTTAAGCATATATTGTGCACTTGTCCTTTGAAATAAAAAGACTTTCTCGGGTTGACAATAAATTTCATACGCTCTGTGTGTTGATATTTAATTATCTGCAATTAGAGTGCTTGACATTTTGGCGCCGTTGCCGGGGAAGGATAAAAATTAAACACTAGTCATTAGTTGTATCTGATAATTGCTTTCAGTCAGTCTTTTTGGTTGTTTTTGAAATGATCTGCTTCGTATGAATACGAGGGGGGTAAAACGCGATCACCTCCCGACCCCCAAAACCCCACAAATTACTAACAGTACAGGTGGTTCGGGTCGTGGTCGAGGTCCACCGCTGGGCAGAAGAACATTCATTGACGACCTTGTTGACAAAACTGATTCAGCTGTCAGATCTCGTCAACAGGGGACTCCTATCAAAAGAGGCCCTACTGATCCTGGAGCGTTAGCATCAGGATCTACAGTGGAAGATACAGGAGCAGCAGTGATTTCTGCATATACTCCGGCTAAAGAAGGAACAGCTGATTCGGCTGTTGCAATTAAAGAGTACTCAGTTGTTACAACTGAAGAATACGCAGCTGCTACAACCGAAGAATACGCAGCTGCTACAACCGAAGAATACGTAGTTGCTGCAACCGAACAATACGCAGCTGTTACATCCGAACAATACGCAGCTGTTACAACTGAGGTAAGGGATAAAGGAACAAACGAAGGAGAAGATACAGAAGAAAAGATGAATAACAGACATGAGAATGAAGAGGAAGAAGCAGTGGTACAATACCATCATGAAGATAATTCCCCGCCGGAAACTATGGCTACATTGCAATTCCCAATACAGCAGCTCGAGGGGACAGCTCCTATGAAAAACATCTCACCGTCGGTGTTACCCCCGCTTCCATGGCAGGGCGGCAGAAGATCCAGACGAATTCCTGTTTGAATTCGATATCCTCTGTCGCAGCTATGATTATGTCACAGATGCTCAAAAGTTGAAGCTTTTTCCTGCCACCCTGAAGGACAATGCATTACGTTGGTTCATGAGCCTTGGGGGAGGAACTGTTGCTAATTGGAACAAGATGAAGCAAGTGTTCCTGGAAAAATATCAAGAATATTGCAACACCAGGGACAAGAGGGAAGAGTTATTCAAAATGGTACAGAAGGAGGACGAAAGCTTGGAAGATTTTGTAGAGAGGTTGCTGTACAATGTGCAGAGAGCTGGACAGACGAACATGGGACTAGATGTGCTTAAGATAATCCTGCTTCGAGGAATCAGGGACGATTGTTTAGACATGCTCAATTTATTAGGAAAGGGGGATATCTCTAAAGAATCTTTTGAGACAATTGTGGAATTATGTAAGAGATATTCCAGGGGATCTTCTAGGCATAATAAGCAGAATAAACGAAATAACCTGGAACGTGATGTCTTCGACAGAACTCAGAAGTCATCCAATGGAGGAGCTACACGTGCAGAGATAGGCAATCTTCTTGAAAACTTTAAAACAGAAATGATGAGCTCTATCTCTTCAGAGATTGACGTCTTGAAGGCCAAGCAAAGACAGGCAGTGGAGGATCTCACACTAGGGGTATTTTGTCCCCGATGTAGAAAGACTCATCCACTGAAAGAATGCCCCCTTGACAAAGTTCAAGTATGTCAATTGTGCGAGCTGAATCATGATATGAAAGAATGCCCCACGCTGCCCCAAGTGAAAGCTGTTCTGCAGGCATCAACTCCAGAGGTGGATTCAGCCTACTTTATTGCACAGAAGAAACCCTGGCAGCCCCGGAATCAAGGTATGTCTCCCGATTCATTTCCATTTCTGAATAATTTGAATAATTGGAATACTAATATGCAAAACGTGAATACACAATTCCCTTCAAATTATGCTCAGTGGAATTCTCCTCAACCTACGATGCAAGGTTATAATTCATGGAGTCCTTGGACACAGCCACCTCATCAACCTACCTCATGGTCTCCTGGATGGAGGAACTTCCATCCTGGGAATCAGTTTCCTCAACCACCTCCACCTCAACAGTTACCGTATCCTCCATATCCTCAATTTCAGCAATATCCTCAATACCTACCTCAGCAGTCCCAGCTGCAGCTGCAAAATAATCCTGTGCCTAACATACCAATACGGCCTCAGCTGCCTGCCCAACCTAACCCTAACCCAAATAATAAAACAGTCCAGCAACTGGAAACTCTCAATATGCCAGCCTACTCTCTCTCACCTGTACCTTGTAATGACATTCGCTTACGGTCTGGGAAGGTAGTAGAGCGTATAACTTCAGAAAATATTCCACCAACCGTGTATGACAAAGGAGAGAGTTCCCAGCATCCTGTTGAATCGGTTCCTATCATTGAAGATGATGAGCATCCCTCAGATGGGAGGGCTGAAACATTGAACGATGAAGTGGATAACACGCAGCCCGCCCAGTTGGTAAGGCAACCACCTTACCCTGAGAGATTGATGCTGCCACAAAGGGGGGGGCAACCTCAGTTCAATCTCTTAGGAGAATTGAAGAACCTTTATGTTAAGATTCCCCTCTTACAAGCTCTTCAAGATGTACCTATCTACGCTAGAACTGTTCGGGACCTGTGCACTAAAAGACCGGGAAGGAAACCCAGAGATCCTCCTACTGTTCATGTTATAGGGAATTTATCCGCTTTAATGACTGGAAAAACCCCTGTAACTAAGTATGAGGATCCCGGCAATCCTACTGTCACTGTACACATAGGACAAACGCAGATACCCAACGTACTAGTGGATTTAGGAGCTGCGATCAATGTTATAACGATGGAGACTGTAAAAAAACTCGGATTCACCAATATTAGACCGACCCCTACTATCTTAGAACTGGCAGACAGATCCACTATCAGACCTGAAGGGATTTTGGACGACCTTGTTATTTCAGTAGACTCGTGGGAATACCCTGCCGATTTTCTGGTATTACAGCCAAAATCACAGCTGGGGGGACATCCATTGATTTTAGGGAGACCTTGGTTGGCTACCGCTGATGCTTGCATCAGCTGTCGATCAGGATCTATGACTATATCTGATGGCATGGAAACCAAAAATCTTACCCTGTACCCTCCAGCAAGGCCGAGTCTAGAAACTGAAACCTCCCTTTGGATAGAACAAGAAGAAGAAGAAGATGTTCAGCCATTACTAACAATAGGGAAGGCACTAACTTTCAAAAACGAAACAGAAGACGATGCCATTAATAATTTCATTAGCGAACCTGCTTCTGTAGACAAGGAAGTTTATCAACTTCTGAACAGTACCCTCGGCAAAGAAGAACAAGAACAGCTTACGGAGGAAGCACTAGCCAATGACGCAAATATAATCCCAGTATTGAAAAGCTCGAGAAGTATTCCTATTGAGGTAGAGCCTGGAAGAACTTTGAACATCAATCCTGCTCTCTCCTCAGAAGAACAAAAGCGCTTAACCAATCTTTTGAAGGAACGTAAGGGGGCATTCGCCTGGGAGTATACAGACATGAAGGGTATTCCTTCTAGTCTGTGCACTCATCATATCTATATTAAAAACGACTCCCGGCCTGTATGTCAACCCCAACGACGCATGAACCCCAATCTGAGGGATATAGTGAAGGAAGAAATCCAGAAACTCTTGGAAGCAGGATTCATCTATCCTATTTCAGATAGTGAGTGGGTTTCCCCACTTGTAATTGTACCCAAGAAAAACGGTAAATGGAGAGTCTGTGTCGATTATAGGGAGCTGAACAAGGCTACACAAAAGGATCACTTTCCTCTGCCCTTTATTGACCAGGTACTTGATAACTTATCTGGGAAGAAGTTCTTCTCCTTCCTGGACGGATTCAGTGGGTACAATCAAATCCAGATTGCTCCAGAGGATCAGGATAAGACTACCTTCACCTGCCCTTGGGGAACGTTCGCTTACAGGGTGCTTCCCTTTGGGTTGTGCAATGCACCTGCAACGTTCCAAAGAGCTGTGATTGGCATATTTTCTGAATTGGTAAATGATAGCATGGAAATTTTTATGGATGATTTCACTCCTTATGGCAGGGATTTTGATGAAGCGTTGGAAAATTTGAAGAAGGTTTTAATTCGCTGTGAACAGGCTCGCCTCTCACTGAGCACTGAAAAATGCCACATGATGATGAGTGAGGGGGTGGTATTAGGACATTTCATCTCTACTAACGATATTCAAGTGGATCCTTCAAAAATTAAGGTGATAAAGAATATACCAACCCCTTCAACTCAGAAAGAGGTGCGAAGTTTTCTGGGACATGCTGGGTATTACAGGAGATTCATAGAAAACTTCTCCAAACTGGCTTCTCCTTTGTTTTCATTGTTAATGAAGGATGTGCAGTTTGCATGGAGTACAGCATGCCAGACAGCATTTGATAAGCTTAAAGAGAAACTGTCCACAGCCCCTATTTTAAGGGGACCTAATTGGACCATACCTTTCCACATTTCTTCAGATGCTTCTGATACCGCCATTGGAGCAGTACTAGGACAGCAGGATGGTCAAGTACCTTATGCTATTTATTATGTGAGTAAAAACTTAGCCCCTGCTGAACTAAAATATACTGTTACTGAAAAAGAATTTCTTGCTATTGTTTATTCTATTAATAAGTTTCGGCATTACATTACTGGGTATCCTACATTTGTGCATACTGATCACTCTGCCATTAAGTATTTAATGAATAAACCTGTCACTAATGCCAGAGTAACCAGGTGGCTTTTATTATTACAAGAATTTGATATTACTATTATAGATAAACCTGGAAAAGAAAATGTTGTTGCTGATTTTTTATCACGATTTACTAACAGTGATGACAGTTCACCTGTTGAGGATGCTTTCCCGGATGAACATTTATTCGCACTCTCAGCTCATTCACCCTGGTATGCAGATGTTGCTAATTATTTGGCTGCAGGGAAACTTCCGCCACATATGTCTAAACGAGAGAAAAGAAAAATTATTCAGCAAAGTGCCAGGTATTGTTGGCTTAAAGGCCATCTCTTTTACACAGGACCTGATCTTGAAATTAGAAGATGTGTAAGGGAAGATGAGATCTTTCATATACTGAAGGCCTGTCACGATGAACCTTGCGGAGGACACTTTGCAGATAAAAGAACAGGACATAAGGCGTTGCGGATGGGCTATTATTGGCCGACACTGTTCAGAGATGCTAAAAAATATGTTCAGTCCTGCGACAGCTGCCAAAGGATGGGCCAACCTAATAAGACAGACCAGATGCCTTTACAGCCCCAAGTGGTACTAGAACCGTTTGATAGATGGGCATTGGACTTTGTTGGTCCTATCAACCCTCCTTCCAAACAGAAGGTTTACATCTTGGTGTGTACAGACTACATGACTAAGTGGGTAGAAGCTGTAGCTTTGGCTAAGGCAAACGACCAGGCGGTGATTGATTTCCTGTACAGTGAAGTTTTTACCCGATTTGGAGTACCAAAGGAAGTAGTTACTGATGGCGGACCACAATTTATTTCACATCAATTTGAATCCTTGCTCCGGAAATATCATGTGCAGCACAAGATAACTTCACCTTATCATCCCCAGGCCAATGGTCAGGTGGAAAGCACTAATAAGGTTATTGAAGCAATCCTTACTAAAACAGTTAAAAGCCATCGAAGGGATTGGGCTGACAGACTTCCAGAAGCACTGTGGGCATATCGCACGACTTGGCGCAATACCACGGGCTTTTCTCCCTATGATCTGGTGTATGGTAAGAGTGCCATCTTTCCAATTGAATTTGAGATCAAGACCCTGAAAACAGCCATTGAAATGAACCTGGATGTAGCAGAAGCTCAGAAAAGAAGATTGAATCAGTTGAATGAACTGGATGAGAAACGATTAGCTGCGGTAGACCAGACGGTGCTACTTCAGCAACAGAGATCTAACTGGCATGACCGATTCATCAAGAAGAAAATCTTCCATGAAGGAGACTGGGCACTACTGTACGACTCTAGATTCAAGAAAGATTTTAAGGGGAAATTACGCACAAGATGGCTGGGTCCATATTTGGTTGACAGGGTATTTGACAACGGCACTGTTCGCCTGATCACCATTGATGAAAACCGTATGCCATTACTTGTTAATGGCCACAGGCTGCGACTGTATCGGAAGCCCATTTCGAAAGATGCATTCATTTCACAGATTGCTGCTGATCCAAACTACCAATTGGCACCAGAGCAGGAACATTTTTCTACCTTTCCCAAATCTTAAAATGAAAATCATATTTGCTGTACATAAATAATTTCTTGCTGTAGCGTATAATTTTCGTTTTCTTTCTTTCTGCATTTGATCTCTTTGCTTGCTGTTGTCTTTTAAGAAAAAAAAATTCAGGGAAGCGCCAGGAGAATGATCAGTTTGGGGCCCATAATGAAAATCTCTCTGTGCCGTCCTTGTGTTTAAAAAAAAAAAAAAAAAAAAATAAAAAAATAAAAAAAATTCGGCAGCTGCAACATATTTTCCGGCAGCTGCAACATATTTTTCCGGCGACCGTATTCTCCATTTCCCGGGAGCCGTAAATGCCCTTTCCGGCAGCCGTCAATCTTTTTCGACAGCTGCAACTTTAGCGGCTGCAACATCGGCAGCTGCAACATCAGCGGCTGCAACATCGGCAGCTGCAACATCAGCGGCTGCAACATCGGCGGCTGCAACATCGGCGGCTGCAACTCCAGTTTCCGCGGCTGCCACCTCATCTTCCACGGCTGCCATCTCATTTTCCGCAGCTGCCATTCCATTTACCAGCCACAACCGTATTCTCCATTTCCCGGTAGCCGTAAATTTTTCCCGTTCACCGTCAAATCTTTTCCGATAGCTGCAACTCCGGCAGCTGCAATCCCGGCGGCTGTAATTTCGGCGGCTGCAACATCTTTTTCTCGCAGTCGCCACATCACTTCCCGGCCGCCACCTCATTAACCAAGTCACTTCCACACCACAGCTGTCATTTCTTTCCAGCGGCTGCGACATATTTCCCATATTCGAAAAATCTTTCCCGCCAGCCGTAAGTCTCTTCCGACAGCCGTAGTTTTTCCCGGATATTGTGAATCTTTTTCCGGCTGCCACGAATTCTTTCCCGATGGCTGTAACTTCTTTCTTGTCAGCTGCAACAAGCTTTTTCATCGGCCGTGTGATCATTTCTTTGGCAATTTGCAGTGGTAACTCCCGTGTTAACAGAAGGATTGTTTAAACTTGCTAATTATGACGCTGATTCAGCCCAGTCCTGCCGGCGAACTCATCATTTCAACCCGGAGGATGCGACGCCTTGTGTTTTACCGGCGAAGGAAATCAGTGCCTTATCCGAGTCATCATGATTCCACGTCTGATTGTACACGCGTTCGGCTCCACGACGTCACCAACTCCATGCTCCACCAGTTTCCGCAGCCTTCCGACGCACAGTTTTATGAGGTATGGCTTTCATTTATCACGTGACTAAGTATTGATATCATGTAAACGAGATTGGCCGTACCTTCACTCGTACCACCATTTATATCCGATTGAACCTTTCCCTCGTACGACGTAATACTAATAACTGCCACCTTCCCCAATTCGGCATGAAAATTTTAAACTCCTCTCTGCGCTTAACTTTCCGAATTAGTTCATTTGTTCAACGTCTCCGCTCAACGATTCGTGCATTCTCCGCGCTGCAACTTCTATTCTGGATTCTGTACTCTGTCGAAACAACAGTTCTATCTTGCAGCCAGGACCATGGGCATTCCAGTTCGCCATGAACCTTTCAATACCCGGGAACTTAGACGGAATTTGCAGGTTCTGGCCATTTTTCAAGCCGCTGGCTGGGTCGAGTTCTTTGAACGATTGGATGGATTCGACCGGGACGCAGCCCTGCAATTTGCATTGAATCTCACTAAAACACACTCCACGGTGTGGGGGCTGTGTATAGATGTTTCGGAGGTCATTATATCCGAGGTTACAGCTATCCCATTGGTGGGAAAACCTTGGTTTAACCGTCGAGTTCCTGCAACAGCTGCACGGGAACAATTTTTACTTCCAGGGGAGCAAGTTGAAGCATCCAGGAGAGGGATTGCATTGAAGTCACTGCCGCAGCCATGGGACCAGGTCGCTATCTTCCTCAAGAAATACATAACTTGCGAAGGCAGATACCAAACTGTGTACAACTCTGAACTTCCTTTGCTTTCTCATCTCCGTCATGGCATTTTGTTAAATATTCCATTTTATCTATTGCATGATTTGCGCCATATGGCAACATTCGTTCAATCTGCAAAACACCCATTATCCTCCCTCACACACCATGGCCTCATCAAGTTAATTATTATGAGAACCCTGGCCCAACATAATATAACATGGGAGCAATTCATCACCCGGCCACAGCAACCTGTTCCCTTGAGGGTTATTCCATTACAGCAATTACCGGTTCCGCCACAACAGGAGGACCGGAGTTCCTCCAGTGAAGTTGGGGGGAGGGATGAAACGGAAGAAGAACCACAGAGGGCACAGGCAGGACCATCCGGAAGGGATGAAACGGAAGAAGAGCAACAGAGGGCACAGGCAGGGACATCAGGGGTTGACAAAACCACAGAGGAAGAACAGCCCGAGGCACAGGCAGAGCCATTTGAAGTATATGAATCCCCAGCACAAGCAGAACCAGTGGGGGATGACACTGCATCTGAAGGAGAGCGAGGGGAAGCTCAAACAGAGCTGCCAGGGGACAATGTAGATGAAACCCTCGCGGAAAACCTAGATAACAGGGCAGCTCCGACAGCAGAAGGTGAAATTGGAGCAGCATCAAAAGCTGCGACAATGGAACCTGAAGATGACGGAGCTAGAGCAATGGAGGACGACATTGAGCTGGTCACAATCGAGTCTTCACCGGAATGGGCAGGAGGAGCAG
Source organism: Larix kaempferi (assembly GCA_027924585.1). Lineage (NCBI taxonomy): Eukaryota > Viridiplantae > Streptophyta > Pinopsida > Pinales > Pinaceae > Larix > Larix kaempferi. Next base: position 246,422 of record BSBM01000593.1, read on the forward strand.
CTGTGATTGAAGAAGAACAGCATGGGGGGCAGGGAAATGTTCCTTTGACTTCAGTTTTGCCTCCCTATGTTCCAGCTCCACGAGAAGAAACACTACAGAAAGGGAAGTCACAAAAGAAAACGCAGCAGAAAAGGAAGAGGACCACCAATGAGTTTGATTTAGTGGCACCAATTAGAAGGAAGCGAACTCGGTCAATTACAGCAGCAGAGGCAGCTAGAACAAAATGGGCAACCTTAGAGACACAGGTTGAACCCCCAATCCTTACACCAAAGCCGAGGGATGCTCCACAAAGGCCAGTAGAAGAAGAGCCGGGAGTTGAGGGACTCTTGTATGAGAATGCAATGCTGAAAGAGGACCTCCAAGCACTTAGAAAGGAGCTGGAAACATGGAAGGAAATCTGCCAAAAGCAGGGTGGAAGAAATATGTATACATTAATAGAGGCTGCAGACCAAGTGGAGGAAACAGCTTCTGCTGAAGCTGGAGAAAAGGATGAGCGAATACTCTGCCCCACCTGTGGGGAGATCTTTGAGGAAGCAGGTCATAAAATTTTACTTAGCACCTATTCAGCACAACAGCCTGCAGCCACAGAAGGGAAAGCAGTGGAGAAAGAGGATGCTGCAACACAAGAACCAGCACCTTTAAACATCCTTGCTGCAGCTGCTACTTCCCATGATGCAGAAGTCATAGAACGGATGGGAGAAGAACAGGGAGTGGAGGATGCCCTGGAAATTTATAAGGAATGTATGGCAATTCCAAAATGCTCCCACGACATAGAAATCACAGAACAAATGGGAGAAGAACGGGAGATGAAGAATGCTCTGGAGCTTATAAAAGAGTATGGTGAGACCCCAGAATGTTCTCATGACACAGAAATCATGGAGCCAAAGGATACCCTGGAGGATAGTGAAGAATTTTGTGCTGTAACCCCAGAACGTTCCCAGGACACAATAATTTTAGAAGGGGAAATGGAAATGCAGGACTGTGACAAGTTGAAACAGGATGCTGCAACACAAGAACCAGCAATCCTGAACTTGACCGTCCAACCGACTGAGCAGACAGAAGAAAAAACTGGGACAGAGGATATTCTGGCATTCAACGATGAACTCTGGGTGGTGACCCCAGAAAGCTCTCATGATACAGAACTCATGGAAAAGAAGCTGCAGCAAAATAAAGATGAAGATGTAAGCCAGGATGTTGTCACACAAGAACCAACATCCTTGGATGCTGCAGCAAGAATCCCTGAACTGCAGTTGGAGGATAACCCGGGAATAGAGATCATTCCTGATATACAATGGAGTGATGATGAACAGGTACAGACACCCTGCTCAGGTGACACTGAAATCTTGGAGGAGGAGCTGCAAATCGAAAAGGATATCCAATCCCAGCAGCCAATTGACAAAAAAGACACTGTTACACAAGAACCAGTGTCTCCAAAAGCAATAAAGGCAGCTGCTGAAGAAGGTTTAAGGGATGTTGCTGTTACACAAGAACCAGCAACTCCCTTGATAAGATTAGATGCGCTGGAAGACACTGTCCCACAAGAACCAGTGCTTCCACCTCCTACAGGTATTATTGAATTGGATTCAGATTGAGTGTGTCTTTTCAACTTCCCCAGGCAAAGCATAAGAGAACTGCAGATATTAGCAAGTAGTGGGGGAAGGGGAACAGTAAAGTTGGGAACTGCTGGGTTGCTCACAGAAATTTTTCAAAGGGATAGAAGGGATGCCTGATTTATCTACATTCTTTCCTCTTGCCTGGACAAGGTTCAGTACAATATTCAGCTGCAGGTTGTTGCATGAGGACATGCAACAGGATAGTTGGGGGGAGATGTTGAGCCCAGAATTGGCCCTTTTTGACCATCATTTATCACTGTCCCTTACCTTGTCTCACACCAATTACCTTGGCAATTCAATTTATTGTCCTTATATATTCCCCCAATTTACCAAGGTATGGCCGATTATTGTTTTATTGTATTAATACTTATGATTGTGATGATTTAAGCTGTGCATCTCTTAATTCGTGCTAACATGATGCAAATTATGAAGGTAGTAAGATAAAGGGACTGCAGGAAGATCGGAGCTGAACGAGTCACGGAGGAAGGGACGTCCATTGCTTAAGGAAGGTTCCTTGGGGCTCAATTCGTCAATCAAGGCACAGTCGTGGCAGGACAGCTGTAACATAAAGTTCTATCTTAAGTATGTCGTTGCTCAAATCCAGCTGCGAGCTGGAAGGACCGCCACTCTTGGGACAGTTGATAACTCCTCGTATATTTGGATATTTCAGTTCTGCCACGCATTGTAACAGCTAGATTATTTAGGGCGCCTGAAGATCATAGATCTTCATGGCCGCCCAATTATAGGTTTAGATGTTGCAACTTTATGTATAAATATGTGGTATTACCTCGATCAAGGGGTTGGACAGCAATTAATTAATTCATCTTGTATTAGCAGTCAAGCTGAAACTATGTACTCGTCCTTCTGTTAATATAAAGAGTTGTTTCTGAGTTAAAGAGAGCGTTGTTCAACCAGCGTCTCTGTGTGAAGACTGGGCCCGTCTTCCACAGAGATTGCTGTGTTAATTTAGGATTTCATCTTTCTGTTGTGTGATGATTTGATCTTTCGTTTGTACGCAGCAACAATATTCATTGTGTGGATTTCTCAGTAAATGATTTAATCGTGAGATTGGGAATGGTATCAATAACAGTCGACTGAGTCAGGTTTGTTTTATGTAATTCAATTTCTGTTCACACTGTTGTGCTCATCCTACAGCTGAACGTAATCCCAGAAGCTCCTAGGAATTAGCTTTCCTGTTATGTGTTGATTGATTTATATTTTGCAATTCAGTATCTTAGAACAGTTGCATCAATCTCCTTTATTAAATTCTAGAGTAATGTTCAGGTTATGCTTCATGATTCTCAGCTTGATTTCATTAGACAGTTGATTACTTTAGAATGCAATTGAGTTTTCCTTTCTGCAATCGTTGATTAGATCTGATATTCGTTTTGCTTGATGCATAATAGAAAAGGATTGTAGTACAGCAGTTAGAAGGCAATTGGGATTGCGTAGATTCTTGGGATGAACATAGATGATAGAAGATAAAAGTATTCACTTCTGATGGTTTGTGTTTAAGCATATATTGTGCACTTGTCCTTTGAAATAAAAAGACTTTCTCGGGTTGACAATAAATTTCATACGCTGTGTGTGTTGATATTTAATTATCTGCAATTAGAGTGCTTGACAATGTTGTTATGATTGGTATTCATGAAGATGGATTGTACAAGTTAAAAGGAAAGGCAGATCAAGCCGTAGTCCATAGTACTACTATAAATCCATGTGAACTTTGGCATAGAAGGTTTACTCATATTCACTATAAATCATTTCCAATTGTCAACAAGATGGTGAAAGGTCTTTCAGAAATTCAAGTTTTCCATGATGGAGTGTGCAAAGGTTGTGCATAAGGAAAGAAAATGAAAAATCCTTTTCCAAGAAGTGACAATAAATCAAAAGGATTTCCGTATCCAATTCATTCAGATGTATGTGGACCTATGTCAGCTACTTCACTCAGTGGGTATGTTTACTATGTTTCATTCATTGATGACTTTTCTCATAAAACTTGGATTTATTTCTTAAAGAATAAAGATGAAGTGTTTAGTATGTTTAAAGAATTCAAATCTCTTGTTGAAAATATTTATGAGAAAAATATAAAGATTTTAGGATCCGATAATGAAAGAGAATTCACATCGGGTGAATTCAAGGCATTTTGTAAAGAAGTTGATATTAAGAGGGAGCTTTCTACTCCTTGCAATCCTCAGCAAAATGGTGTTGCAAAAAGAAAGAACCAATCAATTATGGAAGCAATTAAAGCCATGATTCATGATCAGGACTTATCAATGTACCTTTGGGAAGAAGCAGCAAGGACTATTGTATATGTACAAATTATAAGTCCTCATAAAGTACTTCAGAATAAAACTCCAGAAGAAGTGTTTTCAGGTGAAGTTCCATATGTCAGTCATCTAAGGATATTTGGTTGTCCTCTGTATATACATATTCCCAAGGACAAAAGGACAAAGTTGGATCCTTCAGGTAAGAAGGGTATTTTTGTTGGATACAACAAGATATCAAAGGCATATACAGTATATGTACCTGGATACAAAAAGATTTAGATCAACCAAGATGTTAGCTTTGATGAAGATGCAACTTTCTACAAATAGAAAAGAAATCATTTCAAAGAGATACATGATGAGGAACCTGCAGCTCCAAGAGTATTAGAAACGGTAAAATAAGAGCATGTACCTGAGAATCATGATATGATGGAGCCTCAGAAACCTATTGATTCACCCACAAAATTAATTACATACCAGAGAAAACTAGATTGGGCTCATGAGCTCATTCAAGATGCAGAAACATATGGTGCCCCAAATAAGAATTTCATAGAAAGCAAAAGACCTCGATTTTATTCCAAATATGTTGCGCTTGTGTCTAACATCATTGATGCAGAACCTTCCAGTTATGAAGAAGGTGTGGTAGGATGCCATGATTGAAGAATATCAATTAATCATGAAAAATGATGTTTGGGACATAAGTCCGAGACTGAAAGAAAAATTTGTAGCAACATCTAAATAGCTATACAAAATCAAGCATGTTGTGGATGGCAATATTGAGAAATACAAAGCAAGGTTTGTGGCTCGTGGGTTCTCTCCGAAAGAGGGAGTAGATTACAAAGAAACCTTTGCTCTCGTAGCAAGATGCACTTCCATTAGAGATACTTTGGCTATAGCTATAAAGATGGGATGAAAGGTACATCAGATGGATGTAAGAAATGCTTTTCTAAATGGTGTGATAGAAGAGGAAGTGTATGTGGAACAATCACAAGGATTTAAGACACATGAAAGAAAGACACATGTGTGCAAATTAAAAAAATCATTGTATGGCTTGAAACAAGCACCCAAGACATGGTATGGAAGAATTGATAGTTTTTTTATGAGCTTAGGATTTATTAAGAGTAAAGCAGAAACCAATATTTACTATAAGATTGAGGATGATGACTAGGTGATTTTACTATTATATGTGGATGACCTGTTTCTAACAGGAAATGAAAATTTCATAAATGATTGCAAGAAGAAGCTTGATTCGGAATTCGAAATGAAATATTTTGGTAAGATGCACTATTTCCTAGGTCTAGAAGTGTGGCAGAATCTAGGTGAGATTTGTCTCAGCCAAGGAAAATATGTTGTGAAAATTTTAAAAAGATTTGGAATGATGGACTGTAAATCCATGGAAACACCTATGACGACAAATCCAAAGTTACTATGTGATACTTCATCATAGATAGTGGATGCCACCTTGTATCTACAAATAATTGGATCATTGATGTATTTGACAAATACAAGGCCTAATATATGTTTTGTTGTGAATACTTTAAGTCAATATATGGTTGAACCCAAACATGTTCATTTAATCGCAACAAAACATGTGATGAGATACTTGAAATGTACCATTGAATATGGTATCAAGTATGATGCAGATTGTGAGTTTAAACTACAAGGATACTCTGATTCGAATTGGGTTGGTAATGTCACATATCGTAAGAGTACATCAAGATGCTATTTTATTCTGGGATCAGGAATGATCTCATGGTTTAGCAGGAAGCAAACCAGTGCTGTGCTCAGTATGGCTAAGGAAAAATATATGGAAGCATGTTTAGCATGTACTGAAGTTGTATGGATACGAAATTTGCTTTTAGGATTATTTAATCTTAAGTTAGATGCTACCAATATCTATTGTGACAATACGAGTTGCATAAAGTTGTAAGTGAACCTGGTGTTTCATGAAAAATAAAAGCATATTGGAATCACGTATCATTTTATCCGTGATATGGTAGAAAAAGGAGCAATGAAGCTTATTTACATGGCTACAACTGAACAGGTCGCATATGTGTTCACCAAACCTCTGTTAAAAGCGAATTTTGAGTACTTCAGAGACAAGCTTGGAATGGTCCCTCATAAGAGGGAGTAAGGAGCTACATATAGGATTCAGGTGACAGTAGCAGGGAATATCATTTATAGGTAGGATGTGGGCTATTCTATTATTATCTAGTATGAAAAAGGACTGTCTCTAAGACTACTCATCCAATATGAAAAAGGACTAGAACTGAGTAAGACATTTCTTAGTGAACTGTATAGATTCCTCTAACTTATGACTCGTAGGATAGTTCTTGGTGAACTGAGTGAATAAAAATCCTATATTGATAGAAGTGTGACCACTAGAGATGCTATTGATTCCAAATTGATAGCTATGGATACAAAAATTCTCTTGATGAATCAACAAGTCAATAGCCAAGTAAATAAAAGTGGATGCAACAGGTGGTACTGGAAAAAATACCTTCCTTGCTAAGAGGGAGTGTTGAAATATATAGCTTTGGAAGCTATTTTTTAATGTAATTAAACTATGTACATAAAACGTATTTTATGCCAAGTGTCAAAAGGTTCATGCCAAGTGTCAAGTTCATGCCAAGTGTCAAAGGGTTGATTAGAGGCCAACTTAGGGCCCTCCCTAGGGGGGCAGCTTAGGGTGGTCCTATGGGGCTTCTTAGGGCATCCAATCCCAACTATAAAATGGGGCTAACCCCTAGCATTTGAACACACAATTTTGGAGAAGATTACTGTTGTCATAAGGCTACCAATCAACTAGATTTTACTGTTGTTATCAGTCTGTTACAAGGAAGGAGATAAGGCTGCTACAATGTCTACCATAAGTCTTCTACAACAAGAGGTCATCACAATCAATTTTGGGGTCATTAACATACTGTTACTGTAACTGTGTTAGCACCTGTTAGTAAATTTTATAAGTTATGAAACAGAGGTATTGTTTGAGCACTCTAATTTAAATATTTTAGTCCAAAATTCTTGTCTGGTATTGTACTTTGTTGAGGAATTAGAAGAGAAGTTTTGGTTGGGTTTTCTACCCCAAGAGGGTTTCCCAGGGTAATATTGTGTTCTCTTTGTGATTGGATTACTTTCAGTGATCCTTACTTATGTAGATGCATTCTTATAATTGATATATGCTACAAAATCTTTAAAATTTCGGACATACATCTAGTTTTTCAATAACTGAGAATCATGAATACTTCCATTGTTAAAGTCAGTTTGACTCTTGATAAAATCAACACGTATATTTGTAATGGCAGTAAGAATGGGAGGAAAATAATGTTTAACTGGTTGAGGAATCTGACCCTGAAGTCCCTTATGATTCAAATTTTGGAACATGTGCCTCAATAGGTCCTACAAACATTGTGACAATCCCACAAGGAAGATAATTGTAGAATTGTAGATGTTAAGATCCAACTTTAGTATGTTAATGGTGGGATTTGTTAGGATATTCTCATCATGCAGTCATGCAGTCATGCATATCATGTAGGAATGCATATCATGCATATCATGCAGTCATGCATATCATGCATATAATGTAATTTTGCATGCATCCCAGTCATCAGTGAGGTGTCCTCCAAAACCCAGTCCCCAGTTTGCTAGCCCCAGGAGCTTCTTTCCACTCATTTTTATCCCTCCTAGTCAGTGATGCACCCACCTTTCACCTACCACTTGAGAAAGGCGCACTTCTTCACCTACCACTCAGTTCACTTCAGTTGAGTATCTTTCCTTGATTTAAGGCTAGATTGACACCTCAACTGATTGTATCACTCCTTTGGACCCCCAATGAGACTAGATTACCTATTCTGACTCCAGTTAGATTCCCATGCACCCTCCACTAAGCATCCTTCCCTACATTAGTGCTTCCATGTGCCAGTTACACTAACCACACTCAGTTAGACACAGTTTGACACCTGGTTGATCGTTACTAGTGCATTGATGACTTCACTGATCGAATGATGAGGACTCCTAGTGGATCCAAGCTATTCCATGCAACATATTCGAATGACCTCCTTGGTTAATTTGAATTATTCAGTCATTGTGACTGCACATTGTATTGTATTCTACTTCTGAGTTCAATAGAGCACTACTGCAATTCTCTTGCACAGTTTACACATATTTTCTGAGTTCATCTCTTGTAATTGATTTCTTGTTCAACTAGATCTGTTGTGTTTCAATTTCACATGGTATCAGAGCCATGGTAGGGACAAGAATTCTTTTCTCCAAGGATTATTCATGAAGATTGAGTGATTTTACTCACATTGCAGCAGATTCTGCACTGCATGCATATTCTACATTGTATGCCAATTATGCATTGTATGACGATTCTTCACTATATGTTGATTCTGCACTATATGTCGATTCTGCACTGTATGCAGATTCTACATTGCATGCATATTCTGCACTACATGCCATTTTTCCAATTCTGCACCAAAAGCCGAAAGTTTCCACATAATTCCTGGATATTGATCATTGGTTATTCAAGCTTGCTTGATCTCCTATGCCAGGTGTGATGCAACTTTAAAAGTGCAGGTTGTTGACCTTATAGTGTTTGTTTGTTTGTGATGTGTAGGTTTCTACTTCCTCCATTTGCATTCACTATTGCAGAGATGGAAGCTTCTTCTTCAAAAAATATTCTTACTCCATTCAACTATGATGAGTGTAAACCAAAGATGATTGCATGTTTGAAGAGACAATTTCTTTATGATGTGTGCATTCGTATTACAAGATATTTTGATTCCGATGAAGAGGAGAATGATTTGTTGAATGATTGGGACATAGATTTTGGGACAATATGTCTTGCTACGTCTCCTTGTATGCGTACCTCAGTACTACTGCTGAAAATCCAAGATATCTATGGGCCCAACTCAATAGAAAATTTGGAAAGCAGGAAGAAGAGGATCATGCTAGCCTTTTGGAGAACAAGCCCAGTGAGATCTCCTTATGTGTTCTCTCGGATTATGTCTCGGCCTCAAAAATTGTTCAAGATGAAGAAAAAACTGTAGATTCAACACTCATTTTATCATTGTCTTCTATTTCGAATTCTGGGCAAGAAAAACCAACTCATACTCTAGAATCTAAAGAGGTTCTTGAATCCTCTCTTTCACATGAGTTTTCCGGTACGCAAAATCATGATCTAATTGATATTTTGGAGGTAAAATTTGATTTTGGAGGTGAGGCATTCGCTCTCCTTGAACACATGCTTCCTACATACTTCACTTCAATCATTGGCACAAATTATTAGTATTTTAAAGAAGATGAAGAGCACTACCATTCACTTGAGTTCAAGTCTCATGCATCTTTTGCTTATTTTGGTTTTGATCTCACCCTTGTTGGTTCAAAGGAGATCTCAAGAAACCATCCATCAATCCTTGGAGCTGATTTAACTTCTATTGATCAGAAGTTCAAGTTTCAAGATCTATTTGATCCGAATGGAGCTATTCCTACCTCACTTGGTTCGAATCATAGGTTCTAGGACCATCCTCATATTTTCAGATTTGTTCTCACCATTTTTGGTACGAAGAGCAAGTCCATAAAGTCTCCACATTCGCTTGCATCCACTGATGGAGAATTCAAGCACATGTTTTTGGAGCATGATCCATTTACTCCCAAGAGTAAGATACCTCGAGACATATCTACTTGAGTTTTGAGCAGTTAAATCTTTTGGTGTGTTACAGTCCATTTTGAAGGGGGGGTTTTCCCATGAGGTTTTCTCCATTTCCTCGGTTCATGGGCTGTTCTTTTTTTGGATTATTATTGTATTGGGGTGACCTTTGGTATAGTTACCAGGGACCTATCTTTATTTTTTACTACATAGTATAGCTTGAGGGAGGGTGTTAGGATATCCTCATCATGTTGTCATGTTGTCATGCAGTCATGCAGTCATGTAGTCATGCATATCATGCATATCATGCAATTTTGCATGCATCCCAGTCATCAGTGAGGTGTCCTCCAGCACCCAGTCACCAGTTTGCTAGCTCCAGGAGCTTCTTTCCACTCATTTTTATCCCTCCTAGTCAATGATGCACCCACCTTTCACCTACCACTTGAGAAAGGTGCACTTCTTCACCTACCACTCAGTTCACTTCAGTTAGTTGAGTATATTTCCTTGATTTAAGGATAGATTGACTCCTCAATTGATTGTATCACTCCCTAGGACCCCCAATGAGACTAGATTTCCTATTCAAATTCTAGTTAGCTTCCCATGCACCCTCCATTGAGCCTCCTTCCCTAAATTAGTGCTTCCATGTGCTAGTTACACTTACCACACTCAGTTAGACTCAGTTTGACACCTAGTTGACCGTTACTAGTGCATTGATGACTTCACTGATCTGATGATGACGACTCCTAGTGGAGCCAAGCTATTCCATGCAGCATATTCGAATGACCTCATTGGTTAATTCTAATTATTCAGTCATTGTGATTGTACATTGTATTGTATTCTACTTCTGAGTTCAATAGAGCACCGCTGAAATTCTCTTGCATAGTTTACACATATTTTCTGAGTTCATCTCTTGTAATTGATTTCCTATTCAATTAGATCTGTTGTGTTTCAATTTCACAGGATGAAATTTTTATCAAAACAAATTCCATTGAGAGAGAGGTGTTGCTAACAGAAAAATAGACTCCTCCACCTCATGTCATGGACTAACAAACTTAGTAGAAGAAAAAATATCATAGGGAATTGTTTTCTTTTCTAAACTTTAATGAGAAGTTACTGAAAACATGTGCCCTTCCTATGATTTTGAAAGATTCAAAATGCTTAGAAGAACAAATTACATGTTGATCTTTTATAAATCCATGTTAGCATATTCAACTATAAAATAGAGCACAGTGGAGGTGGAAGTGTGTTTCTTACTCACATCAGTGAAGAACGGAGCACAATGGAGGTGAAATCTATGCCATAGATTCTTTTTCCTTGAACCGCTGGAAAAACCAATGTGGAATCCAATTATTTCAAATCCTACCCATTTCAATCACCATCGTCTATACATTATAAAGGTTGTGGTCACTTAAATGCTTTTCAGAATCGTTTGAAATTTTATAACTATTCGAAAACTCCCCAGACTAACAGATTTCTATCCATTAGATGGAAGACTACTTTATAACTTGGCTCTATGGTGCTCATGTACATGTTTTGTTGAAGTAAGAAAAAAACTTGGCATGGTCATGCATTTTGGTTAATTCATAAATCAGGTTATCAATTTTGCTTCCTTGCGGTTTTGGGAAATTGGTTCGAAAACCTTGCATTCTCCATTGAAATTTATGGAAGAGTGCATCAATAGGTCTTCCCAGGGGTTTCATTGATCACAAGGTATTTAGGCAAGCATAAAATATCTAGGCTTATAGAAACCTATGTATAATATTATGCATCCTATGTATAATATAAATAGAGTTTAATGCAATCCTTTGTATTTTCATATTTATTATTCGATTTAAGATTTATGTCTATAATGTTTTTGTGTGTCTATCTCTATATGTTTCATAAACAAATACAAAAATGTTAACAATTTATTTACAAACATCTAATTTTATCATAAACAAATCCAAAAATTTTAATAATCGATTTACAAATATCAAAGATAAGTTGAAGATTCAATTTCATAGAATATGGAAAATTTTTTAAAAAAATCCATGACAAATTTGGCTTATTTTCTTCTTCTTGTTTCCTTGCATATAGAAAAATTGAATTATAGGCTTTAAACCTTAATTATTTTATGTTTCTTGTAGAGGTGAGATGAGTCTTGTTTCTTAGCACATATAAATTTCAACAACTTGGTCGGATCACATATATTGTAACTTCTTTCACTCTGTTAGTTTCCAAGATTCTGTCCATCCATGCCCTTATCAAAGACTTCTTCATTGGATTTACTTAAACTATATTAGTACCCTTCTATACGTATTGTTGAACATAAACATCCATCGATCTCCAGTGCTACGAAACCGTTCCTTCCTTTGAAGATACTGACTGCTTTGCAGGATGTCAAGTTTCATCAAATAAGTAGGATTTTGGGTCACTATTTGCCATGAGGGGAGCGACATCAAGCACAATGGCATAAAAATTACAGGGACAAAATAAGGAACAACTAATAATTAATCATTTACGATTATAAATTGTTAATACATATAACTCTTAACCCCTATCACTCCTATAGTGCATATTACCTCTCATGACATGTAACATATTACCCTTAGCAACCTTAGTAAGGCTACTATTATGGGACTTTAATATGTCTAAAAAGGAGGAATTTAAATCTTGTTCTCACATATAAACAATAAGTGGTGGAAGTGGTAACAAAATGTACTATTGCATTGTGAACTTTGGCAAAGCCTTTGACACAACACCAAGGACATACATAATGTTCTAGGGTTCAAACAAGGGCACCTTAGAATATACCCTACACTATATGTGGTATATTGATAGACTAGGTAACCTTATTTTAAAATATGTGGGTGATATCTAAACGGTTAAAACAACGAGTGACAATGGCCACCTAGACCTCCCGTGTAATATACTTATACTATAAAACTACATAGATAAGATGGTTTTGCATCGCTTTTGTCCATTATTGTTCAAGCATGTGTATCAACGTAACATAAGTATATGTAGAATCAACAATCTATATTTTCATTCAAAATTATGACATACATGTCAAAATTTAAATGTTCTAATATCAAGTCTAGCAAAAACAACTATAAACACCCAAAGTGTTGATGTAAGAAAAGGCCCTTAAATGCAACGTCATCGTGTGTGCATTTGTTTTTAATTTTCAATAAGGAAAAAAACGTGAAAGAACAATTATGATTCTATAGAATACATCTACTAAATCACTTGATGTCTAAGATCCTTTATCTATGGTCATAGAAGTAACATTAAAAAAGGAATGAGGCACACATTATAAGAGTACAAACAAAATCGTTCAAGGATCTCAACCCGATTAGGAAGGAATCGATGATGGAAGAATATGTGATCATCCATTTTATTTTTATTTTTATGTATAAGCATATGCTCCATATTCTACTCTAATAGATGGCATATAATGCCTTTAGACATGTACATTATTAATGCATTATTATTTAGGCATATGTATTTAAAAGTTTATATATATACATATATATAGGGTTTGTTTTTTGGGGGAGGGGATTTGTTCTTCAAGGGTATTTATTTATGGTTAGGGTTTGTGTTTTATGAATTTGAAGTTTCCAGAAGCCAACCTAGGATTTTTCAATCGTCAGAGTTCCTTCTGAGTCTTAATCTCGGGTTGTTAGACTTTTAACCACATTAATGGAAGATGAATTAGTGGATTATGAGGTAAGCGCAACCATAGTGCAAATATTCCAAACTAAAAAAGAGATATGTTAGTTGTTGCAGTCCAGGAACTCGATGCGGTCAATATGTGTACAAACAAAGGTTGGTGAGGCATCTAGCACAGGCTAAGAAGACAAAAATCATGAGGTAAGAAGTACCTTCCCAAAAGCTTTTAATTTGCATATGGATAAGGGCTTGAATTCCCTAGGTAGTTCTCTTCTAGGAGTTAAGATCCCTGCATATTGTATTGTGCTGCAAGTGTCCTGGAATTTTCTAGAAAATATGCATCCTTCCACTTCAACTCATCGGTAGTCTAATGTATCTTATCTCTATGCTGCAACACTTCTTGTACCAATTCTCTATTCATATGTGTTTGTGCTTGCTCCTCACTCCATTCTATTGTTTTTTGAACCTCATTGTTTTCATCGCTAATGATTTATAGTACATGCTCTACTTCGTTGTGAAGTTCTTTAATCATCTCAATTCGCTTATGTTGCTCAATCCTCAGTTGATTAACTTCATATTGCAATTGTTTTTTCTCTGCAACTTTTACCATTTTCCTCACAAGTGATAGAGTCTTGAGATGAATCTTCAGGATTAACATCTTACTTTGTGTCTCTTCCAACCTTCTATTGAAATCCTACAGCTCTACATCATCCGGTAGTGTTTCCCATTCCCATGCAGCATCCTCAAATAGTTTGACACATTCACCTTCACAACCCTTGATGGCTTTGATGGCTTCGGTGAAATCCTCATTGCGTTGTGTGGTAACTTATGGTGAAGTACTAGGCTAACATTGATTCTAGCTCCACAATCTTCTCTCAGAACCCCAAAATGGCTCTGCTTAGCCTCATCAATTTTTCTTTGGTAGCCATATCTTCTATTACCTCTACTTCTAGTACTGCGTGGCAGGATACCACAACAGAGCCATTTGTTCATGCAATTCTACTTTGACTAGCGTTCACTTAAATAATCACCAACAAACCTCAAGACACCGGTCCTTTCGACATCACTTGAGAAGTAGGTGAAGTCTCACCCAAGGTACCTATGGGAGCTAGAGAAACCAGATTTCTGCAATAGCGAAGGCGAGCGACATGAATCCACCAAACCTAACATTCCAGACCTCAATAGAACACAAGGATTCAATAGATCATAGATATTCCACACATATCACTTAACTAACTGCAACATATATTTATTAAGTACTATCCATACCATTTATAACTACAACAATTATTCATCAATATGCAGAATGTAACAAAATAACATAACACATCAAAACATCATTCTCACACATTGAACACCAAATATAATATGGAAACCCAAATGGGAGAAAACCACAGAAGTGCTTTATTTATTCATGAGTCGCAGTAAAATAGACATTTCCTATCTACATCAACAACTTACAAATTTCTTCCTTCTCTTTACAATGTATTTGGACACATAGCTTGCAGATCATTCGAATCCCTCCTTACGGTACACAATATCTTCAACATAGAACCCACAAATATTCATGCCTTTTCTTCTGCTAAATCTAAAAGAGCAAAAATCCTAAATTACTAACAACCCCAAAATTCCCGACCCATTACATATTCATAGGGTGCACAGAGCCAACCTCGCTCCCACTACTCCAGTCATAAATGTACGTGCACACAAAATCCTAACTAAGTTACCCAAATTAACCATTTACATATTCAAAATACCCATCTTCCTTGATTCTTAGCCGCAATTTCGGAGTTGACCCTATTTCGGTCGACCACTTCACTATAACCCTATTCACACCAAAACGGATTTCCAAGTGTACAAAAATTTACCCGGCCCAACAGATTTAGCTATATCTAAATCCTTTAGACACATTTAAATAATGAAAAAAATCACGCCTTTTTTTAATCTTTCCTTCATTTTTTGTTATCATAGACTAAGATAGTCATCCGTGCAACCATCATCAATAATTCAAATATGTTCAACAACGACATACAACAATGTATTTGAAAGAGATGACATGTCATTGTAATATATAAACATAATATAAAAAAAGGCATATACATTACAAAACAAATATGTTACACTAATAAGAGATGGGTTATAGATAAATAACTTTAAATATTATATCTTTTTATATCTACATAATTACATTTTAAATATGCTTGTACAACTTTTTCTACACTTCTTCATATAAAAAACTATATCATGGATATAGCTCCCAAAGAAATTAAGTTAACTTATAATCTATTTTAGTAGTTCTGTCTTTTCAGCTTAATATGATTTGGTGAGAGATGATTTATATATTTGTTCAAACTCCGATGAAAGCTAGTTTGTGATTTACTCATACTTTGATGATAAGAGAGATTGCTATATTTCTGTTAACTCCGATGAAAGCTGACTTGAATCTTACTCTCCAATAAACTTTAATGATATATTACTCCCCAATAGAGATCTTACTCTCCGAAGAACTTACTTTATAGTAATTATATGTACATGGTCTACTCAGAATACAAGACTAAGACTACTGGATAGAGGGGTTAATTCCTGAAGGTAAACTCAACTTTAAGTAATCGAATACCTACTAAATATACTTGTATAAGACTCCTATTCTACTTGCTGATCTTTCCATCTTAAAGGACTATAAAGAATAGAAGCTATATATAATTCTTGGAAACTCTTACCATAATATATTAAGGAGAATATATAAATTAAATATGTTTGTACAACTTTTTCTACACTTGTTCATATAAAAAAATAAATATATCTTGACATCCATGAACAAGAACGATCTACCATATATATCTAAATAAAAATATATAGACAACAATTTACCTATCAACCATTAAAAAAATGTATTTTCTCATCATCTAGTAGCGATCATTAAATCTTACATCTCATAACAAATTAATGATAACTTTAACAAAAGTTTTTTGTACAACTTTTGTTAAATATGAAATATCTAAACCAAAGCGCGCATGGACCTTAAACAGCTAACCTTCGCTTTTGATTACACAGCTACCTGTCGTATTCACAGTACATGTCTTCCCGGGCAGATTGTTCACAGTACATGTCTTTCCGGGCAGATTGTTCAGAGATATATCTGCTCCACTATGTCTTGCCTCGTTATTCACAGGTCCGCCACCACGCCTCGGCTCATTATTCACATTTCCGCCACCACTCCTGGGCGGATTATTCACAGTTCCGCCTCTTCGCTTAAGAGCTTTAAGGTAACAGATACATAGCAAGATAATAATGGTCAGTGGCGGTAGTGCTTAACATAGATAATTTAATAAACGTGCATTTATTTTGCTGGTTAAATGTGTATTTTCACTTCCCATAATTGTGTTTGAATGTATAAATAGATTTGGGACGTGATTAGTGGTTACGATGCGCGATTTCAATGCTCGTTGAAATTTAAGAATACAATATAATTTAAAAAATATAAATTATATTAATTTGATATATAAATGAATAAAAAGAATATAATCATTTTTATTAAAAAAACATGTATTAATTATTATTGTTTCATGATTATGTTTTTCAATCATATATATAAAACATGTACAAAGAATGGATGGGTAATGTATTATGTAGAGAAAGTATTGGGTGATGGAAATCTAGGCACAATCAAGAATGGTGAAACTTGTTTTCAAAAGCATAAAATGGATAGTGAAATGGTATATTGCAAGGGATTAGTATAGTTTCCTTCTTTTCATTTCATAAGAAAGGATTATGATTATCCAATTAGTATGATATTTGGAAAGATGGTTCTCACCCTTCAAATGAGAATAATATAGAAGTTGGGAATGATGGAAACAAATGAATAATCAAGTAGGTATTAGTGATGCCCTAGTTGTTGGTATACGTAGGCTTAGTTTTGAGGAATTAGGGTGTGAGGACAATAACAATGAGTATTTTAAGAAGGATAACCCCAAGCATGCATGGTCGAAGTAGAAGGGTTCATAATCCCACTTGTATTATTCATTGTATGGTGCCCTCATGTAGAAGGTTGTTCTACAACTATCGATACAATAAGTTCTCACATTATCAATCATCTAGAAAGAAATTTTTTATTATTTTTTATGGCATATTCTCTATTTCATTTGGTTATCTTGAAATCTCAAGAGTTTGTTAGTACTTGTTTGCATTTGGTTGAGACCAATGTTCTGAAAAGAGGGCCTATTCTATTATTCGAGCCTTTATATAATTTTTTGATAATTTGTTGAAGGAGTCCAAAAATAATAACTATTGATTTATGAAGTTTGACAAACACGGCTTCAAGTAAATATATATATAATAATCCTGACGTAGTATATATATGAAGTTTGATAAACAATACTCAACAAATTTCACAATATCTTGCGAAGCTTCTACAGCCTTGGCCTTAATTAAGAAGCCCTTATATTTCCTAGCATGGAACTCTAGGCACTAGGTGTCGCTTTCCTTATCTGGAGGGGCAACCAGTTGAACTGGAATATGTGAGTACATACAGTACAGATGAAATGATATTCTAATTGCAAAAAAATTTAGCAAGTTCGCCTATGGCGTCATGTAATAACTTCAATACTAGCTCGTGTCTTTGAATCCATCTACAATGTTACAATTTACTAAATTTTAACACTGCAGGTGGATTCAGAGACCCCCCTTTAACACTGTAGGTGGATTCAAAGACCCCCCCTTAGCTCTGAATCCACCTGCAGTGTTAAAATTTAGTAAATTGTACAAATTCATTGTCAAAATTGTAATTTTCCATTGTCGGAGTGACACAACTAAAAATGACCAATTGTTATGTGGTCATTTTTAGTTTAGTTATTATCCCTTGACCAAATTGGTCATTTATCTTGGTCATTTTTAGTTTAGTTCTTATCCCGTGACCAAATTGGTCATTTATCTTGGTCATTTTTAGTTAGCTCACTTAAAATTTCTCAATTTTAGTCATTTATCCATTTAAAAAACTATGGTGACCAATTTTTTTGGTCGCCTGGTCACTTATCTCTCATTTTGTACTAGTGATAGTATTAGGCAGGGATACATTACTGAGTTCGTCGTGGACATAATCAAATCATACAACGAGGCGGAAAGGAACCTTTTCAAAGGACCTAGGGGGAGGTTCTTATTGTTGCTAAAAATGTGGATTAAGATGCTCGTTTGTGAAAATGGCATACTGAGGATGACTTCTGACAAGTAGACAGATTAGTGTGCGGAGGTTATAGGTATCGCATGAATGCAGATCTGATAGAAAAGATGTGGGGTTGATGGACATGAGCGACGACGAGTTTCTGACGGAGGATGAGGAAGACTGTGTGTCACCTACCCAAATTCTGAAGACATTATTTTATTTGCAAAATATTTTATGTTGAATTTAATTACAAAGTTTTGTAATTATGACCAAGTTTGGTCAAGGATGAATGTAATTATTAATTATTATTATTTAATAAATTAAAATAGGAGACAAAAACCCAAGGGAACTATTAAATGAGTGTTCACTGACCCACTAGGAGGAATGGAAGCTGTTAGAAGGTATGAGACAGATGGCAACATTTGCACTCCACCACTAGCTGTTAGTTATGGGACGACTACCCCTAAATTTGTGGCATTATCCCCCAGGTGGGTGGAAGAGAGCAGGCAGCTCATTAATAACCAGTTAACCACTAAAAGGCCCAGGCAGCCTAGATAAGGCAATTCGAATTGGGTAGGCATCCCCTTACAATATTTTCTGCAGAAGTATTCCTCAAGTGCATGAGGTGATCACTGAGAGATTCGAATAGGGAGGCTATGTGAGAGTGCAACTGTGAGTCTACTAAATATACTGAGAAGGCAAACCAGAGGTGCTGGTGCAGGTCTCTTTGACTACTGAGTCTTGATGACTGGACAATCTATATTCTATTGCAAGTTGATGTACTAAGGCTTCTACAGAATATTCCTCCTCGTGGTTTAGTGAATAGGCTCGGGGGTCCTAAGGCAAGTAACTTGGATGTCTTCAAGAATAGGTTGGGTGGAACAGGTTCCTTGGGCTTCTTGTTTCCCCTATAGTCAACCAGGTTTTTATGTTCTTACTTTTTGTTTACAGTTAAATGTTTCTGTATAATAGAATTATTAATTGCAGTGATATGGAAGAAACTATTCTATTTTCTGATCTAAGTATGATTTTGAATGAAAGAGCTTTATGAAATGATTGAATCGATAACCATCTCTGTATTTTTTCCCATGTTGTTATCCGCATCGTACTCCAGTATAGAGAAGTAAATTAAGAGAGATGAAGTGATAGGAAGAATGCCATTGATTGGAAATATGAATACAGTAGTGCTCCTATTATAATTCTGCCATTTATTTAAACACAGTAAACATCACAGTATTGTATAAACAGATGCATAACATTCATTTCATTCCTAAAATAAAAACACATTTTGTTTCTGTACATTTCTTTATATTCCTTTTAACTCTATCTAGTTCAGATAGTAAGCAAATACATTTCAATATTATACATTTCATATTTTACAAGCAATTATATTTTCAAGGATTATAGCAGCTAGAAGAATTAATCTCTGTATAGATTTGTTACAAGTATACACATATTATTTCTTCACTAACTTTCACCTTTGATTTCACTTATTGAATACCTGCACAGTAGTATAAAACCCTAAGTTTCTTCAGATCCTAGTTTCTGTTGACACAGTTCATAATTTTCTCCTCAAGCCATTCAAGGCAAACTCTTTACATTTCTTTTCTGAGTCTAATAGTTATAGATTTCCAAACCCTAACTAACATTTCGAGATTACTACAAGAGAGTAAGCATCGCTTAGTAGAAAGCACAATTCTATATCAATACCTAACGATAGTTTACAACTCTAGTAAAATAAACATACACAGTGTCGAAACATTCACATGTACGAGTTAAGAACCGGTTCGTGGGTTCGAATGCATCTGTACAAACAAGATTACCAACGAAAGCTACAGGTAGGGTTTCAATTGTGAATAAAATAGAACACTATAGCCTAGCCAAACCAAAAACACTTGACAGTCGAACTATATCTCATCACATTTTCAAAACATAATTATCAACAACGATGACGAAGTATAGAAGACAACTATCTATAGTCAACCATCGTTGTTCGACATCACATAACAGTTATACAATTAATTCCTCAACCATTAATTTTAAAACAAGTCTTTTCATTTCAAGCGAGCCATTGTCTTTCAAAAAGGAGAACCCTCGGTTCTCATTTCACATTCAAAAATGATAACTTAGTTTACATTACGGATCTGTCAAGGTTCTCAACATTACACAGAAGTTTAAACCTTTTCAACCATAACGTTTAAATGAGGAAGAGATCCACAAACTACACAGAGTTTTACCCTTAACTTTTAGCAGCACAAAAATGAGCGCGAAGTTCTTATCAACGACACAACCAGGCATCAAATAGCCAAATAGCAACTTAAACAAATCAAGGTTATCCTCTGTACAGTTTTTAACAAAACAAGACTTAAAACTTCACACTCGGACATCACCAAAACAAAGTCGAATGGTTCCAACTCTCGGCACACAGTAGTCACCAACAAAACCATGCAAAAGAGAACCTACAAGGTTTCGAGAACCACCAGAGCTTACCAGGAAGCAGTAGCAGCATGCCCATTTTCCAATCTTATGCATAAGAAACCTCCTACGAAGTTGGTACCTACCAAAATACAGTTCGAAGGGTTACAAAGAAGAAAATGTTATTATAAAAACAAGTAACACAGTATTAGTTTCATTATCATCAGAACTTACCTCTAAAAATGAAGCCGTGAACTTTGGCACACCACACCATTAAAAACGACGAAGCCTATTGGCATTTGACAGCAACCACGATTTAAAACACCGAAGAGATTTTAACAAACTGGAGGAATGAACCCCAGTCAACTATGAATTCAACAAATGACAAAAGAAAAACCACACAACTTCCATGATGTATCGTAGTAATATGGCACAAAATTGTGATCCTACAACTATAAAAACTATTCTCACAGGTCCAAGGTTCGAAACCAAGGAAGGAGTCCTCCTATCAACCAACTCTAAAACCCTACATTGCAGCAAATGGTCGGCTCCACGACATTCCACCAAAAATGCAACAATGAATGCCAAAAACCATTTTTCCATTATTTACCAATGCATGGATAGGGTTTCATTCACATCCCTAGATCTTGCATAGATAAACGGTGGGAGATCTGCTAGTTAAGGCACGTTGATTATTGAACCACGATTTCAATCAATATTGCATTAATTACTTCATCTACCATTTTCCAAGTAAGTTGATCGTGAGCCAATGCATGGCATAGCTCAGCTTGTTGTGATGCTCATTTCAAACACAAACCCCGTGAATACCTTACAACTAGGCTTCCACATCACTTGACCATGGAACAATGTTAATGCTAGGCCTTTCAACGCGAGCTTGGAAAACATGCCAAGTTAATACCCTGTCAACATCAAAATGATTTTATTGTTAAACCCGTGGATCGTATTTCAAATCAGTCTCTATAGTTTATTGTTATGTATCGAACCATTATATTATATGCCAAGGTATGGTGTGAATGTATAGTCACCTTATGATGTTAACAATTCATTACTAAGGCTTGTGCATATATATAGAGAGAGAATAAAGGTTAGCTATATATATACATATTGTTAATCATTCGATAATGAAGACCTTAGATATAGTTAGGATTATAGTTATGCAAATGTATAATTAGACACTATGTACATTATCGATTTCATACAATAGCTATGAATTTCCAATTCATAATAATAGTATGAGCCTATAGTGATAGATAAGTGATACACAATTTAATATGCTAGCCATGTATTGCAAAGTCTAATTGATAGATGTAATACCTAAAATATAATTTAAATGGTGACGTTATACACTATAATGCTGAGTCATAGCACTAGTCACTAGACCGCTCATATTAACTATGTAGTGATAATCAAATAATGAATTCAAGACTTAGAATAGTCTAAGTTCTGTAGAAGCAAAACGTAATGATAGTTCCAGAGTGTAAATACTATCTTCTACAACCTTTCTAATAGCTTCATCAATAGATATTGGTATCACTGTTTTTATAATAATGACAATAGTTGCATGATAATAATTACAACATTATAATAAATACTTGGACGACATCAAATTATAACACTGAAGAGTTTTGTAAGTCAGCACACAAACTAGATTTAGAGCCAAGTATCCATACCTCTAGTCCCTTGTTTCGCAAGGAAGTACTTAGCATTCTAATTCTACATTGACGATGAATTGAAAGACACATGTACTCTTAACACATGTTGTCGTAGAATTTCTTACCTGTGGTCTACACATGGAAAGAGGATTCAAATGCCTTAGCTAAACGTAGCTAAGTAAACTCCAAGGTACCTCGTAGGACCCCTTCGTCAACATACAAACAAACTGTCAGCACTTCATCAAGAATATCATAATAGTACAAACTATGTATAGCATGTAATCATATTTAGGGCTTAAGCAAATCTGTAAATTGTATTCTTATGCATAATCATAAAAAGATCTTTCGTTAAGGAGTTTAGCATCCATTTAAATCTGAAATAGCAAATAGAATTATATCATATTTATTTGAGAAGTATGACGTGTCATCGTTTTTAATTATCTTAGTTAAGAAATCTATTTAGTTTATATGTTCCGCATTAATGACTTTGATAATTATTGCTATTTTAAAAAAATTAAATTTGGTATTTTTCGGGATGTTACACTGTGGCACCTTGAGGAGTGGCGCGATATTTCGGTGACTTGGGAAGAGGAGGAGGACTGAGAGAGAGTCTCATGAAGGGACCGGATCGGAAGACTACGAAACAGGGCCACAAGGGATAGAACTAGATTATTACGATGAAGAAGACGGTCACCAGGGTACCCCAGAAGCATAAGAAGGACAGATCGTAAGTTACAACATACCTTCAACCCTGTGCACTACTCAAAATTTCACAGGAAGAAATACAAGTTTTTGCAAAGTTGTCCTACGTGCATAGGTAAAAGTAGTGCCTCAGTAAACAATAATAGTAGAAACGTTAGCATGACAGATGACACAAAAATGCCCAGTTTCCAAGGGAACGGGACTGAAGATCCCAAGCAGTATTGGTTCCTATCCGAAGTAGTATGGACTATGAAGCAGGTCCAAGATGAATATATTAAAAAAGGACAACTAGCGATGACCCTTAGGGGTCGGGCGCTAGATTGGTTTATAAATTTTACAGTTCCAACAGGAACACCAGACAAGACGTTGGCACAGATTAAAGCAACAATGATCCAGGAGTTTAGAAAGCCAAAGTCGGAGTTGCAGTATGTTATCGAGCTTAAAGAAATCAAGTAATACTTGAATGTGCCGGTATGGGAGTTCGATCAACGGTATAAAACATTGATAGCAAAGGTGAGTTTCAGAATAAATGATATACAACACAAAGAGTGGTTTATCATAGGATTGGTGCCACACATCCACGGACCACTGATGCAACAGAAGGTGGCAACCCAATCGGAAGCACTGGCGATTGTGATGAAGATTGAGGCTTCACCAATCCGCGAAACTGGGTTAGGAATAGATAGGATACAGTAGCAGTTGGCCAATTTAACACTCCAATTGCAAGATATGAAGAAGGGGAAAGAAACACACGAAGACATATGGTGCACCAGATGCAAGACAGAAGGACACCATAAGGATAATTGCCCAAATTTTCATGAATATTTGCAATCAGGTGCATCAAATCCCCTCAGTCAGGGAGGGATGCCTTGGTGTCACATCTGTCACACAAGAGGCCATCGATTCGAAGAATGTGTATATTTACAGAAAATGGTGTCGAAGCCGGTAAAACTATATTGCAAATTTTGTCGTTCAGTTGGCCATGAAGAAAAAGATTGCAAGGCCTATGAACTACTATAAGACTGGACTGCTGATACATACTTTTTGAAAGGGGAAGAGTAACTAGCAGTATAGCAGCAACCATAGTATGCCCAGGAAAAACCTCATTTTAACCAACTGCAATAGTATGATTAAGGGAAGTATGGGAAACTGCAGTATGGCCCACTGCAGTATCTGCTGCCGCAGTTTGGACAGCCATAGTATGGGAATCCATAATATCAATAGCTGTAGTACCAGTCATATGGACCACCATGCAGAGGTTTAGAGGGGGATTCCGTGGAGGTTGAGGTGTTGGTGCAGGAAGAGGAGGAGCTACTAGACGAGGTCGAGGACCAACTGTATGTTACAATTGTGGACAACAGGGGCATTATACGAGGGATTTCCCAAATCCAGCACCACAGTGCACCTATTGCAGTGCGGTGGACCATGGTGTTGAAGAATGTCCACAGCTCATTTCCAAATGGCATACCAAAAACCTGCCACCACCTCCACAAAACCATAATCAAAATACACCACCAACTGTGCAGAAGATATCAGCGGAAGTTCAAAGCCACACTGCGACTGTCAGAGTAGTGACACGAGAAGGATCCGTGACAGGTCATAGCCTACTGTCTGACCAACAACAGGGAAACACGTCACCTTTTATGCGGAAGTCGAAAGGGATGTTTTCTTGAAAGCATAAGAAGGGATCAGATAGAGGAGGTAGTTACCTCTTCAGGAAGAAGTTATCTACGACATGCCACCGACGTTCGACACAATGAAATCATGGAGGAAGGATAACACTTGAAGAGACTTCTTGGAGATTTTCCTGGAGTTAACAAAGGATCAAGATGCATCGGAGGAAATATCAAGTCTGTTGCATCAATGGGATGGTGCCCGCCAGGAGAAAAAGGTCAATTGCATACATAAGAGAAGGAAGGGGAGAGAGATGCGAATGTAGGCACAAATTGGAGCATTTGATGTCGACTCAATCATTTTGGACCTGGGGTCAGATGTGAACATTCTGACCAAGCATACATGGGAAACAATGGGAAAACCACAGTTGAACTAGTCACGAGTACAACTGTGCTTAGGGAACCAGAGTAAGGTTACCCCACTTGGCCCGGTGTGCCTGCTTCCAGTTGAAATTAAGGGACTCAAGACATACATTGAATTCAATGTCATAGATATTTTTGATAACACAAGCCCCTATTCGATGCTGCAAGGGATAGACTGGGTGATGGAAAACAACGCCATCATCAACTTCAAAAAGCAGACTATGTCATTCTAAAATCATGAGATGAGGATCATAGCACCCCTTGATCCTGCAGAAGGGCAGCGATACGTTGAACCAACAAGAGATGAATTTATGAAGGGATGGGATAGTCCAAACTATCAAATTTCCTATGCTTACATTTTTCATCATTCCGTGCATCCCATCTGAGAAATGCATCACAAACTAAGAAAGTGTCTTTCTTGATCTTTTTGGCAAAACTCTCTTTTACCCTCTTTCTACATATTTCAGCTTTCTCCAATATTGCTTCTCTTTCTTGCTACAACTTGACTATCTGAAATACTATTCTTTTCATTTCATCAAGTTCTTCTTCTTCTTGCAAAAATTTGATTACTAGAAAACTTAGTTGGATAGTAAATATTGCATCAATTCCATTGAAAAGCTGAAAAGGTGATGTCCCAATTGACCTTTTTTCAGTTACCCTATCTTCCCAAAGAGCATATCTTAATTTGATATCCCAAGTCCTTTTATTCTACATTAACATCTTTTTAATACTATTCACAATATTCTTATTAGTGGATTTTGCTAATCCGTTCCCCTGAGGGTAATAAGGTGTGGACTATTTCAACATGATGTTATTTTCTTCACAAAAACATACCATATTCTTGGACTTAAAGGCCAGAGCATTATCAGTAACCAACTTCCTTGGACAACCAAATATGCTCAGAATATTATCTTTGAGGAAACTTATAATGACTTTATTTATTGCTCTTCTTGTGGGAATTGCTTCCACCCACTTGGTAAAGACATCAGTGGCAGTCAAAATCCACCTATGCTGACCACTAGAAGCAGGGTGAATTTATCCTATAAATTCTAAACCCCATTGTTGGAATGGAGCATTCACTACAACCAGTTTTAAGGGTAAAGACTGCAAGTTGTGCTTCCCTGCAAATTTCTGACATTGAACGCAAGCTTTGACATAAACATACACATCTGTGAAAAGAGTGGGCCAATAGTAACCTGCCCTTAAAATTCTAAATGCAGTTGCTTTCCAATACTTATGTCCCCCACATCCACCTCCATGTAATTTTGCAGTAACAGCATCAGCCTCTGATCTATCCAAACATTTAAGCAATATGCCTCTAGGATCTTTCCAATATAAAAATTGATCAATTAAAACATATTTCAAAGCTTTAAGTTTTAATGACCTATATTCATTCTTATTCAGATCAGGAGGACATTGTAAATGCAGCAGAAAATAAACAATTTTCTTATACCAAGAAGAATCAAGATACCTATTATAAATTTGCTCTTTGTCATATTATGTTGATACACTCTGTACTGATTGTTCATTCACCATATGAATATCTAGAACTTGACAATTTGACTCTGCCAACAGCTTTTCTAAGCTCTTCCCTTTTACCAATTTGGTAGGCTTAATATCAACGTCATATTCCATGACCTTAGCTATCGATATCCCTCTTTTCCCTCATTGTCAGGCTGGACCAAAATTTCTTTAACTGCAATGTCAGGAACATAAGCCAAAACCTTAGACTACAAAACATAAATCCTGAATAATTTCAGAGCCTTAACCAATGCATTGGCTTGTTTCTCGACAGTACTATACTTTAACTCTGAATCTCTCAAGGTTTTGCTTAAGAATGAAATTGGTTGTTCTAAACCATCTGAATTCTTTTGTAATTAAACAACAGCTATAGTGTCTTTAGATGCGAATGAGAAAATTGAGAACTCTTTGGAAAAGTCAAGACTTATAAGAACTGGTGCCTCTATAAGTGCTTGCTTTATCTTTTCAAATGAAACCCTAACCTCAGCTGAACATTTGACTTCCCTGTCTTTTTTAAGCATCTCAACAATAGGTTTAATTATCTCTGTGAAATTAGGAATGAATCATCTTAAGAAATTTATTTTCCCAATGAAAGATTGAATAACTTTTTTGTTTCTGGGAATGTGGATCTTCAAGATGGATTTTATATGTTCTGGGTCTATCTTAATTCCTTCAACAGAGACTATATGACCTAAGAGCCTACTCTCTGTCATGGAAAAATGAGACTTCTTTGGATTTAATGATAATCCAAATTTCCTGTATTTTAGAAAAAGTATGTTTCAGATGCTTTAGATGTTCATCATCAGATTTATAAAATACTATAATGTCATGGAGATAAATTACTACAAAATTTTCGTTTTCACCAATAAAGGATATATCCATAGCCCTCTAGAATGTAGCACCTGCATTCATGAGTCCAAAATGCATCTTGTCATACATAAACATGCCCCAAAGAGTTGTGAAGGCTGTTTTTTCCCTATCCTTCGGCTGTACTGTAATCTGGTTATAACCAGAGAAACCATCAATCATTGATATCCTCTGGGACCCTACCACTCTTTGCAAGATTTGATCAATTTTGGGCAGTGGGTAGTTATCTTTGAGAGAGCATCTATTCAGGTTACATAAATCTACACAAAGCCTTATCTCTCCATTCTTTTTGTGTAATGGTACCAGATTTGCTACCCAAAAAGAATACCTAAGAGGTATAATGATTTTGGCATCTAGCAATTTTTTGACCTCTTTTTCAATAACAGGAAGCAATGTTGGATTAAGTCTTCTAAGCTTTTGTCTGAAAGGCTTAGTATTTGGCTTCAAAGGTATTTTATGTTGGATAATGCTGGTGTGATAAGTCCTCAGATATTCATATGACCAAGCGAAAATATCAATAAATTCTTTCATCAAATTAACATACCTCTTTCTTTCTTTTTCTGAGAGTGTCTTGGATATCTTAATCATTTTTGGCTCATTTTCAGACCCAATATTATAACTTAAGACATTTTCTTCAGTAGACTGTATTGTTGGTTTTAACAACGTATCATTCTTTGAGAATAATCTTTCAAGAGGCACGAGGCCCTTGGGAATAAAATTCCCTTTTAATTTTACTACCTCATGATTTAGAATTGAATTATTTATGTATGGACTCTTTTCATCACAGTCAATATCGTGATCATGATCAATCAATGAATCAAAAAAGTCCTCTGTCAACTCTAGAAATTATTTAAGCTCCTGATCATCCTGAAAAACTTTACAATGTTTGATATTATCCTGAACTGGGGGTCTATATCTTACTTCAATTGGGTACTTAATATGAGTTAATTTTGGAACTCTGAAGTAGGTTGCTGCCAAAGCCAATGAATCTGTTGTTTGGTTATGATCCCTAGGGATATAAGTTATGTTGAAGGCAATGGAAAAATTATCAATTAAATCCCATACCTCATTCTAGTATACTTTCAACAAATATAGTTTAACCTGACATACATTCCTTACTTGATGTACTATTAATTCAGAGTCGCCAAATAGAGTAAGTTGTTGAATTCCTAAGTCTTTTGAAGCTCTTAACCCAAGAATCAATGCTTCATAATCAGCAATATTATTAGTTTTTTTGAATTCCAACTTATACATTAAAGAAATGATCTCACCTCCAGAGGAAATAAGTACAACACCTGTTCCTACTCCCTCTTAAATTACATGATGAACCATCAAAGAATAGTTGCCATAAACCATCTTGATCCTCCCTTTTGGGATGAATTGGATTGTCTCTCTGAACTTGACAAACACCCATGGAGCCATCATTCAAATGTAACATACAAGAATCAAATTCCTCTTGTACTGAGTAAATTGGATGGTTTGTAGGATTTCTGTCATCACTCACCAAATATGCAAGTTGTACTTCTCTATAAATTCTCCCATATTATGCTCCAAATATTGGTATTGAAGCATAATACAAATCCATTTGCATAGTTCCTCCTATCTTTTTTTCCCATGACCGTGATAACATCATACCAAACTTAGGAGAAACATCAGCTACAACAACATCCATAAGCACACTCTTCATTGGCAGTTGTGCAAGACTTACCACAAGGTCTTTAATGACCCCAAGACATTTTACTGCTCTAGAATCAAAGGCATATAGGTCCTGATAGGGTTTAGTGATAGAAAGTCCTAACGCTTCCATAACCTCCTTAGGAATAAGATTATGTGAGGCACCAAAGTCTAAGAGATAGTTATGTAACATCTGATCATGAACAATGAGTGTGATATAAAACAAAGAAGAAAATTAGATTTGTTATCTAGTTGATCAAATGTCTTAGAACTAG
The DNA here is from genome assembly GCA_027924585.1 of Larix kaempferi. Classification (NCBI taxonomy): domain Eukaryota; kingdom Viridiplantae; phylum Streptophyta; class Pinopsida; order Pinales; family Pinaceae; genus Larix; species Larix kaempferi. Next base: position 275,924 of record BSBM01000593.1, read on the forward strand.
AAATCATAGTCGGATTTTCATCTTACAAATTAATAATATCTTAAGGGATAGGAGTAACTGAAGAATTCAGTATTTTAAGAGTAGGCTCCCTGTATCACTTATTTCTCACCAACTCAGTTAATGGAATGGGATTGTTTATTTTTACTAATCTCATGTTCCAAACTAAAATTAGCATTTTTTCCAACTTCCTCAGTTTCTGTAATTTAATTCCCATCTCTTTGTTGTTCCTGCTTTTTTTGACAAGACACACTTTCTTTAAGAGGAACATTGTTCACCTTCTTGTTTCCCGTTGTTGCTTGCTTCATCCCTGACCTAAGACCATATGACTTTTGTTACATTTCCTGATAAACCTCTCACTTATATGATTCATGTTCGAAACAATCTGTTCCATGCTAATCTGCCATTTTGCATAATGATATTCAACCTTAGTAAAAAATTTAGAAGAAGAAACATCATCTAATTGATCTATATCAGGTTCTAAATCTTCAACCTCCATCTGATCGATTTCATACGACTCATCATCCCATATCAAATTATTTTGGAAAGGAGGTTGAATCCTCTGCTTCTCATTATCTCTTCTTTCTCTTGGAATTTCATTATTCCTTCTTTCTCTGGGTATGAATCTAGGAGCAAAATAACGTCTGAATTGATTTGGATTTTGATCTCCTTCCTGCATAGGCCTATTTTGATTCTTATTGTCCATTTCTAACCTATTAATTATTGCAGAAGGTTCTTGATTAACTTGGTCATCTCATCCAATTTATTTTTTGATGGCTTTCTTGTAGAATTTCATGGTATCATTTCTTTTTTACCCTTTTTATCAAGCTTTTGAGATTCTGATTCCTTAAGTTTGCTTGATGCCAACATATTTGACTCAATGTCCAATGCAAATTATTTCATGTTTAACAGAGTCAGAGACATTCTTTCTCTTAATAACAATGAAACTTAGAATCAAAGGAATTAGCATAAGTAAGATTGGCTGATGTCTCAGAAGGTTTAATTTCAACAGGTATCCCACTGTACATCTTATTGAACTACTTTGAAAAATCTACAACTGTTTCATTCTGTTTTCTTTCCAATGCTCCAAATTTAGCTATGTAGTATAGATAATCTTTAGTGTCCCCCCACTGTCTCATAAACACCTCCACTAAATCCTCTATCCCATCAATGGAGTTTACTGGTAACTCTCTGAACCATTTTCTTACCTCTCCATTCAGGCTTTGTACGAACATCTGCATTAAAACATCCTTAGACTCAATGTTTTGATTATCTGCGTAACTAAAAAAAGCATTCCAATACTCTTCTACAGTAACATCACCTTGACCATTGAACCTAGGAAGATATTTTTGGTAGTCACCTCCAGGAAGAGCATTAAGGGGCTGAGGCAGGACCAGAGGATCCTATCTTGCAGCCACTATACAATCCATCATATCAAGAGGTTGGCCAACCATGTTTGGGCTAACTAGGTTTGGTGGAGAAGGAGGATTGTTGGATTTGACATGACTTGATGTGGAAGTAGGATTATTAATTTTGAGCCTCAAGTCCCCTCTTGGGCCTCATTATTATCTATGTACCTTGATATGAGCATGGGTATGCCTGCCTCATCCACATTTTTCAAAATATTCCTCATCCATTATTGAGGCCAATTATTTTGAGCTCTTGTAGTTCGTACGGAGCCCATGTTCTGGTCTCCAACCAATTTCCGATCTTCTGCATCACAATGCTTAGACCCTCAGAAAATAACAGATCCTATGATGTCTATCGGCCATATGACGGTCTCCTTCCCTCACACATCAAGGGGCAATATGTTCACCTAAAACTTACTCACTAGCTCATTCCCTTAGACACATAACCCTGTTGACCATTTTCCCTATCTTTCTAAGCCTCCAAAACCTCAAAAAGTCCAAATGGGTACCTAAAAAGGAAAAAATCACCTTTTACCTCCTCAAATTAACTCAATTCTTTCAAAACATAACAAAAACCCCCAAAAGGAGGTCCAAAGTTCCCAAAATCAAAATAAAAAAGGGAATAAACAAAAGAAAATTCAAAAAAAGGGGGAAAACCCTAAACCTCTAGCCTAAACTATTTGGCACCCAAAACCATGGTGGTTTACTCCACCACCCAAAAACGTATAAGAAGGTGATGGATGCCCCTCATTTGGAATCCACCATTTTCCTTACCCTTATGCTGCCCAAATGACTCTAGAACTCTATCTCAAACCATTTGAGCTACAGTTCTCTCATTTGAGTCAGCTTTGGGCCCAACCTTTGAGCATTCGGAGAAGAGAAGGAACCCACGGAGTATTGGTGCATCATCCCCTGTGACTGCAAAGACTCCACCGACCTCATATTTGAGGTAAAAAATTCTTGCAAACCCTTGTTTTTCATTTATAAAAAAAAGTCAAGATTCATTTCACTGTTTCTCATGTTTATTTCATGTTTGCTATTGTGGTTTAGATTTATTTTTATGAATATGTTAGCTTAACCTTTTTTTTTACTGTTTTTTTCATTTTAATTCTTTACCTTCCTTCAAACTGCTGCTGAGGATTCCATTATCCTTAGCAGGTTCCCTTTTTGCACAAGCAAGGGTGAAAACCCATGCTACACCTGCACAAAGGAGCTTCCAAGAATAAAGCATATAAAAAACATGATAAGCCCAAAAGACATAAGATATGATAAAATGGCATTGCTCAATAACATATAAAAATGACACTGTTTTTATGCAAGACCATATAAATTTGAGCAAAAGATTATAAAAAATGACAGGATAAGTTATGATAAAAGATAAAGGAGCATAAACATGAGTGAGCATAATAGATACCAAGATAGAATAATGAGGCAAAATTTCACTTAAAGATATGAAAATTTAGTCATCAAGCAACTAATCTTAAGCATTGGTGCATTTCTTATTAGCATGATGTTAATATGCAAGAGATGAATGCCATGAAAATGTCAATGCTACCATATATGAACGTTAGAGACAAGAAACACATGTCAATGCTTCCATATAGGAACATTAGAGACAAGTAATACAACCTATGCAACCATAAGAATAGAAATATCAATGCAACAAGAACAAGGTGCTCATGATAAATATTCAAAGATTATAAGATTGCTCAAAGCCATATAAATATTGAGTAAGAGATGATGAAAATAAAAATGACATGATATAGATAAATCAAAATGTTTAATATGATCAACATAAAATAAATTATGATGAACTCATGATATCACTTGTAAAAAATTGTGAAATGACAAGTCACTAATGATCTTAATCATGGGTTCATTTCTTGTTAACGCTATGTAAATATGCAAGAGATGAAATGCTCTCGAAATGTCAATGCTTACATATATGAATATTAGAGACAAACAACACATGTCAATGCTTCAATACATGAATGTTGGAGACAAATAACACATGAACTAGATAAAATACCTGCAATACATGAGAAATAAACAATATCCCAATCAAAGAACTTATGACAAACCAAAAAATATGATATCACGTAGATTCAAGAAAAAAAAATTACTCAAGAAATTAATTAGCAAGAGCATACAATGATCATAAAGATATTGCTTCTAAGAAAACATTGAAATTGATTTTACACAAAGGTCAACAATAACATATAAATAAAGCAAATAATGAACACAAGATAACACAAATAAAAAGCTTCATTATCATGATTAAAAGAGTTAGACCAAAATAATATCACTTAGAAATGAAAAAATATAGCTATTAAAAAACTAAGTCCTAAGAATAGGTTCATTTATTGATGTCACCATTACCATACTAGAGATCCATGCTCCTGAAAATGCCAAAACATCTTCCACAGAAGGTTAGAGACATAAACATAAATAAGACAACCTCTATAAATATGATGAATCATAACAAAAATCCTAAGGAAAAGAGATCAAGAAGCTTATGACGGAAATTCCAAGATAAGAGATGAAACTTTTCCAAAACAAAAAATAGAAACTTTACCTACAACCCTTAGAAAGGTGCCAAATAAAGTCACTCGCGGGTCTACCAAAGTAAACTTGTGTGTGCTTGCGGGTTATGCACGGAGAAGCCGCGGGTTCATGATACTGTAAAGGAGAAGGGCGCTTTTCTGATCGAAAATTCGTCGGTCTCTCTACAATAAGGTCGCGGTTATGATGAAGCACTCGCGGGTCCCTGTATAGTGAAGTCACCGTTATATTGAAGTAAGCGCGAGTATTCCATCGCACATGCGGGTCTGTATGCTGAAATTCACAGGTCTGTAGTATACTCACGATTTCCCGGTAGGGAAAGTCACGGTTACCCGTGTTATCTGCGAAGCAAAAGTCATGAACGTCAAGTTTTAGGCCGAAAACAATGTAGAATCTGCCGAACACAGAAACCTGCACAAAGTCTACTAGACTTGGATGAAAAATTCCGTTTTGACAACCAAAAGATAGATCTTGAGGAGAATCCAAGAAACATATAGACCTACAAAAATAACATCAAGAAACCCTTGGAAAATTTCTTTAAAAATATACACCATTAGGTTAGGGTTAGAAATAAAAACTGTAGAAACATTCCCAGATCTAAAGAGAATCCTAGTGGCAACCATATAGAAAGCAAATCTACAAGAAATAAACAATTCCCAAATGATTAAATATTGTTTGAAATCAATAGAAGGTGCTATATCTATATCATAGCAACCATCTCTGATACCATGTCAGAGATTAATATCTAGCTAAACTAGCTTACCTATCTAAGCAACAATAACATACCAACATGGACATAAAGATATCAAGAAAAATAGAACACCAAATATACATGGTTCACCCGATTGGGATAGATCCATGGGAAGAGTTGCATCTTCCATTAATATGAAAAAGATCTCAAATATTACATGGCATCCTCACATATGCATCACATCATGCTCCATCATACAATGTGTGTACAAATGACATACACAACATGTGATGTGTGATGAATTATGATCGATACATATCCAAAAGGGTCTCCTTCACCTCTCTTACATACTAAAAGGTTTGGATTAAAATACATTCAGTAACACATGTGGGATAAATGAATTTCCTCCTCTGTATATAGAGAATGGTTGGAAATGATATAATTACAATGATGCATGTGTGATAACTCTATTTTATAACATTAGAGTTATTTTATGCCTTTAAATGATATTTTACCAATATATTACATAAGTCATCATTACATATTCTAACAGCTTTGTCATTAAGGTCACCTCCTTCTAAGAGCATATCCCTACGAGTCGTTCCCCATATATGGAGTATTTTTTCCCTTATTACGGTCCTCCTCCATGCACAAGTGGGACCCTAGGCACCTATATGTTTAGATAGAAAGGAAAAAAAATTATTAAAATGGAACGGTCTATATGAATCTAACTCTTAAAAACATTCAAAATTTTATATTTTTTGATGTATCTTGTATTGCTATATTATATTGAAACTTTTTTTTTCCCAATAAAAACTTCATAAGGAAACCCAATGGATGCTTCTCCTCATTCATGGATGGCATTCCTAGTAAACTCATTGGCATATAGTAGTGTTCCACATATATGGGGATTTGAATTGGGCACATGCTGACACAAAACTAGCAAAATGCCCAACAACATTGGCAATGGCAAGTTGAGTGATCCCCTTGGGGTTTTTTAAAAATGATTGTCAAAAATGAAGAAACCATTAATAATATGAAGATTTTTTTTGTAAGATATACATGAACCTTCTATTAAAAATAAAAATAAAATAAACTACAAAATGGATGGCCTTCCTTGAGGGAAACTAGGCTATCATAATGTCGACCATCATTTAGATCTCCTAAGCCATTGTCTTAAGGTTTAAAAAGAGAAAAACTCATCATGCCCATTACAGGGAAACCAGACATGACAACACTAACACCACATGAATATAGATTTCATCAAAACAGAGTAAAGGAAAGTCGTGGCATTCCTAGTAATGGGAAACCATGTTAAAACATAAACTGGCGATACTAGAAAAGCGATTGAAATTCATTAAAAGAAAACAAAAATTGTGTTCAGAAGAAACTACCCTTGAGAATTCTTCTTATTGACCTCTAAGGAAATGGTGTTGTTCATTACCTCCGGTCCTCCTCCACATCAGTAACAAGTCTAAATGGTGCATTAAATGCCTCCGTCAGCTCATCCAATTGACGGTGCAACTTTTCTAGATCGTCACGAACTTGGCTGATAATTAGAAGGGCATCTACATGCAGTATCTCCTTTTCCATCAACACTTACGCATGAATCATTTTAAATAGATTGTAGGGGCTGAGATCGTCATGCCCCATGCCTTTTCTTTGAGAGCCATGGCTTCCATGGCGTCATTGCCTATTTGACGTGAATTGGGATATTGTTGCAGAAATACTAGCCTGATGCTTCACCATAATAATCTTGTCAGCACCCCCTTCCTCGACCACGATAGCTTCGACCCCACTATCTTGGGGCCATTGCAAGAAAAGTCCAAACATGATCGTGATTAACCAATAGATTCACACCTCTATTTTGTGTCAAAAGGCCAACACACCAGATATATCTTGCAACAGTATTACCAAAATAATTTTCTGCACTGGGACTAACAATCCCTCCATGTTGCTAGAGGGGCAACTTAAGCTCTGATTCAAGGATGAAGGTGCTTGTCATCATTCCCCCCTCGTTTGCAATAAAGCCACACTAAGCCTATCATCTTTTCCTCATGTTGTAAACTCCCCTTCGATTGTGCACTAGAGCATTTTCTTGAAGGTGCTTGTCATCATTCCCCCCTCGTTTGCAATAAAGCCACACTAAGCCTATCATCTTTTCCTCATGTTGTAAACTCCCCTTCGATTGTGCACTGGAGCATTTTCTTGAAGATCATGGTTGCCATTCCTGCATGCACCCATGGCTGCTGAAGAGATATGACACCATGTTCGTATGCATCACCCTTCGTCCATTGCACTAGAATTAAGTACCGTTTTTTACTCCCAATTTCTACACACGGGGTCTCGGCTTGATCTCCCCTAATTCCATGCTTGAGCAGTCACATTCATCCTTGTTAAGTTTTAATCAAATTTACAACAAAAGATAAAGCAGGATCATTGAAAGAAACACAATCACAAGATAGACACAAATTTATCCTGGGAAACCCTCATGGGGTAGAAAACCCAACAAAACCTCCTCAATATAGATGATCAAAAGTTAAAATACAAAATTCCCAAAGCAATAGCTCCTTCTCGTTCGCAGATATCTCTCTCTCTCTCTCTCTCCTATGCGCAATCCACAAGTGAGTGTGTGTCCAAATGAGGAGCATAACACTTCTATTTATACTTTTTCTTTCACTTGACATTTTTCCTAACTAGGTCGGCACCTGACTAAATGACCTAAAAATGGCTGGGCTCAAACAAGGAGTTCGATGTCTGTCACATATACGCATTGAACAAGGAAAAAGAACTTGTGTATTTGTTTGGCTTTGTCTCGAGACTTGGTAAGTGGGCTATAACGTAGAAGAGATTTGAATGGATTCATGTAGCACCAATTTGTTTTTTGATTAAATATTAAACCTTAAGAGTATCCATGCACCTTGTGTAGGGGATCACTGCTTGGGATTGCTCTTGACCATGATACGTGGTGCAAATATATGATTGCGACCTCATGTAAGGCTCCTATGGTAGTGTGACTTGGCTATTGAACTTGGATTAAGATTTGGTGCTTGGCTTCACCTAATTTTGACATGCAATTTGGTTCTTGGGCTCTGTACTAGGTGCTTTTCAACTTATTGTATAGGATTTAGTGGTTTGTAAGAAACCAATATTTTGCAATAGCACAACAATAATACATGGGATCATTCGTGAGGTTACTTCCACAGACTCATTCCTAGGCTTTGTGTTTAGTCACCTAGATCAAGAAGATAAATTTTCCCACGTTAACCAGGCAATGTTAATGCTACAAAACCTATAAACTATAGAAGTCGTCATCTTCTTTATTATCTATTGTAGCAAAAGGATCTGAAGCCACAACCGATGTACTAGTTGACATGTCTGCAAAACTCATTTCAAAACAAAAACCTTGAGGCTACTGTAGTGTCTTTGCAAATGCTTGATATTTTCGAATATCATCATCATTAACACTTCTTCGAGCATATTTCATGGACTCCTCAAAGTGGGTTGCTTTTATTTCAGCTACCTCATGTTTGTCCTCTTCCACACTGAGGGTTTCACCATTTTTACTATAAATTCACCCTTAGGGTCACATTTCATATGTTGTTGGATTGATCGCTCCAACCAAGCTCAAGCTAAAAACCATGCTTTCGTTCGAATTGAGAGGGATTTCCTGTCCAAGAATATGAAATTGGAATTGAGAGAAATCCTTCAATAGAATGGATTTTGGGTTTAGGCCCTGGCCTTGGTTTGATTCGAGTTCCAGGGATTGGCCTTATATATACAAAACTTATGAATGGTCTACTTCACATATAATTATCACAAGGATTACCCTGGTTAAAGAGCCATAGCAAGTGGTTTACTTGTAGCGAAGGAAAGCTTCCAACATGCAGCTTCCCCCTGTAGTGAAGGAAAGCTTGCAACAAGCAGTTTGCAGCTATAGTGAAGGAGAGCTTCCAACAAGTAGCTTGCGCCTAAACTTGGATTACCTTGGTCATGAGCCCCAAACCACCTTGACGCATTTCCTAATAATTTAGTGGCACTCTTGGTATGAATGTTCCATAGAAGCACTCACTTTGCGACACTAAATTAATAGTTTGGGCACTGTAAATTGCTATTTTCTTATTGGGGGTGGCTTAAGTTACATCACCCTTAATACACAAAGATAAAAACCACAATGAATATGGTCATCCATTTTCACTAAGAAAAAATACAAACAGTTCCAGCAAGCAGTGAGGAACATGGGTGGCCATGGCCATATTTGCACATAGTAGATAAAAATAAATATATACCAAAACTAAGCGACATTGCGGGAGGCCGCCTGGAGCAAGGATCCAATAGGTGCGCCAAACCCTAATTTTGCTGAGTCAAAAGATACCAATGTTTCCATACTTTGAATCTCTCACACCAGGTCAAGGGACCAAGGGGAAAGCCTCATGTGAACCCATTTTCCACCTAGTAGGAGACAGGAGGTCGAGCCACCCATTGAACCCATGCCCGAGTAGCCACCAGTTTACACATTGTGTGACGCGAACTGCAATGGAAATTGTGTGTGGCCGGGAGAGTGTCTGTTCCCAGTGGGCCGACCCTCAGATGTTCATAAGACAAAAAATGAATAATAGTGGTGTAACCGGAAACCCTAACTAGTTAAGCTAGATTCAATCAAATTGAAAAAAAATGTATAGAACCTATACCTAACCGCATATTTTAGCACTTGCATTTAATGGGTCAAATATAAAGGAAATCCATCGATCAAAACCTAGGCTAAAGTGGCATAGAAACCTAGTTGCACAGCTGAGGTCATGGTTCACTTGCTCTTATATTGTCTTTCTTGTTTTATACTATTATCCATGAACCGGTAAAAAACGGTGAAGGGAGACACCAATTTGGTGTATGAGGGACCCCTTGCGCGATTTACTGCTAAAGTCTACATAGGTGTACATACCCTACGATTTATTAAGAACTTAATATATAATAAAGTTTTACAATTTCATAAATTTTAACAATGGACATCTTATATAATTATTAACTTAGACTATCTATTCGTATTTTTTATCCCATGACTAAATTAGTCATATATTTTATCCCATGACTAAATTAATCATTTATTTTAGTCATTTTTAGTTGTGATCACTTAAAATTGCTCAATTTAGTCATGTTTCATTTAAAAACACTGTGGTGACCAACTCTTTTGGTGGTTTAGTAATTTGTTTCACTTGGTGACCAATGTTTTTGGTCGCTTGGACATTTATCATCCATTTTTCTACTAGTGGAGAGGGATCCCCCTTTTGGTGGATATCCCATGCAGTAACTGACATCTAGGGCCACAACTAGGAGCTAACTCCTAAGGAGGGGCACCACGTTTGAGGGGAGATTCCAATGTTGTCCTACAAGGGATCAGATGGGTCCAACAAAATTTGTAAAATTCAGGGACAAACTTGGTGTTTTTTCTAGATGGACCATGAAGGGAGATTGTTAGAACATAAAGGTCATCTAGACTATAGACTTAGGAATATTAATAAATTAATCTAGAATATGGACTTAGGCATATTAATAAATCCATCTAGACTATAGACTAGATGGACCATGAGGAGTTATTGTCAGAATATAAAATTCATCTCGACTATAGACTTAGGCATATTAATAAAGTAATATAGACTATATACTATATATAAGGTCATCTAGACTATAGACTTAAGCATATTAATAAAGCCATTTTAGGGTTTGTGTAATTAGGGTTTGAGCAATTATGGTTTATGTCATCTCATTATTATAAAGAGAAGGTTGTTCTCTTCATTAAATAAAGGAAGAATAATTTCTCTCTTTGTGTTCTTGGTTTCTTTGTCTATTTTATTTTCATAATACTTTATGAATACCTTGGTGGGTCGCTTTCATAACATCCGGGGATGACCGGGAACGAAATATAACCTCCATCTTTGTGATTCTGGCAAGGTGGCATTCCAACTGGCTATGACTCCTACTATGGAATGCTAACATAGTTTACAAGTCAATCTTTGTTGGTTTTCCCATCTTCACATTCAGAATACTGTGAAAATGGGTTAAAAAACCTTCATCATATTGGTAAGACAATATGCAACTTTAAATATAAAATCTAAAGCAAAAAGAAGAACAGAAAAAAATGAACTTCAAAGAATGCTGGTGAAAAAGAAGCCCACTAGTAAAAGAAACAAACCTATAAATTATTCTATGACCAATGAAAAAATAATAATAAAAGGCCAGCAACATGCACTTTGAAACCATGCATAAATATGGAAAGTTAAAAAAATACAAAAATACATGGGATTCAAGAATGTAATACCACTATCCGTGAGATGTAGAACAGTTGGTGGCGGGGTATGGTTAAGACACCCCCTAAACGGAAAGGTCGCCGGTTCTAATCTCGTGGATACCAAAAAATCCAACCATGTTAAGGGTTGGTGCGGTCCAGGCCGGGTGCAATCCACGAGTGATTTTGACGGCTTAGATGCCCCTGGTTCGTGGTAACTTAGCCAAAGGAAAAATTTCTAGTCAAGGAGGTTCCACCACTTTGCCAACAAAAAAATAAATGTAAAACAACTAAGTAGATAGAATTGATCCGCACTCCAAGAAAAAATCTTTGATGGCAATGAGAACAATTGTTTGACCTTCCTAAGGTTGATTGTGGACAATGATAATGTTATCACTAGAGTTTGCACCTAGACTACTTAGGTTCAAAGCATAGAGAAATCTTAAAACTATTGAAAGGATGGCTAGATATGTGAGTTCATAAGCAAATTAATATAGCTGAGATCGGGCTAACATATTAGGTTACTAAACAATGAAAGTATAAACATAATAAACAAAGATATAAAAATTACGAGAATGAACTTATGTAAGGAATTAGCAGGTTCTATCCAGATCATTGATAAATCTACAATTCATTCATAAGAAACCAGGTATAGATAAGCATCTATCCAAGAAAAGAATTATGAATAAAACATACTATTTATCATTTCATATATTAAAACAGAACTGGCTCAGTTCCCACATAATCACTTCAAAGCATTCTTTATAAACATAGGAAATGAAATATATGCATGTATAGTATAGTAGCAGTCTGATCTCCACAATCTAACCCCTCACACTGTCTATTAGGACTTCTTATATACAAAATTTACAAACTGAAACAATTTACGATCCATATTTCACGGATCTAATAACCCAAAAATAGCTAATTTGATTACATTCAACTAAATCGAATAACTTCAAAGATAAGCCTAATCGCTAATCCTAATAGTTGTATAAACAAACTATAATCTTATCCAACTAACAACTGTCCAGTCCTAATTGCTTATAAAAAATGACCTGGCATCTTGAGTTTAACTTATTTATAATCAATTAGAGCTTCTTGGTTTCCTCGGCTAGAATAGTTAAACCATCCAATGCCTGAGATCTCTTCTGCAATCTGGACTGCTCTGCTTCCATAGCCTGCATTCGATTCTGAAGGTCTTTATTATGGTTCAACATTTCCTCCTACTGCTGTTGGATATCCCTCTTTATTTTCAAGACTTCTTTTGAAATTGTGATAAGTTCTTGGTAATTTGTACGCACCTCTTCCAAATCTTCTTGCATCCTTTTGTTTGCATTCATCAATTTCTCATTTGCATCATTAAGATGTCATCTCTGCTCTTTGAAAGACTATAATGACATTTTTAAAACTTCCATCTCCGATACCGATTCCATTATCTCAGAATGTGCCTGAGCTTCCTCAGTCTCATACGGTTTCGAACCAGAACCAATCTCAAATTCACATGTATTGTGCTTACCTTTACAGACCTTTTTGACCAACTCTAGCGTATGCATCAATTCTTATCGAATTTCTGCCAGGGTTTGATCTTTTGTTTGATAAGCTTCCTCTATAGCTTGTAACTCTTCATCACTGGATGAATCTTCTATAACATCTACAACATCTCTATGAACCCTAGGATTTAAGATTGCATTCATGTTCATCCTTAGCTTGTTTCTTGCTTTAATCCTCGGTCGAAAAATATTTTCAACATTCTTTACCAAAGGAATTTCATCTTGTTTTGTATTCAATGGAATTTCTTGAATAATTATATCTTCCTCGATAACTCTAGGAGTATCTAGAGCCATGACGACTTCTTCTTTTTGCAACCCTTCAGTATGGGAACTTCCTGTCATGGACACCGTGTCACATAACCCCTGCACTTGTTTTCCTTCATCTTCAGCCGCTTCTCTTTTTTGTTCACTGCACTATTCTTTCACTCTTTCATTTTCGCCATCTTGAGTGTCGGGCTCAAAACCGACCTATGAAATGTGTCCAAGTTCTATTAGTTTTCCCCAATTCAGGCACTATCAGCAATTTAACCATACCATGATGGAAAACTAAGTGGCTACTATGGTCAGGGTGATTTCTTACCCGCACAATCATTTTCTCTATGCTCCTAAATAGTTAGTAAGGCAAGTTTAACCTGGATTCTCCATTTAAATGCACCAAAAATCTTAGGTGATACCTGAATACGGTTGCAAACCGTCCTTCACAAGTAATATAATGTTGAAGAATATTTAAGATATCTCTCCACTCTGGCTTGACCTTGTCCAAATGAATACCCTTTTTCCAATCTAATTTCTCATAGCCAGGCAACACAAACTTACTGAGGTCAACCTCAAACAAAAACTTCTTTAACCATTTTTCGCCTTCAGATGGTATGCCAATGGCTTCTGCAATAGTAGTTTCATCTACTCTAAAGGTTAGGGTTTGCAATTTCACCATAGAATATTTGTAGCTGTTTACAAAAGAAGTTTTCACCTGTAGGTTGTGACCTTTCATTCTTTCACACAAGGAAAACCAACCAGCGATCTTCTTCTTTTCTGTGCATCTTGGAAACTCCTCACTCCACTTGATGTTGTTTGGTTCCAGCCTACAAATTCTTCCACTAGGTCTCTTAATCATTGCCATTGTGATCTGAAGCCTCTGTTAGCTCGTGTTCCTGCTACAACATTTTACACAACACAAACTATGTAGATAAAGGTCAATAGGATAGATAAAAGTCCCTGTACATCATGGCATTATTACATTGCATTGCTTTGTAACAAGCATTTGAACCTGTGTTCATTTTATTATTAACAATGACTTTCCTTCATCCATGTGTCTTTTTCTTTTAACAAGTGGAAACAATCCGGCAGTGCCATTTCATCCTCATTATTCCATGCGCTGCTAGTATGTGCCAAATCATAATTGAAATGAAGTACCATCGTCATAGAGCACCGAACTTTTATCATGTAGAGGTAAAGCTTTGTTTATTTATCAAATAAAACCATTCACACATTAGGCGATGAATAAATTTCAATAAAGAACCTTAAAGGATTAATGCAACTAAGCCTTATTTCTTTTAAAATAGAACAATGATAAAAAAGTAACCTTTTTAAAAAGAACCTAAGCACTAAGGTAAAACCTAAGGAAAACAAGACTCTAAGCTAAACTAGCGTGAGATTTTGGAAAACAAAGTTTTCCAAGAAACATTTCTAAAGTTGAACTAAGATAGAAATCTAGAGATAACATCTGGCTCCGATTGGGGATAAAGCTCTCCTTGTGAGGCTTTAAGAACATCTTGACCACGTGCCTTAAGAAAACCTACTAGAATCATACCTCTACTTTATTGGGATGGAGTCTTATATACAAAAACTAAAATGATATATACAATGAATATGTACAAAAAATGCCTCAGTTCAATATGTATGGAAATGTTTCAAAAACCGCCTGTTTACTGGGCCTGCAACTTCATCTCCACTCAAATTTTGTAAGACAAAAGTATTATTTCCCAAGATCTTAATTATTGTAAAAGGTCCAAGCCACAAATTATCAAATTTCCCATGCTTACCTTTTTCATCATTCCGTGCATCCCATCTGAGAACCGCACCACCAACTGAGAAAGTGTCTTTCTTGATCCTTTTTTCAAAACTCTCTTTTACCCTCTTTCTATATATTTCATCTTTCTCCACTATTGCTTCTCTTTCTTGCTACAACTTGACTATCTGAAACACTCTTCTTTTCATTTCATCAGGTTCTTCTTTTTTCAAAAGATTGATTACTGGAAAACTTATTTGGACAGGAAATATTGCATCAATTCCATAGACAAGCTAAAAAGGTGATGTCCCAATTGAGCTTTTTTCAGTTACCCTATCTTCCCAAAGAGCATATCTTAATATGATATCCCAAGTCCTTTTATTTTGCAATAACATCTTTTTAATACTATTCACAATATTCTTATTAGTGGATTCTGCTAATCCATTCCCCTAAGGGTAATAAGGTGTGGACTGTTTCAACATGATGTTATTTTCTTTACAAAAAAATACCATATTCTTGGACTTAAAGGCTGGAGCATTATTAGTAACCAACTTCATTGGACAACCACATCTGCTCAGAATATTATCTTCGAGGAAACTAATAATGACTTTATCTGTTGCTCTTCTTGTGGGAATTGCTTCCACCGACTTGGTAAAGAAATCAGTGGCAGTAAAAATCCACTTGTGGTGACCACTAGAAGCATGATGAATTTCACCTATAAATTCTAAACCCCATTGTTGGAACGGAGCATTCACTGCAACTGGTTTTAAGGGTAGAGACTGCAACTTCTGCGTACCATATGAAACCCTAGCCTCAGCTAATCATTTGACTTCCCTATATTTTTTAAGCATATCCGTAATAGGTTTAATTATCTCTGCGAAATTCGGAATGAACCATCTTAAGGAATTTATTTTCCCAATGAAAGATTGAATAGCTTTTTTGTTTTTGGGAATGCTGATCTTCAAGATGGATTTTACACGTTCTCGGTCTATCTTAATTCCTTCAGCAGAGACTATATGACCTAAGATCCTACCCTCTATCATGGAAAAATGAGACTTCTCTGGATTTTTCCAAATTTCCTGCATTTTAGAAAAGTCTATTTCAGATGCTTTAGATGTTCATCATCAGATTTAGAAAATACTGTAATGTCATCAAGATAAATTACTACAAACTTTTCTTTCTCACCAACAAAGGCTATATCCATAGCCCTCTAGAATGTAGCACCTGCATTCATGATCCCAAAATGCATCTTGTCATACATAAACGTGCTCTTGGGAGTTGTGAAGGCTGTTTTTTCCCTCTCCTCTGGCTGTACTGCAATCTGGTTATAACCAGAGAAACCATCAATCATTGATATCCTCTGGGACCCCACCACTCTTTGCAAGATTTGATCAATTTTGGGCAGTGGGTAGTTATCTTTGAGAGAGCATCTATTCATGTTACATAAATCTACACAACGCCTTATCTCTCTATTCTTTTTGCGTACTGGTAGAAGATTTGCTACCCAAGAAGAATACCTAAGAGGTATAATGATTTTGGCATCTAGCAATTTTTTGACCTCTTTCTCAATAACAGGAAGCAATGTTGGATTAATTCTTCTAATCTTTTCTCTGAAAGGCTTAGTATTTGGCTTCAAAGGAATTTTATGTTGGATAATTCTAGTTTTATAAGTCCTCGGATCTTCATATGACCAAGCGAAAATATCAATAAATTATTTCAGAAAATTAACATACCTCTTTCTTTCTTTTTTCTGAGAGTGTCTTGGATATCTTAATAATTTTTGGCTCATTTTCAAACCCAATATTATTACTTAACACATTTTCTTCAGTAGACTATATTAATGTTTTTAACAAGGTATCATCCTTTGAGAATAATCTTTCAAGAGGCACGATGCCCTTGGGAATAAAAGTCCCTTTTAATTCCACTACCTCATGATTTCCAATTGAATTATTTATGTATGGACTCTTTTCATCACAGTCAATATAGTGATCCTAATCCTGATCAATCAATGAACCATAAAAATCCTCTGTCAACTCTAGAAATTCGTTAAGCTCCTGATCATCTTGAAAAAGTTTCCAATGTTTGATATTATCCCGAACTGAGGGTCTATATCTTACTTCAATTGGGTACTTAAGATGAGTTAATTTTGAAACTATGAAGTAGGTTGCTGCCAAAGCCAATGAATCTGTTGTTTGGTTATAATCTTTTGGGATATAATTTATGTTGAAAGCAATGAAAAAATTATCAAGTAAATCCCATACCTAATTCTGGTATAATTTCAACAAATACTGTTTAACTTGATATACATTCCTTACTTGCAATACTATTAATTCGAAGTTTCCAAATAGAGTAATGATCCGGATTTATGTGGGAACGAAACAAAAGATAGCATATACAGAATCATATACAGAGATATATTGCAAATAACACAGTGATACAGTAAACACATATTCTATTAAATAGCGGAAATAGAACAGACTGTAAAATACAATAGCTAGAATGGTGGTAGCTATCTCTGAGAAGAGATGTGGCCGCTATGCTCATTCGTGCCAAGATGAATACAAAGAGAGGCCGAAAGGGCCTATTTATCATAAGCATGAGGGAAGGAATCCCAAGAATCCAAAAACCTAACCCTAGAAGATGAACCATCATAAATTTTGCGGCCCCAAGGTGGTTAGTTGAACAGTCAACTTCCCGGGGTCATAACTTTTGCATCCGATCTCCGATTGGGGCACTCGGTAGCCCGTTGGAAAGGTCTATCCGAGATTTACAACTTTTGACTAGACCCAAATGTATTTCGTTGGAAACCATTGGGTCACCCAAATCGCCAAAAAATGTCATTTAGGGCCTCAAAATGGCTCCGGAAGCTCAGGACCCGAAAAACTGCTAAAAATAGTAATTTACCAAAATTGCCAGAAGACTGTTTTGAACCAGTTGAAGGAGGTGGACTGCCACCAATATCCACCTGGATCAATCCTCCCTCCTTAGGAAGCAATGGTCTCCATTGCGTTAAATCCCTTATCATATGTCGAGCTGTGTGTCGAATTGAGCTCTTGGTGCGACATTTGCTGAAGTGGAAAGATTGCCTTACTTTGCCATCTTCAGAGGGTTGTAATTGTTGTTGATGGATGTGCTGGAGCTGTTCAACAGTTTTGGTTGTTGTGGTATCCTTGGTATGCACCGGTGTGGATGGTTTCTTTTTGGAGGGGCCCCTTGAATGCGTGGCCTTTCATTGTAGAGGTACCCGAATAGGCGATGCTGCACTAACTTTGTGTTTTTCTTGTTTCTGCTGAGTAGAAGGATAATCTGCAGAGGTTGTGGATGTCTCCGCAATCTGATGTTCACCTTTAGTGGCAATTGCGAATAGGGAAAATTTCCCAGTGTGGGAGATTATCTTCCTTCCCTGCTCGTTTGGGGTAGGTGCAACTATCTCTGGTATCCGATAGAGTTGTCCTCCCAAAGTGACAATGACACTGCGAGGTCGTGATTCATATACAGCATGACGCTTCCACATATATGGTTGTCCTAAAAGAACATCTCATAATTCAAGTGGGGCCACATCACACAATACCTCATCTCTGAAGGGCTTGATGCCATATGGTAGGCGACATTGGTGACTAACGCGGATCCTTCGTCCTTGGCTTAGCCATCCAATGGTGTATGGTTGTGGGTGTGGCATTATTGGTAGCTCCAATCTCTTGATGACTTCTTCTGAGATCAGGTTCTTTTGGCTGCCGCTGTACACAACAAAGTGTAGGGGAATTCCCTTCACCCACATCTGTGAGTGGAAAAGGCGCTCCTCTGCCTCCGACTCTTCAGGCTCCTCTGTCTGAAATGTGTGGTGGCAACAACGGCACTGGGTTCTGCATCAATGATCTGCTTCCCTTTTTGCGTGGCTGTGAAATTAGGTTTCGAGTCAGAATCGGAACTGGGATCTGATTCTGAAGCTTTGATCTCAGCCACCAATGACTGTTTTGAGCGACAATCATCAGTGTTGTGCCAGGGGCTTTTGTGGAACTCACACCACTTCTCGGTGTCCTTCTTTGTCTTTTCTTTACCCTTCTTCACTTGTGGCTGGGACTGGTTGTCCTTTTCTTGCCCCGTGCTCTGCGAGCCAGAGTTTCCCTTGCCCTGCTTCTGCGCAGGTCCGAAGTCACGCTTGTTCTTTTGCTGAAATTTCTACTCAATTTTGACAGCATATCGATAGGCGGATCCGAGTGAAGATAATTCCAGGAAATCCATCTCTGTTCGGATGTACCGGAGTAGGCCACTGTGATATTTCAGTACTAGGTGCCGCTCAGAGTCCTTGATACCTAGCTTTGTGCGCAAGGTATGAAATTTGTTGGTGTACTCCGACACTGTTTGGTTCCTCTCTTGATGCAGAATGGTCCATTTTGTGTACTGGTCATCATAGTTTCCAACAGGGTAATATTGTTCCTTGACGGCATCTATAAAATAGGCCCAAGTGGGATTGGAATATTCAAAACAATCCAGAATCGTCTGATGAGTTTTGCTCACAATAAGTTTCCCACCAATTTTTGACATGGGGGGCGGCCTTAAGGAGCGCAAAGATGATCTTTTCCCTGTCGAAAAATTGGTGGATAGAGAAATACCCTTCTAGTAGATTCAACCATTTATCTAGGGCATCGGCATCGATTTGGCCTTCAAATAAAGGGATATCAAAATTAACTTGTACCTTGAAGGGAGTCGTATCTCCGAAATGACTGCTCGTTGAGGGTGCATTTGCCACTATTGGCATGCGTTGAAGGATTTGGGTGAAATTATCCATGATCTCGTTCCTCTGTCGCACAAGGGATTCCTCGAGCAAAAACTTGATAGGATCTACTGCTCCTTCGTCTCTCTTTGCTTCCACCATGGGAGGCCGTTTGGGGCGACGAGAGTGGTATTCCCCAAGTGAAACTAGTTCGAGACCCAACTCTCTGTATCCTAAACTCGTCGGGGCATGCACCGAGAAACAATCAAAGAGAAGACCGCTCTGATACCACTGATCCGGATTTATGTGGGAACGAAACAAAAGATAGCATATACAGAATCATATACAAAGATATATTGCAAATAACACAGTGATATAGTAAACACATATTCTATTAAATAGCGGAAATAGAACAGACTGTAAAATACAATAGCTAGAATGGTGGTAGCTATCTTTGAGAAGAGATATGGCCGCTATGCTCATTCGTGCCAAGATGAATACAAAGAGAGGCCGAAAGGGCCTATTTATCATAAGCATGAGGGAAGGAATCCCAAACATCCAAAAACCTAACCCTAGAAGATGAACCGTCATAAAGTTTGCGGCCCCAAGGTGGTTAGTTGAACAGCCAACTTCCCAGGGTCATAACTTTTGCATACGATCTCCGTTTGGGGTGCTCGGTAGCCCATTGGAAAGGTCTATCCGAGATTTACAACTTTCGACTAAACCCAAATGTATGTCGTTGGCAACCATTTGGTCCCCCAAATCGCCAAAAAATGTCGTTTAGGGCCTCAAAATGGCTCCGGAAGTTCAGGACCCGAAAAACTGCTAATAATAGTAATTTACCAAAATTGCCAGAAGACTGTTTTGAGCCAGTTGGAGGAGGTGGACCGCCACCGATATCCACCTAGATCAAGTAAGTTGTTGAATTCCTAAGTCTTTTGCATCTCTTAACCCAAGAATCAATGCTTCATACTCAGCAATATTATTAGTTGTTTGGAATTCCAACTTATACATTAAAGAAATGATCTCACCTCCAGAGGAAATAAGTACAACACTTGCTCCTGCTCCCTCTTTACATGATGAACCATCAAAGAACAATTTCCATAAACCATCTTGATCCTCCCTTTTGGGTTGAACTAGATTGTCTCTCTGAACTTGCAAAACACCTATGGAATCATCATTCAAATGTAACATACAAGAATCAAAGTCCTCATGTATTGAGTAAATTGGATGGTTTGTAGGATTTCTGTCATCACTCACCAAATATGCAAGTTGTACTTCTCTATAAATTCTCCTATATTCTCCTCCAAATATTGGTATTGAAGCATAAGACAAATCCATTTGCAGAGTTCCTCTAACATCGATAAGCACACTCTTCATTGGAAGTTGTGCAAGACTTACCACAAGGTCTTTAATGACCCCAAGACATTTTACTGCTCTAGAATCAAAGGCATATAGGTCCTGATAGGGTTTAGTGATAGAAAGTCCTAATGCTTCCATAACCTCCTTAGGCATAAGATTATGTGAGGCACCAGAGTCTAAGAGACAGTTATGTAACATCTGATCATGAACAATGAGTCTGATATAAAACGGAGGATGAAAATGAGATTTGTTATCTGGTTGATTAGATGTCTTAGACCTAGAAATGATAGTCGAATTTTCATCCTACAAATTAATAATATATGAAGGGATAGGGTTAACTGAAGAATTCAATATTTTAAGACTAGGCTACCTGTATGAGTTATTCCTCACCAACTCAGTTAATGGAATGGGAATTTTGATTTTACTAATCTCATGTTCCAAACTAAAATTAGCTATTTTTCCAACTTCCTCATTTTCTGTAATTTTATTCCCATCTCTTTGTTGTTCCTACTTTTCTGACAAGACACACTTTCTTTAATAGGAACATTCTTCACCTTCCTGTTTTGTTGCTTGCTTCATCCCTGACCTAAGACAATATGAATTCTATTTCATTTCCTGATAAACTCTCGCATATATGATTCATGTTCGAAACAATCTGTTTCATGATAATCTGCCATCTTTGCATAATGATATTCAGCCTTCTTAAAAAATTTAGAAGAAGAAACATCAGCTAATTGATCTATATCAGGTTCTAAGTCTTCAACCTCCATCTGATCTATTTCATATGATTCATCATCCCGTATCGGATTATTTTGGAAAGGAGGATGAATCCTTTGCTCCTCATTATCTCTTATTTCTCTTGGAATACCATTATCCCTTCTTTCTCTAGGTATTAATCTAGGAGCAAAAGAACGTCTGAATTGATTTGGATTTCAATCTCCTTCCTACACAGGTCTATTTTGATTTTTATTGTCCATTTCTAACCTATTAATTTTTGCAGAAAGGTTCTTGATTAACTTGGTCATCTCATCCAATTTATTTTCTGATGGCTTTCCTGTATAAGTTGATGGTATCATTTCTTTTTTACCCTTTTTATCAAGAATTTGAGATTTTGATTCCTTAAGTTTGCTTGATGCCAACATATTTGACTCAACTTCCAATGCAACTTCTTGCATGTTTAACAAAGTCACAAACCTTCTTTCTCTTAATAACAATGAAAACTCAAAATTAAAGGAATTAGCATAAGTAAGCTTGGTTGATGTCTCAAAAGGTTTAATTTCAGCAGGTATCCTACTATACATCTTATTGAACTGCTTTGGAAAATCTACAACTGTTTCATTCTGTTTTATTTTCAATGCTCCAAATTCAGTGATGTTGTACAGATAATCTTTAGTGTCCCCCCATTGTCTGATAAACACCTCCTCTAAATCCTCTATCCTATCAATGGAGTTTACTAGTAACTCTCTGAACCATTTTCTGACCTCTCCATCCAGGATCTATACGAACATCTGTATCCAAACATCCTTAGCCTCAATGTTTTGATTATCTACGTGATTGAAAAAAGAATTCCAATGCTCTTCTGCAGTAACATCACCTTGACCATTGAACCTAGGAAGATATTTCTAATAGTCACCTACAGGAAGAGCATTAAGGGGTTGAGGCAGGACTAGAGGAGTGTATCTTGCAGCCACTATACGATCCATCATATCAAGTGGTTGGCCAACCATGTTTGGGATAACTTGGTTTGGTGGAGAAGGAGGATTGTTGGATTTGACCTAACTAGATGTGGAAGTAGGATTATTAATTTTTAGTTGACTAAATAAAATCCTACTTGTTAGAGGAGTATAAGGTGGAAGTTGAGATTTCAATGAAAAACCACCTAAATCTAAAAGTTCATCTTTGACCTTTTCAGAAGACAAAGGATTAGTGTAAACCTGAAAAGTGTCAATTTGAGTGGTAGGCATAAGAAGAGACAAGTCTTGTTCTTTTTCTTCTTCCTTAAGCTTTGATTCTACATAAGGATACGATTGTTGTGACTGATCCGGTATGACTATGGATGAAGGATAATGAAATTCTCCTAATGAGATAGAGCTCAATTTCTGCCTAGATTCCTTAAAAATATGCTTTGGATCTGAAACTCCTAGATGCAAGGGAGATGTAGGGTTGGATCTAGTCCTAAACTTCTTTGTAGACACAATTACTTTCCCTCAACGACCCGGTGAAAACTGTAGTCTTAAAAGAGAATATGCTGATTATGTTCACCTTCAAAATCATATCTATTGATGTTGATCCCAGGGAATATCTTCTTCACTTCCATCCCTGGCAACGACGCCAGAATATGTTATCACTAGATTTTGCACCTAGACTACCTAGGTTCAAAGCCTAGAGAAACCTTAAAACTATTGAAAGGATGGCTAGATATGTGAGTTCATAAGCAAGTGAATATCGCTGAGATAAGTCTAACATATCAAGTTACTAAACAATGAAAGTATAAACATAATAAACAAAGATATAAAAATTACGAGAATGAACGTATGTAAGGAATGAGCGGGTTCTATCCATATCATTGATAAATCTAAAATTCATTCATAAGAAACTAGGTATAGAAAATCATCTATCCAAGGAAATAATTATGAATAAAACATAATATTTATCATTTCATATAATAAAACAGAACTGGCTCAGTTCGAACATAATCACTTCAAAGCATCCTTTATAAACATATGAAATGAAATACATACATGTATAGTATAGTAGCAGTCTTATCTCCAGAGTCTAACCCCTCACACTATCTATTAGGAATTCTTATATACAAAATTTACAAACTGAAATAGTTTACGATCCATCTTTCATGGACCTGAATAACCCAAAAATTGCTAATTTTATTACATTCAACTAGATCCAATAACTTCAAAGATAGGCCTAATTGCTAATCCTAACAATTGTATAAACAAACTATAATATTATCCAACTAACAACTTTCCAATCCTAATTGCTTATAAAAAATGACCTGGCATATTGAGCTTAACTCATTTATGATCAATTAGAGCTTCTTGGCTGCCTCGGCTAGGATAGTTAAACCATCCAACGCCTAAGATCTCTTCTGCAATATGGACTGCTCTGCTTCCATAGCCTGCATTCATTAAGAAGGTCTTTATTATGGTTCAACATTTCCTCATAGTGTTGTTGGATAGCCCAATTTGTTTTCAAGACTTATTTTGAAATTGTGATAAGTTCTTGGTATTTTGTACCCACCTCTTCCAAATCTTCTTGCAGCCTTTTGTTTGCAATCATCAATTTCTCGCTTGCATCATTAAGATGCCAGCTCTACTCTTTGAAAATCTGTAATGACCTTTTTAAAACTTCCAACTCCGATATTGATTCCGTTATCTCAGATTGTGCCTGATCTTCCTTGGTCTTAGACGGTTTTGAACCAAAACCAATCTCAAATTCAGATATATTGTGCTTACCTTTACAAACCTTTTCGACCAACTCTGGTGTATGCATCATTTCTTGTTGAATTTCTTCCAAGGTTTGATATTCTATTTGATAAGCTTTATTTGTATCCTGTAACTCTTCATCACTGGATGAATCTTCTATAACATCTACAACATCTCTGTGAACCCTAGGATTTAAGATTGCATTCATGTTCATCCTTAGCTTGTTTCTTGCTCTAGTCCTCGGCCGAAAACTATTTTCAACATTCTTTACCAAAGGAACTTCATCCTATTTTGTATTCAATGGAATTTATTGAACAATTATATCGTCCTCGATAACTCTAAGAGTATCTGGAGCCATGAGGAATTCTTCTTTTTGCAACCCTTCAGTCTAGGAAATTTCTGTCATGGACAACATGTCACATAACCCCTGCACTTGTTTTCCTTCATCTTCAGCCGCTTCCCTTTTTTGTTCACTGCACTGTTCTTTCACTCTTTCATTTTCGCGATCTTGAGTGTCGGGCTCAAAACAGGCCTATGAAATGTGTCCAAGTTCTATTAGTTTTCCCCAATTCAGACAGTATCAACAATTTAACTATACCATGATGGAAAACTGAGTGGCTACTATGGTCAGGGTGATTTCTTACCTGCGCAATCATTTTCTCTATGCTCCTAAATAGTTAGTAAGGCAAGTTTAACCTGGATTCTCCATTTAAATGCACCAAAAATCTTAGGTGATACCTAAATACGGTTGCAAACCGTCCTTCACAAGTAATATAACGTTGCACAATATTTAAGATATCTCTCCACTCTAGCTTGAACTTGTTCAAATGAATACCCTTTTTCCAATCTAGTTTCTCATATCCAGGAAACAGAAACTGACTGAGGTCAACCTCAAACAAAAACTTCTTAAACCATTTTTCGCCTTCAGAGGGTATGCCAATGGCTTCTGTAAAAGTAATTTCATCTACTCTAAAGGTTAGGGTTTGAAATTTCACCACATAATCCTTGTCAATGTTTACAAAAGCATTTGTCACTTGCAGGTTGTGGCCTTTCATTCTTTCACACAAAGAAAACCAACCTGCGATCTTCATCTTTTCTGCGCATCTTCGAAACTCCTCACTCCACTTGATGTTGTCTGGTTCTAGCCTACAAATTATTCCACTAGGTCTTTTAATCACTACCATTGTGATCTGAAGCCTATGCTAGTTCATGTTCCTTCTACAACATTTTACACAACTCAAAATATGCAGATAAAGGTCAATAGGATACCTAAAGAAGACAAACAACTTATTCTTGCCATTCTCTCTAAATTGGGGCCAAACTTATCAGTTTTTGTCTCCACATTTCAGTCAGCTAAGATGTCCATTCCAAAATGGAAGTTTCCCTAAGTTGATGACTTCATCCAATCTCTTACTCAAGAGGAGAAGTTAATCTCCCTGGGAATGATCAAACCAAAGTTGTATTCAACCCTTATAGCTACTGAGGCCAAAAGAGCGAATGCAAAATGAAAGAAAAATATTTCTCAAAAGAGTTCGAATGATACAAAGCCAAAAGATATTCCATATCAGTCAGATGGGGTTTCGAACCTAAATAAGAACAAGCAATCTGGGAAAGAGAGATCCAAGTGCACATATTGTCATCGAGGATTTCATCCTGAGAATTCTTGTATGAAGAAGACTATAGACTTGATGGCTCAGTTACTTGAGAAGAACAATCTTCCTGTAACTGCTTGTGCAAGGAAGAAAGATACTCATATTGAAGCTTCTAGATATGAGGACAATGAGAGATCATGCCCTCATGGAAAGATCATCAACAAATTCTTCATTCACCATAGATTTAGGAGCTTCAAGACATATGTCTTCCTCCAAAGATCTCTTCTCCAACTTTGAAAGCTCAGTTGGCCATTCCATCATGTTGGGCAATGATTCTGAAATCTCCTCTCAGGGGATTGGAAGAATCAATCTTGACCATGGTTACTTTTTTTATGTGCTTTATGTTCCTTCTCTCACAGCAAATCTACTTTCAGTGTATCAAATTACTCATAATCGAGAGCCCAAAAGAATGATCTTTTCTCCAAATGAATTCGAGATACAACACATGGTTTCAGGGAAAATCATTGCAAAGGGAGTTTCAAATCACACTTCTTACCGCTCTCCAAGCGACCTTCTATCCATACTCATGTCAATGAAGAAATAAGATTGTGGCATGAGAGATTTGGACATCTCAACTACAAGCATTAGCAGGACATGCAAGCTCAAAATGTGGTTGAAGGTCTTCCAAATGATAATTTTGCTCATGGCACCTGCAAAGGTTGCTTGAAAGGAAATTATACACAAAAGGATATTAAGAAAAACAAGACTCTTGAAGAAGTGTGAATGCTAGATCCAGATCCACAAGAACCTGAAGATCTAACACCTAAAGTTCCATCTCCTATTGCTACATGGGCCACCACTACTCCTGTCTCCACCATTGATCTTGTCAAAGATAGATCTGATCTTCATGATACAAGAAGTTCACTCTCTCCCTCGGATCCAATTCTAGCTGAGAGATGTTGTCTTATGGTTGGATCTGATCCAAAGACATACTTTGAAGCCTCCCAAGGTCCGATATGGGTAGCTACTATGGAAGAAGATTATCAATCTCTTCAAAGAAATGAGACTCGGGAGCTTGTTCCTCTCCCACCTGGAAGAAAACTTGTTCAATGCAAGTATATCTATAGAACTAAGATGGATTCAGATGGATTGTTGAACAAGTACAAGGCTAGATTGGTTGCAAGAGGATTTTCCCAAGTTCATGGGATTGACTATTCTGAGACATTCGCTCCTGTTGTTAAGATGGATTCCATCCGTCTTGTTCTTGCTCTTGCTGTATCCAAGCACTGGGAAGTGCATCATATGGATGTCAAGAGTGCTTTCCTTCATGGAGATCTAGAGGAGGAGATCTACATGAAGCAACTAGAGGGGTATATTGATGGTACTTCACTTGTTTGTAGATTGAGGAAGTACTTGTATGGGCTTAAGCAAGCTTCCCGAGCTTGGTATGCCAAGATGGATTCCATCTTACTCTCATAATATTTTCATAGGTGCAAATCATATTCGAATGTCTACATGAGACATGATGGTAACTCCTTACTTCTCATTTTACTTTATGTTGATGATTTGTTGATTATAGGGAGCAATTTTTCATGTGTTAGATCTATAAAAACTGCTTTGCACAACTCCTTCTCCATATCAAATATGGAATTGTTGAAGCAATTTCTTGGTATTGAAGTCCCTCAGAGTGATTTCAGAATCAAAGTTGCTCAATCCATGTATGCTTCAGATCCGCTTGATAGGTTCCATATGAGCGAATGCAAACCAGTTGGATTCCCTTTTCTTTCATGGATCATCCTTGAGGCTGGATCTTCTACACCTTTGGTAGACAGTACTTTGTATCAGCAGCTGATTGGTATCCTTTTGTTTCTCATACACACTTGGCCTGGTCTATCCTATGCAGTCAGTGCAGTCTCTAGATACATGCAGGAGCCTCATGAGCTTCACTGGAAGGAAACAAAGAGGATATTGCACTATGTGCAAGGTACCAAGAGTCATGGTCCTCACTATTCAGCTGGGTGTCCCTTGAACCTGGTTGGATATACTGATTTTGATTGGGATGGAGACAGCTTAGATCGGAAGTCTACATCTGGTTTTGTCTTCATGATTGGATCTGGACCTATATGTTGGTAGAGAAAAAAGCAGAATGCTTTAGCTCTTTCTTCAGCAGAGGCTGAGTACAGACATGCAGTAAATGCAGCCACACATAGCATTTGGTTGTGGGGTATCTTATCAAAGTTTGGGATTCAATTTAGTACTTCACCTGTCATCTATTGTGACAATCAGAGTTCCATCAGGATCTCCACAGATCTGGTTCTGAGACAGAGAACCAAACACATTGAGATACACATGCATTACATCAGAGGATTAGTTCATGATCGCATCATCTCACCGCTCTACCTTCCGACAAAGGAGCAAATTGCAGATATCTTCACCAAGTCCTTCATAGTGAAGAGGTTCACTTACCTTAGATCTCTTCTTGGGGTGAGTAATGATATGCTACACTAGCATCCTTCAGTCTATTTTGAGGGAGGGCTTTCTTCCCACTAGGTTTTCCCTCTTTCCTCACTTAGTTTATTTAGATTGATTGTACGGGGTGACCTTTGGTCTCAATCACCAGGGCCCTATTTTTCAGTTTTCAGTTATTACCTCTAGTATAGCTTATGGAGGGGTGTTGGAATATTCTCACCATCGTTTTTATATTTTGCATGCCTGCATGCAAATTTGCATGCATCTAGTCATCACCTTGGTGGTCGTCCCAACACCTAGAGCTTATTTTCAGCTCTCCAAAGCCTGTCTTCAGCCCCCAGTTGACCTCCTACCTACCTGATGTGCCCTATTTAACTGTTATGCATGAAAAGTGCGCCTTTGCTCACCTACCACCAGTTATATTTCAATTAGAGCACCTTATCTCACCTACCAGGAGTTGACAGTTAGTTGGTTCATTGATTGAGCAGTTCTTCCACTGATTTCTCATGCTAACTGCCTGTGGCTTCTAGTTAGCTAGTTTTGGAGTGCCACTTGATCTTCTGACATCCTCATGCACCCTCCTTAGAGTCTCCATCCCCCGATTTATGCCTAGATGGTTATACTAGACTCAATTAGACTCACTTGACTGACTATTACCATTTATGACTGATACTACTGACTGGATGATGTCTCCATTGTAATCCAAGCTATACTTTGAGCATGATTCGAATGACCTCCTTGGTTAATTTGAATTCTCTATAAATTTATTCATTATTGTATTCATTATTCATAGTGCCAGCTCACAGTTGATGTATGATAATGGGATTCTCTATTTTCTGTGTTCATGAGTGATTATCGAGTGCATTCTTCTCTTCTTCTTTGCAACTTCTTGAGAGTTTGTGTGAGGTTTGTTGCAGTTGTTAGATCCTTCTGTAGATTATCACATGGTATCAAAGCTGTGAGATATTCCTACAGATCAGCACATGGTATTAGAACCGTGAGATCTTCCTACATATCATCACAAGGTTATGGCCTTTCATTCTTTCACACAAGGAAAACCAACCTACGATCTTCATCTTTTGTGTGCATCTTGGAAATGCCTCACTCCACTTGATGTTGTCTGGTTCCAGCCTACAAATTCTTCCACTAGGTCTTTTAATCACTGCCATTATGATCTGAAGCCTCTGCTATCTCATGTTTCTACTACAACATTTTACACAACGAAAACTATGCAGATAAAGGTCAATATGATAGCTAAAAGTCCCTGTACATCATGGCATTATTACATTGCATTGGTTTGTAACAAGCATTCGAACCCCTATTTGTTTTATTATTAACAAGAACTGTGCTTCATCCATGTGTCTTTTGCTTTTAATAAGTGGAAACAATCCAACAACGCCATTTTATCCACATTATTCCATGTGCTGCCGGTATGTGCCAAATCATAATTGAAATGAAGTACCATCATCATAGAGCACCGAACTTTCATCATGTAGAGGTAAATATTTGTTTATTGATCAAATAAAACCATTCACACATTAGGCCATGAATACATTTCAATAAATAACCTTAAAGGATTAATGCAACAGAGCCTTATTTGTTTTAAAATAGAAAATGATAAAAAGTAACCTTTTTAAAAAGAACCTAAGCACTGAGGTAAAACCTAAGGAAAACAAGACTCTAAGCTAAACTAGGGTGAGATTTTGGAAAACAAAGTTTTCTAAGAAACATTTCTAAAGTTGAACTAAGATACAAATCTAGAGATAACAGATAAAGTCCTCCATTTCAATCCCCAACCTTTGCAAAATCAAATAACCCAGAATTAATTGGAATTTTCCATTTTATGAGAGTTAAAATGTTCCTTGACAAATTTTAGGGTTGTGGCATCTCAAAAAATCACAATTTTTAGGAAAATCAACTTTTTTATTTTAAAAAAAAATCACGATTTTTAAGAGATGATTTATCATTTTGGATTCGTAATTGTGATTTTTCAGCAATTTTTTGATCTATAATCATCAATCCACTAGAATATGGAAATCCTATAAAATTGTGTTAATTATTCTACCACCTATAAGGCTAACGTTTTAATTAGGCTAAAATTTAAATAAGATTGAATTATGCTTACAACCTTTGGCTACATTTTAAATTTCTTGTGATATAGGTTTGACAAATTTTGTTTTTCTCTTTTCACAGTTTTCTTCTGAGAAGTTTTAAAATTGTTATGAAATATGAAAAATTACACAATTTTAACAATATAATTATTATTATAATTTCATCAACAATTTTTAAAATCAAATAGTTGATCAAAATTTTATAATTTTTATATCACCTTAGATGTGTTCACTCGATTGTTTATTTTTCATATATGGTAACAAAGTTGTGACATTGCTTTAGTTAGGGAAAATATATTGGTGAATATTTATTTTCCATATATGGTAACAAAGTTGTGGCAAAGCTTTAGTAAGGAAAAACATATTGGTGACCTGCAAAGTGATTGCAAATAGAGATAATTTCCATATTTGCAAATGGAAAATGACCTTTGGGTAATGATTTTATTGAGGGCGGGCCTTGCAAAGGCTTATGACAAAGTAAATTGGCAAACGATGTCAAGAATCCTCAAGACAATGGGCCTTGAATCTCATTTGGTATATTGGTTCATGAATGTTATTCATCCACATCCTTTGTTGTTCTAGTTAATGGGGAACCAACATGTTTCTTTCTATGTTTCTACTAGGGGACTGAGACAAGGCTTCCCTCTCCCTTCCTTTTATTTAGAAAGATTGAAGGAATCAAGATTACATCAGACTCTAATCCTTCCAAAGACCTTCACTTCTTGGTCGACGCCCTTTTGATGGGAGCTGCTAGCATGAAAGTATCCAAACCACTTGACAATATCATTTGTTTTTAAATAGCGACAAGTCAATATATAAACATGGAAAAATATAAGATCTTTTTAATAAATGTTGATATGGGCATTAACAAGTAGGCTTCACTTTTTGTTTCCCAAAATCCAGTTAAAATTTCAAAGGAATTGCTGGAATTGCTGAAATTGCACATATTCATTTTTTAGAGTACAAGATATGGGTGCAATATGGATATTTGAAGATGTTAAATCCATTTATACCAATAAAATGAAGTTTTAGCAATAAAAAATCTAATTTTCCAAAGATTTCATAACCAGATTTTATTGATGATAGTTGAAAAATGTTTAAATCATGTAAGAAAGATCAAATTCCTTGAGTTGCAAACCATTTTTGAATTGCATCACTTTGGAAATGTTTACATTTCACAGTATTTGATCCCTCTCAATTTTTAATAGATTTGAAGTTGAAATAGATCTTACATATCAAATACTAGTACCTAATTGTTAATTATGTATACGAGGCTTAAATAAGTTGTGACAATAAAAATAGAATAAAGAAGTGGAAATTTAGAATGACTCCTTGTAAATGTTATAATATCCCCAAACCTTGAATTTCGTTTATCATTAATATAATAAAAACATTATTATAACAAACTTTAAACATGATGTAACTTCAATTGATATAATTCATTAAAGAAAATTTAAACATCGGTTACTAAAAATAAACCTTAGTACCGCAAAAATATTTACTTCAAATCTAAGTCCACCTTATATTTAAATCCTAATAGCATGAAAACTCTAGTATCAATCTTTAAGGACAAATTTTATTTTCTATTAGAAATGAAATGCCATTTTTTTTTCAGCAGAAAAAAATGTACTATTGTTATTCATGTAGAATCAAATAGTAAAAAATGTATAAGTCTACAAAGACTTATGAAGTGATAATATCACTTCTCCACACTCTTTACAAAAAAGACAAAAATACAGCGAGCACATTTCATGTCACTATTATAACTTCTTGACTTCAAACTTGCAAAATACAAATCATATAAAGATGTTAACACTTCCCTTCTCCATGACTTGCTGACCCTAAAACTCTTCCCAAAATATGACACCCTCCTCACCATCCATTGCCTATTTTGAAAGTAGATCGGCCTTTGTATTGTGTTGACGATAAATATGTTCAAAATAAATATTCTTTGGAATTTTTATCTCTCCTTGAATTCTCTTACACCACTGGTAAAGTGCAATAACATTAAGATTGTACTCACCACAAGCCCATTTGATAGTCACCCTAGAATCACCAAAAAAAAAAGCTCAAATAAACCAAAAGTATTGGCTACTTTGAAAATACACCAAAGTGCCAATAGTTCAGATTTCATATTTGTTCTGCACGGTAGTTCAACGTCAGAGTGTAGTAATGATCTTTGTTAAGGAAAATAATACCACCTACTCCACACAATCCTTTTGAAGCCACTCCATCAAAATAGTGAAAGAGTAGTGTAGTGAAGTGAATTAAAAAACTTATATACAAAATAATTATTGTAAAGGACTTATTATAATTAATAATAAAGAAATAGTGAAAAAATATTGTAGTGAAGTTAATTAAAACACTTATATACTAAATAATTATTGTAAAGAATTTATTATAATTAATACTAAAAAAATATTATTATTTTGGACTTTATTATAATTAATAATAACAAATAATAATAAAAATTTTAATTATTAAATTAATTTATTTTTAAAATCTTAACATTTAATCAAATAAATACAATAAATTAATAACTTTTAAAAATAAGTTTTAATACCACAAAAATATTCACTTCAAAATAAGTTATTCACTTTAAATATTCACTTAAAAATAAGTTTTAGTACCACCTTATAACTAAAGCCTAGTAACATGAAAATCCTGGAAACACTGATACAAAGACACAAATATTTGCTTACATAATGTAACTTCGTCTATTGTCTATACTGAGAAAAGCTTGATCAACGTCCCTCGCAGGGAATAGGGTAAAGTGACCATAGAATGCAAGCAAATCCCATTTGAAGCCGTTATAGGCATTGAAATATGGTCAGACAAATACAATAAGTCATTAAACTAGAATATAATTGCGGAGAAGAACAGACTTAGGCATCACAAAACAGTCCATTAATCGAAGGATTAGGAAGGGCCAAGAAAAATAAAAATAAAAATTACAAAATTTTCATGAATAAAAACATTTAACTCTCATTTAAACAGAATAAAAATTACAATCAACAAAATGAGACTGCACAATCCAAAGATTATCCCTTCTCCTATCTCTTCTACAGCAAAAAATAACTGTTCTGAGAAGCCGATTCACAACAGCAATACCTCATCCTGCCAGACTTCACAACAGCAATACTAATTAGATAACCCGATCCTGCCAGACTTCTGAGATGGAAATGTGATTTACAGGTAGATGTACCTCACTACAATGACCTTCGTTTTCCTTCAATTGAATTTCGCCTTGGAGTAGGAACCCCATTTCCTGTAAGTGGCTGCCTGTTCGATAATGGTTGGGTCTGTCCAACACTAGATAATCTGCGCTCTATTGAATTTCGCTGGGGAGTAGGAACCCCATTTCCTTCTATTGAATTTCGCCTTGGAGTAGGAACTGGTTGCCTGTTTGATAATTGTTGGGTCTGTCCAACAGCTACAGGTAATGCCTCCACTTCACTTGTAATTCTTTTTCCCCCACCAACACCGTTGATTAGTTTTCCAAAGGACTGTAGTGACTTTTTTATTTGAGAGGTCTTTTTAGATATTGCAGATGGTGTCTCAGTTCCCGTATTTCTATTTGTATTTGTTTCACCCTCTGTCCCACTTTTTACAACTGATAAGTTTCTGCGCTCACCATTTTGCACCTCAACTTTGCTTATTACAGTCCCTTCAAGGCTCAATCTACGAGTTCTAACTGGTGTATGGAGTTGGTATGGAGATTCTTTCATTTTCATTTTGATATTCTGTAACTGCGCTGCTTCTGCTTCTTTCCTTGCCAACGCCTTCTTCAAACTGTCTACCTGTTCTTTAAGCTCACAAACTTCTTCACTTTCTTTATTCAAAGGAGCAGCACCAAGTTCAACAGAGGCCACTCTTTCAGCAGACTTAAGGGTGCTTATTGTCTCTGCATATGATTCCGGTTCAGGACTTATGTGCACAAACATGAGGGTCTTTGCCTTGCCCCCTAAGGAATCTTGAAGCAATTGAGTCAATTTGCTATTTCGATATGGCACATGGGGACTACTTTGTGCCAATGCTGCAAGAACGTCTCCTAGAGATGAAAGGGACTTGTTGATGTATTGTGCCTCCTTCAAACGATCTCCAGTTACTTCAGATTTATCCACCCTCTCACTTCCAGCAAGATCTACCAAATTAAGGCAGCTATGAAGGTTATGCCCAGAAACACGATCTGTACCTTGCACATGCACAGTCAATACACTGTGAGAACGGCTGCTGCGGTCATTCAGTGCGGTAGAGCTAACAGCACGATTCTTTTGCCCAAAATTCATCAAATCCAAAACATCAGAGGTTGCTTTAACGGGCATAAGTATGGCATCCGGTACATTAAATCCATTATGACCATTATTTCGAATATCTAATTTCTTGTTCGAGGAATCTGTTCCCAGAAGATCCCTCACTTGCTCGTTGTATATCTCTATCATTTGAACAGAAACATCATACATCATTAAATCTTTTCTCTCTTGAGATAACTGAAAGAGGTCACTGAGTGCTCGATAGTTCACTCCCATCTCCCTTTCAGAAGCACCGGTTGGACCGCTCATTGTGTGGGTCTTTCCAGATCCTGTTTGACCATATGCAAAAATGCAGACATTGTAACCATCCATTACAGATCGGATCAATGGTTGTGTATCCATGTAAACATCCTCTTGTGTAGCAGATGGCCCAAAAACCTTATTAAAATTGAATATCCTCTGTACATCTTTGCCCATTTTCGATGTATTGACAAGGAGGGATCCATCTTCCCCAATAAATTCCACTGCACTTTGGGCGTCAGATTGACCTCCAAAATGTGGTCTGATTCTGCAGTATACCCTTATGCTTCCTTTGAGGTCTTGAACAATATTGTAAAGGATCTTGTTTTCTTCCAGAACTCTGTGATATCCACTACCAGCACTGCAAATTCCTCTGACCTGGTTATCCAGCAACTCAAAATGCCTTCGCCACTCAGACTGTAACACATGTACATCCTCTCGTGCTCTGTGTAATAAGTCTTTTATGTCGCTGACTTCTTTTCTTTGTGTTTCCAAGCGCATCTGATGTTGATGTTTCTGAGTTGTAACCAAAGTTTTTAGATCCTGACTTTGAAAAGGTGAGCAGTAACCATTTTTCTGGTCTGGACAATCTGAAAAGAGCTGATTGTCTTGATCCTGGGAGTCTTTATCTTGTTTATTCTCTGCAATAATCGCAATGATAAGATTCATGAGTGTTTGCGTGGAGCCATGCGGTGCAGCAGCTTGTATGGCTTCCACAAGGTTCTGGTCAACATTTTCCTTGTCACTAGTTACTTCCACAGCAACCTGCTTTAACCAAGCTCCTATTAAGGCATTAGATTGAAAGATGTCATCCATTCTTTTCTCTCCGTCGTCCTGCATGTTTCTAACTGATGGGTTTGGTAGAGTTACAGGCAAACAATTAGGGGTTGCAAACTGTTCTTTCCGTTCATAATAATTCTTCAGCGCCAAGATACAGTCAACAATCTTTGTAGTAGAACCCGGCTGCGAGGTTTCTTGCTCTAACAGAGAAGCTTCAAAAGTAGGCAGCTTCATGTGTACAAGAGCTGCAAGAAAATTCGTAACATTCTCAAAATATTGATAGGCAGAAACATGATTTGCAACGACGTTGGACACTGCTCCCGGTTGAACCTTGTTGAGAAGGTTACATAAAATGATCCCATTTCTCAAGGAAAGACGAAACTCCTCCTCGGATGGCGGGTCACATGGTATATCCAAAGACCCAACCATTGTCTTTACCCATGCTGCAGCTTCAACAAACCTGCTATTACCTGCTTCCTCTACTTTCTTCAGTGAAACCAATCGACCATCAGGGACGGTCTTAGAATTCGATCCGCTGCCTTCCGGAGACATCTTTTGTTTGGCTTTGTCTGCAAACTCAATCAGTGAGTATGCAATACTTCCTACAAATACAGCAGCTGATGAATGAGGAGCACTCAACAAAGTTTTATTAAATTTCCAAATGGGCGATGCTCCAGAAGACTTGTTTTCGAAATGGCGGCCTCAAATAGCAAGACTTTTATATATATTTCCAGCCAACGCTACCTATTTCCTTAAAAGATCTTGCCGACGAGCCGTCTTGTGTTTGTTTGAATATCCCATATCCATATAGTATTGATTCTCTCGCGGTGTTTGGCCGACGAGCCGTCTTGTCGATTCCCTTTGAACCTTTCTCCTTATGCTTCAGAGGCCCTCACCTTCAACAACACTTCCGTTTTATCTTTACCCAAGATAATACAAATGAGAGATGGTGTATAAATGCCTAACTCAATTGACTTAGTCGTGGCAAAAAATGAGCATGGATGTATAAATATAAGGTAGGTTGTTTAGTGCTTACGTCTTTATTTTCAACATTTCCTTTTAATTTGAATAGATGCCTTTTAATTTGAATAGAGGGCAAGGAAGGAAGGCATTTATCACAAGATTCACATTCCAAGATTTACATTTCCTTGATCTGAAATGGATCCTCTAGAAAAATTATTTCTTTTTAACTTTATAATTAAGAAAATTTTAATTTACAAACTTGTTTCAATAATCTAAAAATGTTTGGAAAATGAAATGTACCATTATGAAGGTTGGCCTTCCAAGGCAACCCATTAAATTTGAAGGCCATGAAGAAGTAGAGCATTCAATGGAGAAGAGATCTCTATGCACCAGCAGAGCATGAAGAACAAGCATGTTTAAAGAATCAAAGGTTGTCTTTGAGCCAAAGTCATCTACACATTTTCAGAATGCATGAATCTCTGCTAGAGAATATAGCTCACCATTGTAACCATTTCTTAAGCATTATAAACCCCCCAATAAGTGTGTTGGTTGCTAGTTTAATTACTTATTGTGCTCATAGGCTAATTAATTGGCACTCAAATTGTTTGGTTGGCTAGCATATTTGCTAATTGACCCCATGCTTATCCACCTACAACCATCTCTTTAACAACTTCAACGAACTTATGTATCATGTTGTTGATTCAATGAAATGGTCGTTGGAATCATTGATTAGAAGCCAATGCAAATTCCCAAGTGAATGCTCGATATATGGCAGCGTCCCCTTTGATTTTACTTGTTGTGTGAACCATATCTATGTTTGGACATTACTCATAGGTGGTTATTTTATTACTAGTTGTGTTGTGAAAGGGCACACATATGTATATTGGCTCCAAATTTGGGTGATAACATGCCATAGCCTAGGCAATTGCTCACAGCTAGCGTTGGGCATAGATTTTATTATTAAACCCCATTGTGAAGAAAAATAAAAAACCCTAAACCTAAACTCCTAGCTAAGTTGTAGAGTGACCAACTAAAAATTGGTGAGCAAGAAATAAGAAATCGGAGGGGTTAGGGTTTTGTTCACCCTTACCCCCCCATTATTTAATCCTTGTATGATGTGTGGGCTCTTGAGAAGGGGGCACACGGCCCTTATTCAAGGGCCCAACTTTATTTTTTTATGCTAAACAATTGAATATTAATTATCGTTTAATTAAATTAATTTGAATTATTAAATTTAATTGTATTTGTTTAAATAATATATTTGATTTGATTTTCTATTATTAATTGGTTTTTATTATTGATTATGATGATGATGATTGTCTTTAACGTCCACTGAGAATTAGACCTTAAGAAGATAGAGATTATTTGGTTTTCTTTAAAATATTATTTCTATGCTCAAAAAGCCTACAGAGGAGGGTCCCTAACTCGCTATAGTTTTGGGGATCTAGGAGGTTACAAAGGTTAGTGCCAGAGCAAAGATTTT
The DNA here is from genome assembly GCA_027924585.1 of Larix kaempferi. NCBI lineage: Eukaryota > Viridiplantae > Streptophyta > Pinopsida > Pinales > Pinaceae > Larix > Larix kaempferi. Next base: position 313,894 of record BSBM01000593.1, read on the forward strand.
GAAACTGAGATCTAATGTGAGCGAAAGCCAAGCATTCTAAGAGAAAGTGATTTTCATCTTCCATGCACATAGAATCGCATAGATGGAAAATTCTTTCATCCCAAGGCGTTTTAGGGGTTGTCCAATGACCAGTTTCACTATGAAGCTCATGAGCATTCGTTCTAATCTTAGCAATATAACTTTTTTTATTTGATCTTGGTAAGATAGAAAGATAGTTTTGATCCTAGAGATCAGGGTTAATGATCTCGTCGTAATATTAATAATATTGCATATTTTAAAATTTAACGATATTATTTTTAATAAAAATAAAATATGAAATAAAATATAAATATCAATATAAATAATAATTAAATAAAATTTAAAATTTAAATAATAAAATGAAATATATTGTAAATTACATACTAGAATATAATTTTGAAAAATGATGATTAAATATTTTATTCTGGTGGTGAGGGATGTGGTTGTCAAAAAATGTGGAGGCAGATTAAGGTGATATTAGTGGTCAAAGGAGTAGTAGAAATGACCCCGCACTAGCTTGATTATTAGAGTTTCACTATCTTATTGACCTACTTCACCCTTAACCACGACCTCAAGTGATATGTTCATTACAAGTGAAAGTAAAGGATACTTAATCCTGTGCATATTATTGTGTAACCTAGTAAACTAATTAAACCCTACTTATGAACCTTTTTGGCCGGTTTGCATAATCAATATGGTTAGGCGACATGGAAATCAGTGTTGAGGTTGGGTGACACCATTGATTGAGAAAAACATACCAACACTATTGGTACTATAACCTCAAATGTGCATTATAATGCTCTCCTTGGAGACAATCAACATGACACTTAAGAGGATTCCAGGAGTGAGCGATGCAACAATTGTTGAGTAAGAGCCCTTTCCATCGGGGGAGGTTAATTAATAAGTATCAATGAATTTGGAGCAAGAACCTCCTCCCTAGGGAAATAATAGAGAGCTTCATAAAATCAAGCTTTCATAGTTTACTAGAGTTTGTGTTGGATAGCAATCCAAGACATGGCTAGAGGGAATGAAGAGGTGCTTTGCATTGGAATAATATACCACCACCTCTAAGCCCAAAATAGCTACTTTTCAACTTTGATATCATGCTTTGGATTGGTGGGAGAAAGTGGAAAGACAATTGCATCTCAATCCCGATATTATCCCTTGGAAATCGTTTGAAGATAGGTTTAAAAGGAAGTACATGCTTGCATGTAGGACCCCGGTCCTAGTTAATCTAAGTTCATAAATAAAGATCCTTCTAACATTGTTGACATAGTGTTTCATATCTCTGTTTTGTTTCCGTTTTTCTAATTTGGTTAAATTTCATGTCTTTAAAAAATATAACACATTTTCATTTTCAAGTCAAATTTATTTCTAACATTTACTACCCTTGTGCAGGTGTACAGAATATATATAAATGCATTTTTTAATTCAATTTAATTTCTGTTATAACCTGAAGTACTGAATATTGATAGAGTTAGAAAGGGGTCATTATACCTGCAAGGAAAATACCTGCAAATAGCTAGTAGATCCCTTATGTTTTGCTGCTTCCTTTGCCTTGTTTCGCTGCTTCCCTTGCCCTGTTATAGACCTGCAATCAAACTCTTCCCACAACCCTGAAACTCAACCAACCCAAACTGAGCTGCCACCCTGCCAACCGGAGAGGTCTCGCCGACCACCCAGCTCCAAAGGTACCCCTTTGGACCCCCGAGCCCAAACCGAGTACAAGCCAACTAGTATTTCCCTTCTGCAAACTCTCCAACAAGAAACCCCTTTCTTTGCTGCTCTCTCCTGCTATCTCTGCTCCCTCTCCTGTCCAAAATATCCAAGGTGAAGAAGACCCCTTCTCCTCCTTCTCCTATCAAGCTTATTCCCCTTCCTCCTCCTTCCACCGACTCCTCCTATCATAACTACCCCTATCCTCCTCATTAATTTTATCCAACCCCCCATTCCTCCTCGAGCCCCAACATTTGACTCATAAAACAAGATTGTATTATTTTATTATTAAAATTTAAGTTTGGGTTGGTTCACCTTCCAACACTCAACCGACAACCTCTCGGAAATATTATAGCATTCTTTCCTTTTCCAAAATTTTAATTAATAATTAATAAAATGTTATATTATATAATTAAAATTTACATCAACCATAAGTGTTTCACACTCACATGTTTTACCCCATTAATTGCTAGTCATCTCTCGATGGCCTCATAATTAAATGTTTCATAATTTAATTTATAATTTCTATTAAACAACTCCAAATGTATATTTCAACACCTGTTTATCAATTGCATAATATATCTATTTATAATTTACCTTATTTCTAATTAACTTAGTCATGACAATAATTAAATTAATAGTAATAAATTAATTCTTATCCATATGTTTTAATTAATTAACTACCTTGTAAGTAATATTAACCTATCAAATTAATATCACTTTAATTAACATTACAATAGCGATTTAACATGTTAACCCTTAGTCTTGACTAATTAAATTCATTAATATTAAATCATGCATTACTATCCAAATGCATTAATTACTACCTAAGTTAACCATAACATGTTTATTAATCAACAGTAATTAGCATTAATCACAATAATTAACACTAATCAACATTAGAAATTGATCATCATTCATTACCACCTAAGTCACTCATTCAACCTATTCCATTATCTTAATCATAAATCACTAACTCAACGTATAAATTTAATCTCCTGGTTAGATAAGTAGTAATAATGTAATTAATGCCTAAACATTATAGTTCAGTATTATTTCACGCAATTGACACATATGTAGACGAGTTATGTAAGCGTAGCTACGGCTTACATACCTCGTGTAGGTACACTAATAGTACTAAACCACACAACATTCTCAATTAATTAAGTCAATGTTTATTGACGCATTCCTAACATAATTTGACTATTGGATCATTCGCTTAATTAAGTACAATTAACTAACGAACAATAATACCAGTTACTAATTTACGACACACGACTCTGCAAGGTCCTCAACATATACAATTGATCAAGTCTTCCCTCCTAACATCATGGTACACCTACCTACCTACTCCACCTATCTAGTTCACAACTAACTTCCACATCCTATCCTTCCTCTGCTGGACTACCCTGAAGTGCCAAGTCATGGCCGGCTCCAGTTAGAACCCGTAAGCGGAAGTGTCGACTACATCGACCAAAATTCCCCAGCAGGCAACCACCAGTCATCATCACACACCTTGGGGAGCGCGCCGTAGCACAGCCCTCCCATGACTCTGGGTTTCGGGGATAAACGGTGGGTAAAGCCTCCACCCCCCCTAATGGAACAAGGGACTATGTCTACCCGACATAATAACCGCGTTGCACTTGTACTCGGTTTGTCATCGTATAACCAATCTGGGCGGTTGAGTTTCATGAAACCCTACCCCACCCATACATCATAATAAACAACATAATAATCATGCGAAAGTAAATAATGCATCACCTGCATACCGTTTATCTTTCGGAGTCCATGTCTCCGAGGCTCTCCCACCTCATAGGACCCAGCTATCACTTAGCCTTTTTAACCTGTAAGTCAGTCCTCGACATACAATCTTGAATATCGTGCATGTACACATACATTTCGTCATAACATAATAACAATAATCAATTTCTTATTTTCACCATGCACTCGGTATTATAACATTCTTTCTTTCAACAATAACTTAATGGTATCCACGTACCCATCGTTCATTAACTTGCATATATGAGACATAACTAACACATTATACATATCTAACATGACTACATATCCTAATACTAACATCACACACACACACATATATATGTCGGGAAAATTATAGAACCACATGTCCATAGTGTCACCAAACCGACGAAGTCTCATAATCAAGTAAACACAACATATAATAATAGTTTAGGTAGAAATGTCAAAACGGGGCATTACATACACCCACCCTTCAGGAAACTTCGTCCTGAAGTTATGGTCAAGATAGTGTGGAACAATCACGATGCATGATCTGTGCATCATCCCAGGTGGCTGAACCTAGGGTATACTTTCCCTACTGGGCCACCTCCTAAATATACATAACTACATCTACAAAGTCTATTCATTTAATCTTATTGGAGGTGTTCTTATATTTCGTTTAACATTCGCATAGGTTGTTGGTTTGACTACTCAAGATTCATTACCATACTTAATCCATAGAATATTCAACATCGTTGTTAAATTAAATTAATTTGTACGTTCTATAATGTGATTCATAAGAACACCTTGTCTTGCATATAACTTTCAATTTAATTCTTAGTCATTGTCATGACTCTTTAATCGGATCTCATCTTTAATTAATTTCACTTTGACTTACGCCATTTCTCTATATCAAGATTTATTATTAGTGATAAATTATGAAGCCGTCATGCTTTTTATTCAGAGGTTGTTGGTTTAATGATACACCCATTGAGACTACTGTTTAAGCATGAAGGAGAACTTCCATATCATCATTAACAACCTTCCAAGTCCAACTATAACTTATCTTCGACTGCATTTCCATTCATCTTGTAATCCTTACCTCATTGTCCTATGTTTGATACTATTTCGCTAACTATCCCTACCTCAATATACCCATTTCCTTCATTCACACCTTTATGTTGATCTTCTAATCCTATCTACTCTATTACTTTTAGTATCTAAGTTACACTTATTAGTTTTTTTTTTTATAATCCCTTAATTACACAAGATGACGACTCTTACTTATTTGTGCACACTAACATTATAGTCATTACTCATCATTACTTATACTGCATTTAACAAAATCTCATCAGAATACGCTAATGAGATCATTTGTTCTATCACACCACACCAATCACTATGGTTGATGCTCATGTTGTTTAACCCCCTTACTTATCTTAACGGTGATTTGTCATTGACATGCCTATAATTGTTATGTTGCAATCATGTTGTTGTTGTTCTTAACCATGTACATAATTTCATTCAATGTCCAATATTACCTATTGTGTGATACATTTTATTACTCATACATGAATAGGAGAACGCTCGAATATAATGCATCATCAACAACACATGCTAATATGAGGTACCTTAGGTAATTCCAAACTAGGCACATTCAACAATGTCCTTCAAAAACATTGTATAACCATACTTAAGGATAGCAACTAGGTTAACAAATCAAGTCGAATTCGTTCCAAAATCTCAATTACCTATCAAGTAATGACTACTTCTAAGTCATACATCACACACCATTTTCCCATCAATGTATTAGATTATGAACCCCTTTCAAGAAATCTGACTTATGCATCTCACGATATATCATTTTTCTTTTGTTTACAAATCACATTATGACATAAAGTCATTCCCTCACAGGATAGCATCATACCCTCACGAATTTCCCCCTAGCATGACTATCTAGGTTCCTCATAAAATTTTACAATTTTTATAACCCTATATATCGTCGATCGCCTTTTAATTTACCCTTATAGAGTGGAGACGAAGATCATGTATTTACTTGACATGCCAAACTTAATTTTATGTCCCATGAGGACTTGACGAAACAGGCACATATTCGTCTATTACGATCTTCTCTTATTATTACTGCCAACTACTTTAGTTGTCACAAGCTTTTACTGAATATCATGTCATTATACTCTTCCAATTAGGGACTAAGTTAATGCCTAAATTGCATTTGTGTCACCTTAATCTATTTCTACCTCATACAATCGTCGGTTCGATATCTATTTGCTTCACACATTTTAGACATAATGATAATGCCACTTATTTTTTTTTGTTATTCCTAATCATTATATGTACATCATGCTCCAACTACTGCTCCTTATTCGATTATCTCATCGTTTATGTTGTTATCAATTCCTAGCCCACCCATGATTTTGAGTACTTTTCTTGCATAACTCTATCTTCTGATGTGGTGTTAGTGTCGTTCTCTACCCTCATTACAACTATCATCTTTCATATTACTGGTATAATGTCATACACCAATTACTACATATTTATTAGTAACTTCAATAACGGCTATACCTTCTATATATAGATATTAGATGTTAGCTTGGATGCCTACCATGCCATTTTGTCATAACGAAATTTAAATTTCATTTGTCCATTCACCTCGTCCCATACTAGGTTTGAAATAATTCTTCCTTTTGTACCGCTCTTTCTATCACTATCACTCTTATGGTAATCATGTGTCGTTGAAACATCTTGTCTTTTACCTACTTGAATTTATGTTATCCTTACTTTTCGCATATATACCTACTGATATCATTATCACTTCCAAACATCTTAGTTCTTACCAATTTACATGTCTAATCGTTATAATGCATCACTACATTTAATGCGCTTCAAAATGTATTCTTGGTACTTTTAATGTTTTCATTACTTCACAAGCTACCTCGTTCATAATAATAGAACATATGGCATCCCTCTCATACTTTTCATTTGGGGAGTCAGCACAATACATAGCCTCGTCTTAAATTATCATAAGAAAACACACACATGGGACCTAATATCGAACATAAGTTATCAATTTAGTGATGATGATGCAAATGTTTTTTTTTTTTTTTTTAATAAACAAAATGAAACCAAGATATCTCACTCACAACACTAGTTGTTTTGGACTCGATACCACACCTTCATCACGTCAAGACTCCTTCCCACTCGCACTCAGGTATAGAGGTAACCCATGTGAACACTGAAATTGCTATATGGATCTCTTCTTGTAATTCTTTAGATTAACCAAAAGAGTCACCTACTTATAAGGTGGTAGAAGCAATTTTATTTCATTAAGTATACCAAGTGTTGCCCTCCCTCAACAATTGAACACAGATTACTCCACAAACTGATGCACACTCAACGTGAGTAAGCTCAACATTACAGAGCTTTTAATAATTTGGTCTAAACACCATGTCACACCCCATGATACATCATGCAATAAGTAGGCAATTTGCCCTAAAATTTCACCCCCTCCCCTACACTACAGTCTCCTTCTTCCATTTAATGCGTTTATTCTACTCTTATAGCTTATGTACAACGATATAATTTTCCCTATGATACTTAAGTAGAATCCTCGACGGCATGTTATCAAATGCGCCACTCCTTGGTATAGAAAAATGTCTCTTTCATTGATTATAGGATTTAAGGCCTCTTTATACGGAGAAGGTACGAGGATGATGGGCTACATGATCCCACAACCAGCATCAATCACGTGATTCGTGAGGTAAGATAATATGTCTTTGGTAAAAATGCAAGGCATTGGATTGCTCTCATGTCTTAGGGAGTCATCTGTGGCCGTATCTATTGCGAGGTTACACTTGCTGTGATCCTGTGCATGAACCCTCTTAAATCACTCAATCTAACTTGAGTCAACTCCTAATCCTATAACCAATTCAAATTACTTTACAATTTAAACCTAACATTTTATTATAAGGTTTTTTTTTTTATTATAAAGTTAATTAATTAAGGAATAGAATTTTACTGATCCTAACATAAGATGTAAACCTTAATTAATTTTAATAATTAATGATATATATATATATATATATATATATATATATATATATATATATAATAAAACTTAAACCATAATTTATATTAATTATAATTTAAAATTTAAAATTCATATAATAACACTAAAATAGAATTATAATTTTGTTAAAATTTTAATTAATTTGATAATTGTGCTAATAAAATTTAATCAAATTTGATTTCAAAGAAATTATAACTTTAAATAATTAACATTCATTATTAAAATATAACTTTAAATAATTAACATTCACTATTAAAATATAACTTTAAATAATTAACATTCAAATAGCGGACAACATCGAATTATGATAATAAAATTAAATATTTAACAATTTATACAATTACAGAATTTAAAAAAAATTACAAATTGTTCAAATAATAACCTAACCCTAATATTTTCATGGACGAGTCTCAGCCTTGCATGAGGCCCACGCGTCCTCATCGGGGTATCCCACTCAACAGGAAAACGACCAGGGGGTAAACCCTCCCCCATTTTCCTCCACCGAATTTTTCCAAGAGCTCGCTCTGCAACTCCGTGCAACAGCTCGGCCAAGCTCCATGGCTTCATCTTCAGCTAGTTACAGGTAGAGTACGGCTCGGCCCCTTGTGGATCCGCATGGTGCTCCTAGTGGGGATTGGGTTTCCGTCGAAGGCTCAGATTCTAGGGTTTGTGGACCTGGAAGTTACTATCCCCAAATTTTGGCACTTAATGATGCAGTAGCACCCCGGGTTCGAATCACCGCTGTACTCTCCCCAAGTGAAGTTTAAAGGAGGAATGGCTGCCACATTGTCAATATTCGAAGAGCGTCAAACCACTCTGGTTGCTGAGGTTATTGGGAGGATTGTCTTGCAATGGTAATGAGACTCTGTGAGATCTGGTGAATGTGCAGCCTTCCCCTTTTATTTTTATTTTTGGAGAACCAGGAAGTATGGGAACATAGATATATTTGGAGCTCATAGCAAGGTGCCCTTCAGACAGCCTGATAAGGACGCAGCTCACTCCATGTCTGCAGGCATCTCCTCAAAGGTATAAAATTCATTCTTTTGCTTGAGCGCAAACCATATATGTATTTATTCATATATATTTATATAAATATATTTATTCTTATTATTATTATTGAGAGGAGCACATCCCACCTCAGAGAGGCACAACCCCCATTTTCCCCTTGCACAAACCACACTGGCGGTCTCCTCAGCACGAGTCTGCATGGACAGGCTTGCGGCCTCCTTTCTCTGTGTAGACAGTTTTTTTTTGTGTTTTTTGTTTTCCCTAGCTGCTGGCCATGAGCCAAGCTCGCCAGCTGCACCCAAGCCGGCCCATGGCCACCGGGAAGAGCTGCTGGCCAAAACAAATAAAATTTAAACGTAATAGTTTTTTTTGTTTTATTAAACAATTTCGTATGTATTTTTTTTTTGTGTTTAAAATTAAACATTTATATATATATAAATATATTTTGCTCATAGCCAGAGCTCGGAGCGGAGGCAGCCCAGCTGGGCACCCCCTCCTCCCTCCTTGCACAAACTATGGTCGTGGCTCTCACTCTGCGCAGGTTTGCACTATCCCGCTGGATTCTCTTCTTGAGAATTTATTTTGCTCAGTTACGAGAGATTTAGAGACAGTTTCCGAAAATTGCTTTACTTATCAAGAAAGTCCTTTTTTTTTTTTTGGCAATGATGCGAGCATGAGCAAGCACAGTGCAGCAGACCCTAACCCTCCCCCAGAGGCGGCTGGTCGTTTGGCAGCCTGCTAGCCTGCTTGGATGCGACCTTGAGAATTTTTATTATATATATATATATTTTTGAGGGTGGGTGCTGAAGCCACCAGCAATCGAAATGATGAGATTAGAAGACTCATAAAAATCCTTCTACAGGTTAAGAAGAAGAATTCGGTCCTCTTAGGGGCGAAGGCCCATGGCCGTGCCCTACGGGCTGCTGCCCGAGCCGCCATGGCTGCACCCCACGGCCTGCTGGCCGGCTCTGCCATGGCCACAACATAGAAATTTAAATATTATATTTTTTTTCTTGTTTTGATTGTAAAAGAAATATAATATAATTTTTTTTTTATATAAATGATTTTTTTTTTATAAAAGCTGGCCTGTGGCCACAACACGGCCGCACAGGCTGCTGGGCCATGGTGCTGCGCAAGCTGCTGGCCCATGGCCGCGAGCACGGCAGTGCCGGCTGCTGGCCCATGGCTGCAGCCTGGCCGCGCCAGCTGCTGGCCCATGGCCGCAGCATGGCCGTGAGCGATGGCTCGGCCTACCACGTTTTCACTAGTCGTTTTATTTTTATTTTATATATTTTATTTTATTTTTTAATTTTTATACTAGTTTGTTTTTAGTTTAGTTTAGTGTTTTTTTGAAATAGTTTGTTTAGTTTAAGTTTTAGTTTATTTACATTCTTTTTTGAAATTTAGTTTTTTATTTTTTTAAACAATTTTCGAAGGATCCATTCTACACTAGCTATTAGCCATAATTTCATAGCCAAAATCATAAATTCATAGCCATATCTTAGTGATAATAGTTAATCGTCTTTTTCTGGTCCTAGCCATGAGTGATTCCAAAAGTCCCTCCCTCATCTTGAGTATTATTCATCTTAAAATCGCCATAGACTAACTAATTGCTATTAACTCATAGTCATGTCTTTAGTGATAATGATAATGGGCATCTTTTCTAGCGCTATCCGTGGGTGGTAGGGAAGGTTCCTCCCTTATCTTCTAAGGATCCATTTATCTTAAAATCGCCATAAACTAACTATTGGCCATTCAAGACCGACAATAAATCTGCCATTCCCAGCTTTTATAAATCATGGGCTTATTTTACTACTTGTTTGGGCACTAGCATAGTGTCTTTGCTAGTGCATTGCATTGAATTGTTGGTATAACTATATAATAGTTAGTTTTTGTTTGTTTGTTTTGCATTTAAATGAAATTTTAAATTAAATTTAAATGTATATATATATAATATATTCAGTTTCTATACAAGAAAATATCAATTCTCTTGTTTTATTGTAAAATTTTAAATCAAGGTAAATTTAAATTAGAACTTCGTTCACAAATATGATTTCACTGTTTATATATATATATATTAAAAAATGTTTATATGTATATACAAATTTTTTTTTGGTGTGTGTTTCATGTATATAACTTTTAACTCTATTCCCCCTTTTGTGTTTTAATTCAATTTAATTCAATTAAATTTTAAATAATGAAAAGAATGTTGCTTATATGTAATTTCTTTTACATTCACATAGAATTTCTCCCTATATATATTATTATTCTTATATATTATATATATATATATATATAGCATAACTTTCAAATTAATTTCTCTGATTATTTATTGTCTCACTTTTGCAGGTGTAAATTTTGCCTATGACTTTTGACACGCTCGACACTTCTTTCGGTGTTTATGCTCAAAAAAATAAAAAAATTGGTTAATGTCATGTTAATTCTCTTGGTAATTAACCAGTGTTATTCCCCCTTTTGTATTTTTTTTTTATTCTACATGTCTGTTCGATGTAGTGAGCCCTCTGGTTCCAGATTTGGAACCATGGCTCTGATACCATATGTAGGACCCCGGTCCTAGTTAATCTAAGTTCATAAATAAAGATCCTTCTAACATTGTTGACATAGTGTTTCATATCTCTGTTTTGTTTCCGTTTTTCTAATTTGGTTAAATTTCATGTCTTTAAAAAAATATAACACATTTTCATTTGCAAGTCAAATTTATTTCTAACATTTACTACCCTTGTGCAGGTGTACAGAATATATATAAATGCATTTTTTAATTCAATTTAATTTCTGTTATAACCTGAAGTACTGAATATTGATAGAGTTAGAAAGGGGTCATTATACCTGCAAGGAAAATACCTGCAAATAGCTAGTAGATCCCTTATGTTTTGCTGCTTCCTTTGCCTTGTTTCGCTGCTTCCCTTGCCCTGTTATAGACCTGCAATCAAACTCTTCCCACAACCCTGAAACTCAACCAACCCAAACTGAGCTGCCACCCTGCCAACCGGAGAGGTCTCGCCGACCACCCAACTCCAAAGGTACCCCTTTGGACCCCCAAGCCCAAACCGAGTACAAGCCAACCAGTATTTCCCTTCTGCAAACTCTCCAACAAGAAACCCCTTTCTTTGCTGCTCTCTCCTGCTATCTCTGCTCCCTCTCCTGTCCAAAATATCCAAGGTGAAGAAGACCCCTTCTCCTCCTTCTCCTATCAACCTTATTCCCCTTCCTCCTCCTTCCACCGACTCCTCCTATCATAACTACCCCTATCCTCATTAATTTTATCCAACCCCCCATTCCTCCTCGAGCCCCAACATTTGACTCATAAAACAAGATTGTATTATTTTATTATTAAAATTTAAGTTTGGGTTGGTTCACCTTCCAACACTCAACCGACAACCTCTCAACCTCTCGGAAATATTATAGCATTCTTTCCTTTTCCAAAATTTTAATTAATAATTAATAAAATGTTATATTATATAATTAAAATTTACATCAACCATAAGTGTTTCACACTCACATGTTTTACCCCATTAATTGCTAGTCATCTCTCGATGGCCTCATAATTAAATGTTTCATAATTTAATTTATAATTTCTATTAAACAACTCCAAATGTATATTTCAACACCTGTTTATCAATTGCATAATATATCTATTTATAATTTACCTTATTTCTAATTAACTTAGTCATGACAATAATTAAATTAATAGTAATAAATTAATTCTTATCCATATGTTTTAATTAATTAACTACCTTGTAAGTAATATTAACCTATCAAATTAATATCACTTTAATTAACATTACAATAGCGATTTAACATGTTAACCCTTAGTCTTGACTAATTAAATTCATTAATATTAAATCATGCATTACTATCCAAATGCATTAATTACTACCTAAGTTAACCATAACATGTTTATTAATCAACAGTAATTAGCATTAATCACAATAATTAACACTAATCAACATTAGAACTTGATCATCATTCATTACCACCTAAGTCACTCATTCAACCTATTCCATTATCTTAATCATAAATCACTAACTCAATGTATAAATTTAATCTCCTGGTTAGATAAGTAGTAATAATGTAATTAATGCCTAAACATTATAGTTCAGTATTATTTCACACAATTGACACATATGTAGACGAGTTATGTAAGCGTAGCTACGGCTTACATACCTCGTGTAGGTACACTAATAGTACTAAACCACACAACATTCTCAATTAATTAAGTCAATGTTTATTGACGCATTCCTAACATAATTTGACTATTGGATCATTCGCTTAATTAAGTACAATTAACTAACGAACAATAATACCAGTTACTAATTTACGACACACGACTCTGCAAGGTCCTCAACATATACAATTGATCAAGTCTTCCCTCCTAACATCATGGTACACCTACCTACCTACTCCACCTATCTAGTTCACAACTAACTTCCACATCCTATCCTTCCTCTGCTGGACTACCCTGAAGTGCCAAGTCATGGCCGGCTCCAGTTAGAACCCGTAAGCGGAAGTGTCGACTACATCGACCAAACTTTCCCAGCAGGCAACCACCAGTCATCATCACACACCTTGGGGAGCGCGCCGTAGCACAACCCTCCCATGACTCTGGGTTTCGGGGATAAACGGTGGGTAAAGCCTCCACCCCCCCTAATGGAACAAGGGACTATGTCTACCCGACATAATAACCGCGTTGCACTTGTACTCGGTTTGTCATCGTATAACCAATCTGGGCGGTTGAGTTTCATTAAACCCTACCCCACCCATACATCATAATAAACAACATAATAATCATGCGAAAGTAAATAATGCATCACCTGCATACCGTTTATCTTTCGGAGTCCATGTCTCCGAGGCTCTCCCACCTCATAGGACCCAGCTATCACTTAGCCTTTTTAACCTGTAAGTCAGTCCTCAACATACAATCTTGAATATCGTGCATGTACACATACATTTCGTCATAACATAATAACAATAATCAATTTCTTATTTTCACCATGCACTCGGTATTATAACATTCTTTCTTTCAACAATAACTTAATGGTATCCCTGTACCCATCGTTCATTAACTTGCATATATGAGACATAACTAACACATGATACATATCTAACATGACTACATATCCTAATACTAACATCACACACACACATATATATGTCGGGAAAATTATAGAACCACATGTCCATAGTGTCACCAAACCGACGAAGTCTCATAATCAAGTAAACACAACATATAATAATAGTTTAGGTAGAAATGTCAAAACGGGGCATTACATTGCATTCTTTGAGGAGGGCCAACTAGGATCCTTCCATGCATTAGTGCAGGGGAATTGAATTGTGGAGGACTATGAATTGCAATTCATGGTATTGTTGAAGTATGTATCTTAGATGGACACATATCAACGTCAGGTATATTGATTTTTTTATGGATTGAACTACAATATAATGTCCCTCATGCCAATGTGGAAGCCAAATTCAGTGCCACTTGTAGTTGAATGTGCTCATTATGCGGAAGAACATGTAGGCTCTAAAGGGGATCAAAGAGGGGGTTTGAAAGCAAGGAGTAAGACCTGGTGTTGAGGAATGAGTAGTTGACATAAGGGTGTGTATGAATAGGGTCAAATTGTACGTCACCAACCTAGGTACTTATGATGTTATATCCCTAATTTGAAATTTTACCCAATATGGCCAATTTTCAAACCTTAGACTAGTGAAACCCCAAACTGTCCCAAATGATCCCAAATGGTTTTGAATTATGTATGGAGGGACTTAGAATGATATAGGAAACTCTAATACAACCTTTAGACACCCAAACCTCTATTATAAACATTCATGGTCTTCAATTTTCAAGGAGGGAAGACTTGGGACAAAACTAGTCAATTGGATTGGTGAAAATCCCCCCGAGGTCTACCACTATTTTCCCTAATATCTAGTCTGATAATTGGTTTTGTTAGAGGAAATCAAGGAGAACATGTGTACATCACTATATCAGGTTTTAGGGTCAGATAAGTCTCCAAAAGGACAACATCTTCTAAGGAATACAATTTATGTGAAATGGTGGACATGTGAGCATGAATTAATGTTGCAAACTATAGTATGTATTGATGGGTCTGAATAAAATATTTTGTACATCCATTTAACTTCCATAAGTATATTAAATCATAGTGAAAACATCCATAAAATTCTGATATCAAAATGATACAAAACATGCTACAATCACCATGAGAATATAGTGTGAAAACTAGCTCGAATATCAATGTGACTTGGATAAATAGTACATGAAGTGCTTAGTATTTCGAGTTGTGGCTCTCGTGATCTATCGATTACAGAGTTATGCATCCATTAACAATTTCATAAGGTCTAAACAACATCCTTCCATTATCTATATGCAACAAAGAGTGTGTTATCTCACTTTACATGAACATTGAGAGAAAGATAGTAGAATGAGAGAATAGAAGAAAGAATGAATATGAACTCGAACTCAGATGGGGGTTGAACTTGCACCAAAACATCTCCATGAATCTCTATTGAAATTTATGAATGGCATCTCCATCAACCAAATTGGATGGGAATCATGAACCCTCGAAATTGGTTCTAAGTCAGAGAGGATGAACATCCACCATGCAAGGACAAGCTTGAAGCTCTCCCAAATTGCAAAGACGCAAATGAAAAATGACCAAAAGATGCTCGATTTCGACTTGGCATCCTTTTAATACTTTAGTTGACTCATTTACCTCCTTAGAACTCAAATTATCTCCTAATTACTCATGAAATTCGAATTAGTGGGGTTTATGACCCTTCATTGGCCCCACATGACACTTGGCTCATCTTTTGTCTCCATCTCCTCCATGAATTCGAATTGGGGAATCTTTTGGATGCTTTGGAGATGTGTAACTCCTCTCATGCATCCTCTTGGTATAGTTTTAGCTCTTACTTTGTCATAGATGTCATAGAATATGTCATAAGTGTCATAGGTGTCATAGAATCTGTCATAAGTGTAATAATGCTTGTCATAGTTGTCATAGAATCTGTCATTGCCTATTTTTAGCCCTATGACTCTTCCTCTTTTTTCATGAATGTTACCTCTTCCCTCCAACTTGAATTTGGGGATGTCTCCATGTTTAAAGGAGGAATATTCTTCTCTTTTTTTCACAATTTTTGTTAGGATTTATGATCAATCTAAAGAAGTGATTGAGAAGAAAACAACTAGTTGGTTGTGGTTTGTAAAAGAATTTTTGGAAGTGATCTTAGGAGGAAATATTTTTCGCATTGAGTTTTTTTGTCAAGATATGATATCGTAATCATTATAGGACTTGTTTGAGAAAGCACTTAATCTGTTGAATTTTTGTAAAAGAACTTTTGGATATTGCCCAAGGTAATTAAAAATGTAAATTTGATCGCGCTCAATAAAAAATTATGGTTTAAAACAACTATTAAAACAACTTTCATTAAAATATGAAGTAAGTAATTCCACAATTATTGGACACCACTTTAAGATTTATTATTTGACATATATATTTTAGAAAAAAAATAAAAAAAGAAATGGCAATGTCATCCATGCCTTTTTATTAAAACAGAATACATAAAAATATAATAATTATGGCAATCTCACCTACATGTGAAATAATTATTTATATAAAGAAAATAATTATTATATGATCAAAACATATAGTAATTTAAGAAAAAAACATTTTTTTTTAATGAAAAAAAAACTTAACTCTCATTCAATCACAATAAAAATTACAATTAACGAAACTCTAGTGCACAATCCAAATATTATCCCTTTATCTTATCTCTTCATTGTTTATGCTAATTTAAACACACTTAAAAAGCCTCCTCTAACATGACCGGTCTTCTACAACAAAAAATAACTGCTTAGAAAACTCGATTCACAACAACAATACTAAATTACTAATTAGAAGCTCAGACTCCTTTGACTGGATCCTGCCATACTTTTGAGATGGAAATGTAGATGTACCTCATTACAATGACCTTCGTTTTCCTTAAATTGAATTTCACCTTGGATGAAGAACCCCATTTCCTTCTATTGAATTTCTCCTTGGAGTAGGAACCCCATTTGTTGTAAGTGGCTTCCTGTTTGATAAGGGTTGGGTCTGTCCAACACTAGATAATCTGCGCTCAATTCTACATACAACTACAGGTACACGGGGTGATGCCTCCACTTCACTTGTAATTATTTTTCCCCCACCAATACCATTGATTAGTTTTCCAAATGCGTGACAATATCCTAAGGGAGTTTCCCTCCCTTAGTTCTTTTGTTGCTTTTTAGTGTAATTTTACTTAGAATATTTTTTCGAGTTTTCTTAGCATTTTTCAAAGACAATATCAAATTTTATTTGGGTGCCTTTTGTGATCTTTAGCTAGATTATTTTTTCTTTTTTTGTTGACAGGTAAGCGAAAGTGCTTCCAAATTTCCGAAAGATCTCAACCATTTAAAGCTCCCATTTTTCCTATTTTCATTCTAAACTATCTAAAAAATTGTAAAGCTTCTTGGCTCCTCAGTTATAAAGGACCAGAAGTATCCCCCCCCCCAAAAAAAGTTTTGAGATGAAATTAATAAAGAGAGAAAGAGGGATACCTAGTGCTACATCCCATCCCCCAGGGGGGATACCTTAGGTTTATCGATTAAGGGGATACTCTAGAGTGTTTTTTCCTTAGGAATTATGCATTGTGCTTCAACGATGTATAATTCTTGAGTTTTTCACTCACACCTCCAAAGCTGGTGATCCAGGTGGATATCGGTGGCCACCCATGTATTCTAATGGCTCAAAACGATTTCCCATTTCGATAGTTTTCTAGTAATTTTTCTACGGTTTTTCGGGTCCCAAACTTCCAGGGTCGTTTTGAGGCCCTAAACAACATTTTTTGGTGATTCGAGGGAGGCAGCTCGTTTCAAAAGACATGCAACTAGCCCAAATCAATAGTTGTAAATCTCAGATAGACCTTTCCAACAGGCCATCGAGCGGGCCAAATGGAGATCATATGCAAAAGTTATGACCCCGGGAAGTTGACTCTTTCAACTAACCACCTTGGGGCCACAAAATTTATGATGGTTCATCTTCTAGGGTTAGGTTTTTGGATGTTTGGAATTCTTTCCCTCGTGCTTATGATAAATAGGCCCTTTCTGCCCCTTTTTTGTATTCAACTTGGCACGAATGAGCATAGCGGCCACATCTCTTGTAATATCCAGATTTTGACCCTATTGCATTAAAATTGTAAATGATGTAAATATTGTTATTAAATCATGGTGAGGAGCTCAAGGCCAAGGCCCTGCCATGGATTTATCATTTTATGTATCGGAAATTAAAAATCGATGCATATGGTTCTCATTCTAACCACACACAATAGAAATTAAGACATCATGTAAATATGAATTTTAATTAAATACCCACAACTAGCTATGCAATGCAACAAGAGATGGGGGCATGATTTTTACAAGGAATAGGGAGGGAAAATATTCAAACCCGTGAGCCAATAGAGTCAACCCAAGTGTCAATGAGAAAACCCATAAACCCTCAACTACCCATTTTGACTTATGCACCCAATCATTTAATTCTTCCAAGAGTTGGTTGAGGTAGTTAATGCCTTGGGAATGGAGAGGTGTGCTAGCCAATTTCGTGTATGGGAAAGCCATCAATCTAGGAAATTGTATTTTGGCTTCTTGGGCAAGAAAACACCCACAAAATTGTGCCCAATCCATTCTTCACCCATGGTCTTTGCTCCCTCACACACTTTGAGCTAGCTGGGGCATTTTCGTTCACGCTTTCTATCATTTTCCTTCATTTTCCATAGCTAGGAACTCATTTTTTGTGTTGCACAGTGGCTGGGAGGTAGAGAGTCACGATTTGGGGGTTTATAGAGGCCGATTTTCCCCCTTGAATGCCCATAAACGTTTTTTGAAATCGATTTTCTCTCCTAGGGTTGATTCCCCATCTAACATTTTGTTTTGTTTTTGGTTGCTCACGATTTCTGAAACTAATGGAAACCCCATCCTGGGCATCCCATAGTCAAAACATTTTCTTCATGCCCAACACTTGTGTTTTGCTATTGTGTGCACCCTTTATTTGAGTTGATTTTGTGAGTAAGAAATTATGATTGGAAGAGGATTAGAGTTGGCTTGATAAACCTAGTGAACAGAGGAACCTCACAAAAAGATCAAAAGTGCTGGCTACTCTTCTATGCACACCTTGAAGAGCACTAGAATGGAAGGTATGGCCTGAGGAACTGTGTAGCAATGAAGGGAATACTTCCTTGTGTTGGGTGTGTAGGTATTGTGGGGACCAAGCTAGATAGATCTTGCAGAGGTATCCATATCTCTGTGGTTGAGCTCACTAGCTTAGCAATTCATTCCCTTCCATTGCCTTAACATCCTGATAAACCCAACTGTGGATTGGCTTGGCTGATTTTGTTGGATATTTGGCTATGTGTGAGTTTGTTGTTCCCTTTCTCCTTGTAGAAATCATGCCCAGCTCATGGGTGGAAGTTGTGTTAAGATTTTGACGAGCACAGCTCGCCTATGGTTGGGTGGAACGTTGTAGTTGCATAGCCAGCTGCTCGGGACTACATTGTTTCAAGATAAGTATTCTCTTTTGTTGACTTTGTAATGTCTTTATTTGGTATGATTGCTTATGTTTATTCATAAAGTTCGAAATGTAAGTAATCAAGGGCTTATGGATTTTATGTCTCTTATCTTGATTGATGATTTAACTAACCAGAAGAGTCTTATGATCAAATAAGAATATGCATGAGTAAAAGAAGACTTCCATGAAAACTTGAATACTAATGTTTATTATCTGTGTTTGAAATGATCATGACTATACATGTTTAAGATTATTGTGTTTTGATAGTATTAATATTATACTAATGAATGTGTGATTATGTATGAGATCTCTAGGATAACACAATGATGATACTAATAAGCATGCATAGTGATGGATATAAGTTCAACGACAGGTAATCTAGAAAGCAAAGATCAAGAGGGAGCACACTCCAGTTGTTCTTGCAAGGAAGCAAAGATCAAGAGGGAGCACACTCCAGTTGTTCTTGCAAGGAAGCAAAGATCAAGAGGGAGCACACTCCAGTTGTTCATGCAAGGAAGCAAAGATCAAGAAGGAGTACACTTCAGTAGTTTCTGCAAGGATGCAGATATTCAGAGGGAGTTGACCACTTCTCACTATCCACATCGGAATGGAGTTGCAGAAAACAACCAAAGACTGAGAGGGAGTCAACCCAACAAACAAACAAATATAAGTATTTGAATTATCATTCCTTGCATAAATAATACTGTTCAATAATGTATATACTCATGTTCCTAGAATTAGGTTGTGTATTATGCATATTAGAATAGTTGCATTGATGAATAGTATATTACTAATATACATGGGTAAGTGGCCTATGGCATTGCACAACATTCCATTGCTACTTATCTAGAATGAAACCTCTTTGCTGACATGTTGGGAGTTGTACACACTCTTAACAATGTTCTGGTAGAGATTGGAAGGCATCTAGAAATTTACGGGATATGGATAAATGTTGTATTGAAGCATTGGCTAAGATAATTGCATGACTGTATGACATATTTCTTTATGTGTAAAAATTTGTTCTAAAAACTATGAGATGTTTTCTAATCATGCAATTTAACTTGTTGTGTAGGAAAGATCGTATACCATCACCTACAAAAGAAGGACTACAATATTTGTTCAGCAACAAAGTTATCTATTGAAAATATTGAAGATATTGAAGTTCCCAGGATCTGGGAAGAATGCCATGATCGAGGAGTACCAGTCGATCATGAAGATGTTTGGGATGCAATCCCAAGACGTGAAGGGGATTCTGTAGTGGCTTCCAAGAGGATGTACAAGATCAAGCATGCTGTAGGTGGTAGCATAGAGACTTTTTCTCCTGCAGCCAGATAAAATTCCATTAGATCCGTACTTGCTTTGGCTGCAGTGATGAAATGGAAGATACACCAGATGGATTTCAAGACAACTTTCTTGAATGGTGTAGTTGAAGAAGAAGTGTATGTGTAGAAGCCACTTGGTTCTAAGACACATGATAGGGAGTCATATATGAGCAAAACTTGGTATGGTAGGATAGACGACTTTCTATCTAGTTTGGGATTTACCAAGAGTAAAGCGGATTCCAACCTTTACCACAAGGTTGAGGAAGGAAATCCAGTGATACTACTTTTGTATATGGATGACCTGTTTATTACAGGTGAAGATAGATTGATTGTCGACACACAACGGAAGCTTGCGGATGAAGAAATTGTGGGTGATGCACTATTTTCTAGGTATGGAGGTGTGGCAGAGTGCAGATGGAATCTTCCTTGGACAAGGGAAGTATGCAGTAGAGATCCTGAAGAGGTTCGGGATGATGGACTGCAAGGCCATGGCCACACTTATGGCATCAAACCTGAAGCTTCTGTGTGATGCTTCATCTGAGCCAGTTTATATCACTATGTATCGTCAGATGATTGGGTCCTTGATGTACCTGACGAATACGAGACCAGATATTTGATTTGCGGTGAACACATTGAGCCAGTTCCTGACAGATATGAGGAGTGTTCACCTGGTTGTTGTAAAGCATATTCTGATGTACCTGAAGGGTACAGTTGATTATGGGCTCAAGTATGATGCGAATCAAAAGTTTAACCTACAGGGTTATGTTGATTCAGATTGGGCAGGCAATGCTGCAGATAGGAAGAGCACTTATGGGTGCTGCTTCAGTATGGGATTAGGTGTGATCTCTTGGTTTAGCAGAAAGTCATCCTATGTAGCACTGATTACAGTCGAAGCAGAGTATGTTGCAACTAGTTCGGCTAGTTGTGAGGCAGTATGGCTTCGGAAGCTACTGTCTGAGTTATTTGATCTACAGCTGGAGGCTACTGGTATATTTTGTGACAACCAGATTTGTGTGAAGCTGTCTGAGAACCCGGTGTTCCACGACAGGTTGAAACACATTGAGATCAAATATCACTATATCAGAGATATGGTGCAGAGAGGAGTAGTAAAGCTCCTGTATGTTGTGACGGATGAGCAGATTGCAGATGTGCTGACGAAGCCACTAGCCAGAGTGAAGTTCGAGTACTTCAGAGAGAGGCTTGGTGTTCTTCAGATCAATGACACTTCGAGGAAGAAGTGATGGAGACATTTGCTGAAGCCATTACAAGCATGTTGGAAGGAGGATCCTTCACATGGCTTTGGATGTAAGTGCTGGATGATAAGCATCAGGACGATGCTCCAATTACTGCTCTATATATGCATCCAGATGATGCGGGATATGATCAGTTGGATCATCTATATGTACATGTATGTACGCATAATGTTGGATGGTGGATATGATCAATTGGATCATTTATATGTATATGTATGTACGCATCATGTTGGATGCTGGATATGATCAGTTGGATCATTTATATGTATTTCTATATGCATCATGTTGGATGCTTGGACATGTATCTGTATATGTATCAGGTGAATACTGTGTATGATCAGGTAGATTGTGTAAGTTGATATATATCAGGTGGATACATTATGTGGATCATGTATCTATGTATGTATCAGGTGGATACATTGTATGATCAGGTGGATCATGTATGGTGATATGTATCAGGTAGATACTTGGTACGCATCAGGTGGATGCATTGTATGATCATGATGACGAGCTCCAGGATGTTGCTCTAGATGATATGTATTAGGACGGTACAGTGATGATGATCAGTATGATCATGAGCATCAAGATGATGCTTCTTGCGATGATGATCAGTTAGATCATGAGTATCAGGTTGATACTTGGAGGTCAGAGATGATATGTGGCAGGTTGTGCAAATAGCATGTAATCAGTCCTCAGAAATCCGATAGGTTGAGCTGTGTGCTCGTAATCAGTCCTAATATGAGGTATTGCTATGTAGTATGTAATTAGTCCTCAAAGATAGGATAGGTTTTGTAGCTAGGGTTTTACCCCTAGCTTGTGCAAATGAGCACCTACTAAGGAGAATGGACTCCTTAGTAGCAGTTCAGTAAATGTAAATAATTAAGCTAAAACAGAAATTAAATTACTTCTAAAACATGCATGAAACATAAACAACAAATTTAAATAATGGCTTTTTGTATTGATATTACCTTCAATGTGAAGGTTTGATGAAGCCTTTTGTAATGTCCAAGAGGATGCTCCAAGCTTCAATATGCTCCTTCTCCTTCTCCAATGGTGGGAATGGGCCAAAGGTGGCTCTCAAGGTGAAAATAGTTCAATGGTGAACTAGGGTTTCGAGAGAGATTTTGGCAGAGTAAGGGTGCTTGTGATTGTGGATATGGAATAAGGGATCTCCATCACCTATTTATAGTTTTTTGGTGGTGGAGTGCTGACCCATGGTTTTAGGAAACACATGGTTTTGGGCAGCTGTATAGGGTTTTTTCCTCCTTTTCCTCATTATTTTATATTTTTTATTCCCTTTTTAGGGGATTTTTGCTATTTTTGGAGGAAAAGGGGGTTTTTTAGCCTTTTTTAGGCTATTTTGAGGGTTTTGTGGCCTTTTGGAGGCATTTTAGGTCTTTTGGAGGCTTTTTAATGGGATTTTTTAGGATTTTAAGGGAAATATGGTAGGAAAATGGACAAATGAGCCATATAATGTGGTAGATGAGGTAGTGAGCACTTTTTGGGTGTTAACAGATTGCCCCCTGATGTGCGAGGGCAGGAGCTCATCGTATGGCCGATGGACATCATAAGTCATGAATGGTTTTCCTGGGATGTGGAGAGAAGAGAAGAAACAAACCGAAGCCCGAAACAACGATCCCGAACAACTGCAAGGACTAAAAGTACATAACCTCAATAATGGATGAGGAATCATCTGATTATATGGATGAGGCGGGCATACCCATGCTCGTATCAGGATATAACATAACAATAACAAGAGGGTCCAAAAAAATGGGGACCTGAAATATACATGACCTCAAATAATGACTGAGGAATAATCTCAATATATGGACGAGGCGGGCATACCCATGCTCGTATCAAGATACATAAACAGAACTGTGAGGCCCGAAAAAAAAAAAGGGGGACCTGTAAGATACATAGCCACTGTGTACATCATAAGGGTCCAGAGGGGACACAAATCTGGGACATACTGCTAGGAGGACCATGTGTAAGCTGAAGAACTGGTGCACTGGAATATCAATAGTGCTGCTGATTGGGGTACCAGAGGAACTGATGAACTGCTGGATCATAGTGACAGGTAGCTCTGACCTCAATGGTACACTGATCTGGAACTGGAACTGAATTGGGTACTCAAGGAAGCATATAACTGGATGGCTTCCGAATACAATCGCCAACGCAGCCCGGACATCCGCGGGAACATATAACTGGGCGTTCCGAAGTGACTCACCAATGTGCTAGAGTCGGGGGAAATCCGGGGTCTTTGACTAAAAACGGATGGGATATAATCCTACGCGATCCTCAACGACGCGATCAAGGTGCTGAAGTCGAGCATGTGAGGAACAACCACTCGGAGAGGCAATGATGAATCCTCTCAGAATGATCCGTAGGCACTTACCACAGATGGTGATAAGTCCAAGGCGTAGGGACCTCTGGGCCTATCCTCTGGAATAGAGGATCTGTCGTCGACAGAGGGAGACCTGCAACTATCAAGGCAATGACGTTTCCTTGACAGGAGCGCGAGGTGGAGAACCGAAATGTGATAGTGCTGATAACAGGACGGACTAAACTGTGGGGGGACAACTGGGCAAGTAGAGTGGGTGGACTCAAACTTCCTTTGTTCAGAGTATGATAATGGGAATGATCTGGCAGCATATGAAACTGACTGAGGGGAAAGGGATCATAGCTGTAATGGCTCGGGGAGGGTGACTGGTCTGAGGGAGACTTAAGCTGGTATAAAATGGCAGGAGACTGTAGAATACTCTGAACAAAGGCGACCTGATTGGGGGTGCTGCTGAGATGATTTGATCATAGTGCCAGGAGGCACGGGGGGAGACTTCTTCATGGGTAAGGGACTAGAAGAAGTTTGTGTAAAATGATACTGTCGTGTGGATTTTACGAGCCCAGGACAGTTCATGCTCGTGGTGGCTTTAAATTTTAAGGAGTCTGAAAGCGATAAGAAGACTCTGAAGTGATGGAATGGTACTGTCGTGTGGATTTTACGAGCCCAGAACAGTTCATGCTCGTGGTTGCTTTCAATTTTAGAGAGTCTGAAAGCAAGGAAGAAGACTCCAGGGGGTTGCTTTTTCGTAGATTTAGTCTCCAAGGCCCAAAGAAGCATAAAAGGATGCAATGAAGAACTCTTCTAGCCGGTGTGACTAGAGTATTCCTTTTTCATAATTAGTCTACCAGGTCCGAAAAAGGGTTAAACTTATACCAGATAGACGCCCTTTCAGGAACTTTAGCGAGCATGAAAGGAAGCAAGATTGCTCGGCGATCTTTTCATTCTTTTAGGAGTCAGAAAAGAGCTTAACGGAAACTCCCTAAGTGCCTTTTTCGTAAAGGACTTGTCCGGCCCGAAAAAGGGATAAAATTATACCGAACAAAAGAAATGGCCAGGCAAGGAGGAAGTGTTCAATCAAGGAACAGTAATGATGACCAAGAACGAGGGTAGTGGGGAACACTGGTGGGCCTCCTTGCGGGGTAGATGAAATGGTGGCAAAATAACGAGACATTTGCAGTGTGACAGGAGTGAATGGCTCATGTAAAAATGTGGAACAATCCGACAGCGGTCGTTGTGGCGCGCAAACCGAGGCAGCAAGGTGTTGGGACACAATGTTAAAATTGTACCAAGTGAGAGCGAGAAATGATCTCAAGCATCATCACGAGCTCGGAAAAATGAATCCGGCGATATAAAGGATGTCAAAAATGGGTAACGGCCGATGTGGCACGCAAACCGAGGTGACGAGGGCGTTTTTGGAAAAATACCAGAAAAATCTGGAGGTGAGAGCGAGAAATGATCTCTAGCATCATCACCAGCTCGGAAAAATGAATCCGATGATATAAAACATGTGAAAAACGGAGAACGGCCGATGTGGCATGCAAACCGAGGCGACTAATGGCGTCTGAAAAATGGGCAAAAAATAACGAAACGAAAATAATGCAACGAGGCGACCATCATGACGGTCTCGTCGTGCTGATTCCGGTGGTGGAAACGGTTTGAAAAAACAAAAACAACAAGAAAATACACTGTACAAAGCAGACCAATGAGGTCGCGAGTTTCTTTTATGGGTAAAAGCGCTTGAGATACAACCCATTACGGGGGTTGCGCAAAGGACGGTCTTCGGAGTCGGCTAAGATGTACGCCCCCTTGCCGAGGCAGGTCTGCACAATGTAAGGGCCATGCCACATGGATTCAAACTTCCCTTTACCGGTTTTGTCATGGGCTTGGTTGTAGGCGAGGACGAGGTCCCCTTCGTGGAAAGTTCGAGGGTGAACATGTTTATCATAACCGGCTTTGGAGCGGTTTTTGGCAGCTTCGATGTTCTGGAGAGTGGCCCGACGGTCTTCATCGGCTTGTTCGAGTTGTAGCAAACGCTGCTCGAGGGGGGAGGTGTCAAGGAGAAGCTCAACGGCGATCTGTAAGGCAGGAATCTGACACTTGATGGGGAGGACAGACTCTACACCGTGAACTAGGTGAAATGGTGTAAAACCAGTGGCGGTCTTAGTGGATGTGCGGTAAGCCCACAAGGCAGGGAACAACATGTGGTGCCAATTGGACTTATGCTTGTCAACCGTTCGTTGGAGTATGGTTTTTAGGATTTTATTGATGGCTTCTACTTGGCCGTTCCCTTGGGGGTAGTAAGCAGAGGAAAATTGGTGCTCATATTTAAGGAGGGTGGATAACTCACGCCAGACGGCATCTTCGAAGTGTGAACCATGGTCAGAGACCAACTGCTTAGGGACCCCGAATCGAGCGATGACATGGTTGAAAAAGAAGCGGGCAGCAGTGTCAGTGGTACAATTGAAGGTAGGCATGGCTTCCGCCCATTTGGTGAAGTAATCAATAGCGACAACAATATATTTGTGGCCATTGGCAGACTGGGGTCTACATTCCATGAAGTCTATGGCCCACTTACAAAAGGGACCAACGGTGACGACTGGGTGTAACGGAGCAGGAGTTGTCCGGGCCTTGGGGGCAAAAAGTTGGCAATTATGGCAGTGTTTGACCGCAGCGATGCAGTCGGTGAAAAGTGTGGGCCAGAAGTATCCGGTGCGGACGACCTTTTGGGCAGTGGCCATCCCTGAGAAATGGCCTCCGCAGGCACCGCTGTGACAATCATTAAGGACGAGTTCAGCTTCCTCGTGTGTAAGGCAACGATGAAGAATTGTGTCAACCCCGCGCCGGTAGAGGACATCGCCTAAGAGGAGATATCGAGAGGCCTGGTGACGGATGCGACGGCGTCCATTACGGGTAACTTTGGGTCTGAACTTCTGCGTGCGTAGGTATAACAAGATATCACCGTACCATGGGTCATCGGACGAGATAGTGAACAGGTGATTGTCGGGTAACTCATCGGAGATTGGTTTGGCCGGGAGAAGGGAAGGGAGATCAGTAATGAGCTGGGAAAGTGCGAGGGCTTTAGTGCTTTTAGGTGTTTTGAAGGTAAGATCATATTCCTGGAGGATAATGACCCATTTAGCGACACGACCTTGCAGAAGCCGCCGGTTTAAAAGATATACCATAGGGTTAGAGTCGGCGACGACTGTGGTATGACTCATTAAGATGTAATGTCGCAATTTCTGGACGGAGAAGACCACTGCTAGGGCAAGTCTCTCCTCATATGGGTAACGTAGTGGTGGACCAGACAAAGTCTGGCTAACGTAGTAAATGACGTGCTCCTGGTGAGAGACGTCTTCTTGAACCAAGACTCCAGATACGGCATGCTCGGATGCTGAAACGTAAAGGATGAAGTCTTGAGTGAAATCCGGAGGGGAAATCAGAGGAGCTTATGTGAGAGCCTTTTTGAGGGCTTCGAAAGCAGCTTCTGCTTGCTCATCCCAGACGAAAGGTATGTGGGTACGGAGCAGGCGCAAGAAACCGTGAACGGTAGTGGCGTAATCAGGAACGAAGCGTCGAAGGAAGTTGGATCGCCCCTGCAGACTTTGGAGTTGCCTGAGCGTGCGAGGAGAGGGAAGGTCTAAGATGGCTTGGAATTTTAGAGGGTCAACAGTAATTCCTTTCTGGGAAACAATGAAACCCAACAATCTGCCTGCCGGAACGCAAAAGACACACTTGTGTGGGTTCAAGCGGATTTGGTATTTGCGACAACACAGAAAAACTTGCCGAAGGTCGTTAAGGTGGTCTGATCGTTTCCGGGAACGAGCTGTAAGGTCATCAAGGTAGACTAACAGGATATGGACCAAGTCGTGAAAGCAATAAGTCATGGCCCGCTGGAAAGTGGCACCAGCATTTTTGAGGCCGAAAGGCATGACGCGATAGGCAAAGGTGCCCCATGGGGTAGTAAAGGCAGTTTTATACTGGTCTTCCTTACGGATCTGAATCTGATTATATCCGAAAAAACCATCCATGAAGGAGAGGACCTCATGCCCCGCACACGCATCGATGAGCTGATCGATAAACGGCGTGGGGAAGTTGTCCTTAGGACAAGCACGGTTTAAGTCACGGAAGTCAGTGCATACTCGGATGGTGCCTTGTTTTTTGTTAACGGGAAGGGGATTTGAAACCCAAGTGGTATAGGCAATAGGATAAATGAACCCTGCCTTGCGCAGCTTCTCAATCTCGGCTTTGACAGCGGGGAGCTTTGAGGGATGAATGGGGCGCTGTTTCTGACGGACGGGGGGTACATCAGGCCATGTGTCAATGTGGTGCTCTATAATGGCAGGGTCAAGACCAGGCATTTCGGTATAGGACCAGGCAAAGACATCACGGAATTCTCTAAAAAGGTTTATGTAGTCCTCAATCTCTTGTTTACTGCAGAATGCTCCTAAAGTGATGAGTTCAGGGGCACGTCCTGGGGCAGCGATATCAATTTGGATGACAGGTGAGATGTTGGCCATGTTACCTTCCTCGAAGGCATCAGGAGCAGGGATAGGGTCCTTGAACCAGTCGACCTTGGTGGGGAGGAAGTCTTTAGACTCAACTGTGAATTGGTTAGCTGTGCTAGAGGAGGATTCTTCTGGGATGAAATAGGAACGATGGTGCATATCGTCCCAGGGATAATCGGGGGCAGTCAGGGCCTCAAGAACTTCCTCATCGGTACGGAAAGTGTGCGTCGTCAAATCGGTTGACGAGGGGGAAGTGGTGGAAGAAATCATATAGATGGTATTAATCTCTCCAGAAGGTGAAGAGTCTGGGGGGTAGATCTCCTCAATGGTAGGTGGTGCCGTCTCAAGATCCAGATTGTTCATCTCATAGAGAGCTGCTCTGTAATCCGGGAGATCAGGACAATGATGTGAATAATGCCCGTAAATACCGCATATGGCGCAGGAGTGGTTGGTACGTAGGGACTTATCTTTAGGCTTAGGCGTGGGGTTGAGTTCGACAGTTGGGATGTTGGGGTCATCATCGAGCATCTGCATGTGCTTCTGTAATGCGGGTAACTGTGGGCATTGGTGGGTCACATGGCCCAACTCGTCGCACAGCGAGCATTTGGGAGGAGCACGAAATACTGGAGGGTTTTTGACTGTCTTTGGAGGTGGTACAGCAGTGTAAGGTTGTGGACCTCTGCCCCCAGTGGGTTGGGGAGGAGGAGGGGGCGTCGTGGAGGACGAAGGGGTAGAGACACCGGGAGGTGGCTGAGTGGTAGTAGCCATGGGTTGCACCGGTTGGAGGACGACATCTGGTGTCGGTGGGTGAACGGGAGGCGAAAGATACCATACAGGTAATCCCAAGGTTAACCCAGGGAGGCTAAGGGTAGCCATGACCGGGGCGCTTACTACTCCCGATGGAGGGACTAGGAAGGGGATCGTATGGATCGGTGTAACACCAATGTGGCTAGGTACCAATGGTGGTTTAGGCAACAAGGGTGGTTGAGTATTAGGTGGTAGGTTGTCATGGGACAAGGTACATAAGTCAGACATTTCGGGCGTAGATGACGGCGGAGTAATGGATTGAAAGGTGGAGGTCATCGGCGCGTCTGAGTAGACTCCAGGCCCCGAAGAGGAAACAAATGAAGTGGTGGCAGGAGAAACAGGTTGTTCAACAATGGGGAGAACGTTTTCAGGTGCCGCGGGAGCACTGGGATCATAGTATGTGAGCTGGTCAATTTTAACCACGCGTCCCTCATGGGGGAACATCATGGTGCGAAAGACGGAAGAGGCAACCGCCCGCATGGCATACATGTAGCTGCGGCCAAGTAAAAGGTTGTAATCCAATTGGGCATTGATTACCTCTATGTCAATAAGGACGGTTTTACCACCTAACTGGACGGGTACGTTGGGTAGGAGGCCTTGGGGCTGGGCCGAACGACCGTCATAGGCATGTAACGCAGTGGTGGACTGCTGGAGAGGAGGGGATCCTAGCTTCTGCCATACGAATGTAGACATAACGCATGTGGAGGCACCCTCATCGATGATGCACCGGTGGATGACAAGATTCCTAACGGAGACAGTAACTTGGAATGCTAAGCTGGAAGGTAGGCGTGGTTCAGACTGGTCTAAATCAAATGCCATCAAATGCGAATCATTTGGGTCAATCCCCCCAATGGCAGAAAGTAAAGTCTTGCGCTGGGAAGGGCAGTTCTTCAAGACCTCTAACGCAGACATGGCTGCGGGAGATTGGGCTAGGTCATCTACAATGCTGTAGTTTGACGCAGCGCGCGCATTGGGGTTATTGTTGATACGGCGAAGTGGGAAACGAGGGGCTTTTGCAGCGCCATCTATGGGAGGCGGAGGTATACATAACGCCTGATCGATGGGATGAGCGTTAGTAGGTTTTTCCATGGGAGAGGCTTCAGAGGTGGAGCCATATTGGTTCCGACGGGTCTGGAGGTTGACGTCAGCAGATGACATCATCAGCAAGTGGTGGGTACCTGAGTCAAACATGGGTTGATCAGGAGCAGCGTAAGTGATCTGTTGTTGTTGGGGTGCGTTGGCTTGAGGGTGAGACAACGGCTGAGTGTTCACTACGCCTTGGGTCGGTAAGGGGTTTTGCAGCACCAAAGGGGGTTGTTGAGGTTGGGGGGGGTTAGGCGGCGCTTAGGGAGCCGCATGCCCTTGGCGATGGGCCTCGTCAACCCAGAGTTGCCGAGCTCGCTCTAGATGTGGGCAAGCGTGTGTGTAATGGCCATAGACCCCGCAAATAGAACAAGGATGGTTTGTTCGCAAATTGGGGTTTTTAGCCTGCTTGGGCGGGCGATCAGGGTTTTGATTAGCGGGGGCCGCATTGTTGTTGTCGGGGGGATTCGCCGGTTGACCAGCTTGGTCTGCGGGTTGGTTGTTCCCCCGATTACGGCCTTTGCCGCGGTTCTGTTGGACCTGGTTTCGTTGGTTATTCTGGTTTTGCTGCGGGTTCTGTTGGGCGTAAACTTGCCCTTGGGCAGCAGGTGGATTTTGAGGTTGCGCAGGTGCTGGAGCAGGCTGCGGTGGATGGTATGCGGGTTGAGGCTGAGC
This sequence comes from Larix kaempferi, assembly GCA_027924585.1. Taxonomy (NCBI): domain Eukaryota; kingdom Viridiplantae; phylum Streptophyta; class Pinopsida; order Pinales; family Pinaceae; genus Larix; species Larix kaempferi. The sequence continues at coordinate 345,065 of BSBM01000593.1, forward strand.
AGGTGCAGCAACTTGAGGGGGTTACTGATATGGCTGCGGAGCAGGTTGTGGGTTTGCCGCAGGGGCTGCCTGTGGCTGATAATAAGCGGGTGGGGCTTGTGAAGGTGCAGGGGCTGGGGCAGCCTGCTGATGGTAGTAAGGCTGAGGTGCGACTGGGGGGGCATAAGCAGGAGTCGCATAACCGAAGCATTGAGGTGGACATGAGGGTCCATGGTGGTGTGTCATGGGAGCATACGAGTTGGTTGCTCCGGACTGTGAGGTCGCCCGCGACAGGTCGGGGCCAGGGGTAGGTCGTGCTATAGAAAATGGTTGGGGATGGGAAGAAACACGACCAATGATACCGTCTGCAGCGTGGGATGCCCCCGGCGCATCGTGCTGGGAGGACTCACCGCAAGGGGCGTCAGGTATAATGGTATAAAGGTAACCCGACTGGGCGTAAATGAGGTTGAACTGTTGAGCCTTAAGGATGGCCTCTTCCTCAGACTGGGGTCTTTCGGAGGCCACATCCTTAGCAATAACAGGGAGAAGGGATTTGAGGACCCAATCTAGGAAGATACGGTCGTCTAGTTTAATCTTGCATAAGCTACGACGTCGACGACACTCATGGATGTGGTCCGTGATATGGGTAGCCGTGTTTTGTCTACAAGATAGAAGGATCTCAACGCCCGCATCATAGCGGACAGGAAACTGGAAGAACTGCAGGAAGGTCGAGGCGAGGGAAGCAAAGGTGGCGTGGGTCCCATGTGGTTGCTCGATATACCATTTGGCTGCAGAGCCAGTGAAGGTGCGCTGTAGGAGACGGAGGCGAACAGAGTCGTCCACAATGGAGTTAGAGGAACACCATAGGTGGAAAGACATGATATGGTTTTGTGGGTCCTCACCGGCCTTGCCCTCGAACTTAGGGATGTCAGAGGGGAGCTTGGTAGGCATATGAGGCCACGTAGGGTCGTGTCGAATAGGATCGTTGGTCAATCTGGCCAGGTCAGGTAGGTTGAGGCTAGCCATGAATGGAAAACTGGAAGAAGGATGTGACACTGTAGTGGGTTGGACCAAGTTGGGGCCAGTGCCCCCAAGTGGAGGGACAAGATGTGGGGTGGTGCCCCCAAGTGGGGGAACTGAGGTAGTGGAGGATGGTCCAGCACCACCATGGGTAGTGTGAGCCACTGACGTAGTGGGAATAGGTATTCCCGCTGTGGGAATAGGTACCGTGAGGGGAACGGTAGATGGGGGCCCCATGGAGGGCATACCCAAAATAGGTGTAGTAACTGGTGTAGTGGTGGATGTGCCACCAATGGTCCCTATGACAAACGGAGTGGAAGTCGTGCCAGCCATGGGGCTAGTAGGGGCAGTATAAATAGGGTTCTCAGACTCTGTCTCAGAATCGGAGGTAAAGTAAGGTGCGTCACTATCTGGTGACGGAGACCTACGTCGCTGACGAGTGGAGTCAAGTGACAAGGCTCTAGATCTGTGATGGGTGGTATCAACGGATGATGATCGGAATCTATGACGAGTGGTGTCAAGAGAACCGTGCTGTGGGGGCTCGCCCCTGAGGTGCCGAGAATGTCTCGGGGACTCAATGGTGACAGATGGTGTGTAATCTCTGTGGGTTGAGGTGAGTATAAAAACAGCTCAAAAAATCCTAATGCAACCGTGTGTGCAGGAGGAGAGCTAAAAAACAAGGCACTCAGGCCAACAACCAACTCAAAACACCCACTGCAACAGCTGTGCTACAATGGGTGGAGTAACAACAAAGATGGTCAGAAAACCAACAAGCAGCAGGTTTCCTAAAAAGAAAAAATGGTGGAATCACTAGACCAAGGGGAGGTAAAGGAGCATGCAAACACCTAACTAAAAGTATTCTGACTCAACTAAACATATCCTCTGCAAGGTGATGAAATCCAAGTCAGACAATATGAGTAGGAAAGCCAAGTGGCTATGATATCCCCCTACTGGGAGGGACACCGGGTAGTCAATCCTAGAAGAATGGCAACTAAGATACCCCGTTCATGACACGTCCAGAAAGGTGAATCTGCCGTTTAGTTCGTTGACCGCAATACCCCTATACAGGGATATCCCACGAACCGCGAAAGGTAGCCCTTCGGTTACTGAATGGAGTGCAGTATTCCACTCAGGCCTCCGGAACCAGTCTCCCGACTTCAACCCTCCTAAGGGAGAGGCCCTCTGATAAACTGGTCGTGACCGTGCCAAAAAGTACTAGGGGATTTTGGTTCCCTATTTGGACAACAACTATGTCTCAAGTGAAAGTGACCGAGGGGTGTTGTTGGAAGCCTATCCCCCCAACCCTACCTAACTACAATGATTCTTTTGTGTTCCCCAAGTGGGGTTAGAATGTTGGTTTAGTTAGGTACTTTTTTAAGGCTCACTTGATTTATGTGACAGAGTGTGTGCTCGTGAGGTGATGAACCCAAAAATAGAAGTGCCACAAGGGGGGCAACTTCCAACTATCAATAATGCTGAAATTGAAATTTTAACTTGCAAAATTTTATGAATTAAAAATAACGAAATTTTAAAAGAATTCTGTAAAGGGCACAGAAATTATGTTGCAGAAAGGCTGTAAGGTAGTGAGGCTGCAGGTGGGACAGAGGGCTGTTCAGATGCAGAAAATATTGCAGCAAAAGGGGCTGGGCTCAAAACAGGAAAAAAGCAGAAATCAGACCGCGGGTCTGTGGCGAATCGGAACAGGAAGACCGCGGGTTTGAGGAAAATAGACGCGATCGGGTCGCGGATTTCGGGCCAACAGACGCAGTCGGGATGCAGGAAATAGGGCAAAAAACGCAGTCGGGTCGCGGCAGAAGGGATAACAGGCGCAGTCGGGACGCACGAAAGAGGCAGAAAGCCGTAGTCGGGACGCGGGAAAAAGGCCAACAGGCGCAGTCAGATCGCGGCAAACAGGCTGATTAGCCACGGTCGGATCGCAGGTAACAGACTTGAATCCGCCGGCAGGGCATCGGAAGCAGTCTGAGAGCCGCGGTCGGATTGCAGGTAAAGGCCTGAAAGGCGCGGTCGGGACGCGACTGCAGAGGGAAAAGACGCGGTATGCGGCGGCCGAAAGGGACAGCCGAAAGTAAAAAATTCAAAACGAAAACCAGAAATTCAAAATCTAGGGGAGTCGCCAAAACTGTAGCTAGGGTTTTACCCCTAGCTTGTGCAAATGAGCACCTACTAAGGAGAATGGACTCCTTAGTAGCAGTTCAGTAAATGTAAATAATTAAGCTAAAACAGAAATTAAATTACTTCTAAAACATGCATGAAACATAAACAACAAATTTAAATAATGGCTTTTTGTATTGATATTACCTTCAATGTGAAGGTTTGATGAAGCCTTTTGCAATGTCCAAGAGGATGCTCCAAGCTTCAATATGCTCCTTCTCCTTCTCCAATGGTGGGAATGGGCCAAAGGTGGCTCTCAAGGTGAAAATAGTTCAATGGTGAACTAGGGTTTCGAGAGAGATTTTGGCAGAGTAAGGGTGCTTGTGATTGTGGATATGGAATAAGGGATCTCCATCACCTATTTATAGTTTTTTGGTGGTGGAGTGCTGACCCATGGTTTTAGGAAACACATGGTTTTGGGCAGCTGTATAGGGTTTTTTCCTCCTTTTCCTCATTATTTTATATTTTTTATTCCCTTTTTAGGGGATTTTTGCTATTTTTGGAGGAAAAGGGGGTTTTTTAGCCTTTTTTAGGCTATTTTGAGGGTTTTGTGGCCTTTTGGAGGCATTTTAGGCCTTTTGGAGGCTTTTTAATGGGATTTTTTTAGGATTTTAAGGGAAATATGGTAGGAAAATGGACAAATGAGCCATATAATGTGGTAGATGAGGTAGTGAGCACTTTTTGGGTGTTAACAGGTTGAGTTGTGTGCTCGTAATTAGTCCTGGGATGAGGTATTACTACGGAGACATGTAATCAGTCCTGGAGATCCGATAGGTTGAGTTGTGTGCTTGTAATAAGTCCTGGGATGCTCTTTAGAGATCTTGCCGGTCGTGCTGCGGCACATAAATGTTACTGGGATGCTCTTTAAAGGTATTGTCTATTCACATGTAATCAGTCTTGGAGATTCGAGAGGTTGAGCTGTGTGCTCATAAAAAGTCCTGGGATGCTCTTTAGAGATCTTGTTGGTTGTGCTGCGGCACATAAATGTTCTTGGGATGCTCTTTAAAGGTATTGTGAAGGAGATGCATGTAATCAGTCATGGGAGTTCTTTTCGATTGTGCTTAGGCACATAAATGTTCCTGGGATGCTCTTGTTAGGTATTGCATCAGCACATAAAATTAGTCCTGAGAGAACACCTCTATCAGACCATTCACACAGATGATGAAGACCTCCAGGTGGTGGGCCTACATCCAGTATGAAAAAGGACTGGCTCTGTAGAACTTCCTATGACGAGTAGATTTAGAGATTGATTGAGATAGCAGCAGCAGTGTCGATGACGATGATTCGAGGACGATGCATCAATGATGATGATCCAAAGAAGAATACTTGTGCGAGCAGATCTATGTTGAGAAATACCTTCCTAGTTAAGAGGGAGTGTTGATGTATATGTAACTTCGGAATGTATTTCATTTATGTATATTGTACTCCTATAGAGATGTTATTATTCCTCTATACGGAAGTGTCGTCATTTATAATGTAAGTGTTGTAACTTATACTTGATGGGTTATTAGACCACCTTGTTGGGGTCGGCCCTTTATAAGTCATGTGGGTCGAAGGGTTATTAGACCACCCTATTTGGGGTCGTCCATGTGGGTCAGAGGGTTATTAGACCACCCTATTGGGTGTCGTCCCAATCAACATTATGTTATGTGGTTAAGTTAAGGTTGACCTAGTAAAGGTTATGAGGCAAGTCAAGTCAAGTATAAATAGAGTGCGGGAGGCACTCTATTTCAAACCTCCTCATCTCAGAAATCAACAAAGGAAGCCATCACAGGTTGCGACTAAGCCCTCTAGAATGATGGAAGACAAGCCAAGAGATCCAAAGGAGCCAAGAGAACCACTTCAATGTTGGGGATGTGGAGGAGAACACATGCTTAGGAACTATCCACATTGGAATGGGAATGTTAATCAAGTTCACAACATCTAGGGAGCTGAAATTGTGGGTGAGGTGGCGAGGACAATCCCTAGAATCTATGCAGCATTGGAAGATCGACAAGCAAATCATCAATCAACTGTGGTTGAAGTTGAAGGTAAGATTGCTAAGCAATATGTTTCTATTTTGATTGACCCTGAATCTACTCACAGTTATACTAGTCCTAAAATTGTTGAGATTTGTGCTTTTAAGAAATTAAAGCATAGTAAATCTTGGTTAGTTCAACTAGCCACTGGAACCAAGAGAAAAGTTAGTTAAATTGTAGAGAAATGTCCATTAAACTTGGATGGGCTATTCACTTATGCAAATCTAAATATTTTGCCACTTGGTTCCTATGATATTCTCATTGGAATGGATTGGTTAGAAGAACACAAGGTTAAACTTGACTGCTAGAATAATACGTTTGAATGCATGGACGAAAAAAGAAACCCAAGGGTTTTAAAAGGACCTCCAAAGGTGATTTCTGTTAGCTAGGTTTCAGCCATGCAACTGAAGAAGTTCTGTAGGAAAGGTTGTCAATTGTATGCAGCCCATGTTTTGGAGGCAACAAAGAATGAAACTCTTAAGTTGGAGGACTATCATGTATTGCAAAAATTCAGGGATGTTTTTCCTGATGAGATTCTTGGACTTCCTCCAAAGAGAGACATTGATTTTACAATTGAACTTGTGCTAGGAGCTGCACCAGTGTCCAAGACACCCTATAGGATGAGTACACCGGAATTGCTAGAATTGAAAATGTAATTACAAGAGTTGTTGGAAAAGAAATATATCAGGCCAAGTGCGTCCTTGTGGGTAGCACCTGTTCTATTTGTGAAAAAGAAAGATGGGACACTCAGGTTAAGTATTGACTACAGGAAGATGAACAAATTCACTATGAAGAAGAAATACCCATTACCTTGAATTGAATTGATGACCTTTTTTATCAAATGAGGGTAGCAAAGGTATTTTAAAAAATTGACTTGAGGTCTGGTTACCATCAGGTAAGAATCAAAGAGGAAGATATTCATAAGACAACCTTTAGAACAATGTGTGGACACTATGAGTTTGTGATGGTACCATTTGGTCTCACAAATGCACCAACTACATTCATGTGTCTCATGAATAGTGTTTTTAGCAAGTATTTGGACAAGTTTGTTCTTGTTTTTCTAGACGACATTCTTATCTATTCTAAGAATGAAGAAGAGCATAAAGAACATTTGAGAATGACATTGAAATTGCTAAGGGAGCATAAGTTATATGCAAATTTGAGCAAATGAGACTTTTATAAATATCGAATTCATTATTTCGGTCACATTATCTCAGACGAAGGAATATCTGTGGACCCTCAGAAGATTGAAGCCATTATGAATTGGCCAACTCCAAGGAATGTGACAGATGTGAGATCCTTTATGAGACTTGCTAGGTACTAGAGGAGGTTCATTGAAGGATTCTCCAAGGTCGCACATTCAATCACTTCTTTACAAAAGAAGGGCACAAAGTTTGAATGGGCACCAAGATGTGAAGAAAGATTCCAATGGTTGAAGAATATTCTTACGAGTGCACCGATTTTGAAAATTGCAGACCCAGAAAAAGACTTTGTGGTGTGTACCAATGCATGCAATCAAGGACTTGGAGAATTTCTTATGCAAGACAACCACATGGTATGTTATGAGTCAAGAAAGTTGAAGGAGCATGAGAATAACTATGCTACTCATGATTTGGAACTTGCAGCCATAATACATGCTTTAAAGATGTGGAGGCATTACTTAATGGGAAGGAAATTTGATTTAAGGAAAAACCATTGTGGTTTGAAATACTTGTTTATCCAGCCAACTTTAAATGCTAGGAAAGCTAGATGGTTGGAATTTTTGTGTGATTTGATTTTGAAATAAAACACATAAAAGGGAAATAAAACAAGGTGGCTGATGCACTCAGTAGGAAAGTACATGAAATGCATGTGGCAGTGCTTAGTACTTGCCAACTAGATTTGAGGCAACGGATTGTTAACCATATTGTTGAGGATGATGTGTATGTGCAGATAAAGGAAAAATTGTAGCAGCAGGACCTTGGAAATAAGTATGAAGGATATCATTTGGAAGGAGACAGATTTCTTACTTATAAAATAGAGTCTATATCCCAAATGTGGCAGGTTTGAGGAGGATTGTTATGGATGAAATCGATAAAGCTCCATACTCTGGTAACCCATGATATCAGAAAAAAATTGCTACCATAAGAAAACAATATTCTGTCTAGGGATGCTTCACATGTATGTAATGGACAAACCATCCAAGTGGGAGGATTATCTACATTTGGTAGAGTTTTCATATAGTAATTGGTAGCAAGCATAATTGGGAATGAGTCCATATGAGGATTTGTATGGAAGAAGGTGTAGGACACCAGTGAATTGGGACAATCCAGTGAACAGAGTTGTACTTGGGCTGGAATTGCTTAAGGAAATGGAAGAAGAGGTTGCAAAGATTGGGTAAAATTTAAAAGCAGCCTAGGATAGATAGAAAACCTATGCATATAAGCATACTGTTGGCTTGGTTTTGCAACCAAGCTTAGTGCTATGGGCACCTGCTAACTAGTAGCAGCAGTTTCAATAGAAATAAATAGCAATAAACTAAATCTAAACTAAACTAAACTAGCATGTGCATTTTGAATTAAAAAAATAAGAACAAGAAACATAAAAAATAATTTTTTGTATTGACAATGGGGCAAGCAAATGCTTGCAAGAACAATACCTTCAAGTGATGAAGGTTGTTTGAATAGCTCCAATGGTGAGCAGCTCCAATCTCCAATGGGTACTTTCTCCAAGGTTGCTACAATGGCCAAATACTCAAGGGAGATTTTGGCAGCATGAGGATAGGAATATGGATGGATGTGAAATGAGGAGCCCCTACCACCTTTTTATAGGTTTTGATGGTGGGGAATACCATTTGTGGTTTTGTGGAAACCAAATGGTATTGACCAACATTGTTTAGGTACTTTTCCCTCATTTTTTCCCTTTTTTGAATAAAATTAATATTTTTATTCCCTTTTTAATATTTTTGGGAATTTGGACCCTTTTTGAGGGTTTTTTATGCTTTTCAGGAAAAATAATCTTTTTGAGTGGGAAAAAGGGGTGAGTAAGGTCTTTTGGTGACCTTTTGTTGGTTTCAGAGGCTCAGATAGTGAAAAAGTGGACAAATGGATCATGTGAATAGGGAAATGAGCTAGTGAGCACTTTTTGGGTGTTAATAGATTGCCCCCTGATGTGTGAGGGCAGGAGCTCATCGTATGGACGATAGACATCATAGTTCTTTTGTCTTTTTCTGGGGTTTCAGGGGAGAGAAGAGACCGGTTGGAGACTAGAGCCACGGCCCTTGGAAGCTGCAAAAACAAAAAAATATTACATGGCCTCAATATGAATGAGGTATAATATCTGATAATGGACGAGGCGGGCATTCCCATGCTCGTATCAAGACATATACATAACAATTAGTCCCAAGAAGGGGGATCTAATACATAAAGAATCTACTGGTACATCATAATGGTCCAGGGGGGACATTATTTTGGGATATAATCCTGATCATAACTGATCTCAATAACTGATACACTGGAATAACTGATGAACTGCTGAAACTGAAGGTGTCCAACATCTGTAGGGACTCAAAGACTATGAGTCATCTCTGAGAATTAATGTAACTGTATACTCAAGGGAGTATGAAACTGGGGTACATCTGAATACTGTCGCCATGCGCAACCCAGATATCTATAGAAAAAGTGTAACTGGTTTTATCCATAGGAAGATTCTCAAGTGTGGAGGAGTCAGGAGGTATCCGGGGTCTTCGACTAATAACTGAAAGGATCAATGCACTGTGCGAATCTCAACGATGCGATCAAGGTGTTGAAGTCGAGCATGTGAGAAACAACCATTTGGAAAGGCACTGAGGATTCCTTTCGAAATGATTCGTAGGCACTCATCATAAATGGTAATGAGTCCAAGACACAGGGACCTCTAGGTCTATCCTCTGGAATAAATGTGGTTGTCGTCGACAGAGGGAGGCCAGCAACTAACAAGGCAATGATTTTTCCTTGATAGGAGCACGAGGTGTAGAACTGAAGTGTTGTAGGACTGATGGTAGGACTGACATACTTGACCTGGCAGCGTAGGGAACTGACTGGTAGGTGTGGGGATCATTGCTTTTATTGACTGAATGGTATATATTGACTCTGGGGGGGAGGACGATCTGATAGGTGTTGTCGAGGGATTTTCAAGGTGACATACTGCAGAATACTTTGAACAAAGGCGACCAATCATGGGGAAGCTGTCATATGAGTAGATGTGATCTGTCGTGGTGCCAAGAGGCACCATTGATTCCTTCTTCGTAGTTTTAATGAGCTCCAAGAAGGGATAAAAGTGTGCTCTGAAATGGTATGGTCCTGTGGATTTTGTGAGCCCAGGACGGCTCATGCTCATGGTTGCTTTCATGTTTAGAGAGTCTGAAAATGGTAAGTGGACTCTGTTGGTGTTCTTTTTCGTAGTTTAGTCTCCAAGGCCCAAAAAAGCATAAAATGATGCAGATGGAGAACTCTTCTAGCCGATGTGACTAGAGTATTCCTTTTTCGTAATTAGTATACAAGGTCCAGAAAAGGGGTAAACTTATACCAGGTAGACGCCCTTTCAGACACGTTTAATGAGCATGAAAGGAAGCAAGGTTGCTCGACAATCTTTTCATTGTTTTAGGAGTCAGAAAAGAGCTTAACAGAAACTCCCTAAGTGCCTTTTTCGTAAAAGGGGTTGCTCGGCCCGAAAAAGGGATAAAATTATACCGAACAAAGAGGGATTGATGGGAGCAAGGAAAAGGTCTCAAGCGTCATCATGTGTGTGGGATACTGGATCCGGTGACATACAGATTGTCAAAAGGAGGCTACGACCAATGTGGCGCGTAAACCAAGGCAATGAGAGGGCATGGAAAAAATGCCCAAAAAATATAAAGGTGAGAGCGGGAAATGATCTCAAGCATCATCACAAGCGCAGAAAACTGAATCCAGCGATATAAGACACTTCGAAAATGGAGAACGGTCGATGTGGCACGTAAACCGAGGTAATGAGAGGGCATGGGAAAAACGCCCAAAAAAATCAAAAGGTGAGTGAGAGAAATGATCTCAAGCATCATCACGAGCGCGGAAAACTGAATCCGGCGATATAAGGCACGTCGAAAATGGAGAACGGCCGATGTGGCACGCAAACCGAGGTGACGAGGGGGCATGGAAAAATGCTCAAAAAATCTAAAGGTGAGAGCGAGAAATTATCTCAAGCATCATCACGAGCGCGGAAAACTGAATCCGACGATATAAGGCACGTCGAAAATGGAGAACGATCGATGTGGCACGCAAACCGAGGTGACGAGGGGGCATGGAAAAAATGCCCGAAAAATCTAAAGGTGAGAGTGAGAAATGATCTCAAGCATCATCACAAGCGTGGAAAACTGAATCCGGCGATATAAGACAAGTCAAAAATGGATGACGGCCGATGTGACACACAAATCGAGGCCAGGAGGGGGGGCCAATAAATGGTCAAAAAATGGACCCCATAAAAACGAGAAAAGGAAGGAACCTGCATGAAGTTCTCGTTGTGCTGATTCCAATGGTACCAATGGTTTGAAAAATGGACTTCATATGATACCACAATGGTTGTTTGAAAAATGGTGGAATTTCTATAAATAGGGCGTGGGGCCCATATGACGTGTGATTGTTACGTGCGAGTTTGGCAGAGTAGTCAGAGCTATTTCTTGATTTCCGGGAGATTTCACCGTTGGTTTTCGATTCTGAGAGTTTCAGGTAACTCTATTTGCTTTAGCCTTTTCAATTATGTCTTTTTTGTTTGGTGGTGGGCCCTCGAAGGCCGCGAAATTCCATGTTGACCCTCCAACGTGGAATATCGCGGGTTTTGGGTCTATTCCCGCGATGAACCGCGCAGGTTTCAGGCTGACAGTCGCGATGTTCATCGCGACTATGAGGTTGGAACCCGCGATGTTCATCGCGAGTTCATGGGAGATAGTCGCGATGTTCATCGCGACTGTCTGACCAATATCCTCGATGTTCATCGCGGGTTTTAGAATGGAGGCCACGATGGTCATTGCGGGTTTTAGCATGGAGGCCGCGATGGTCATTGCGGCTTTTGGTGGAAAAGCCGCGATGGGATTTTTTCAAAAAAATTTGTGCTGGGGCTAAAAATTTCTTTTGTTTTCTGGCAGGATGTTGAGGAGACCATTGTCCTCATGGCGAGAGCGGGAGATCAATGATGATCTGATGGAGAAGAGTCAGACTGATCCGGGGGTGCGGCAGACTCTGGCTGTGAGCGGACTCTTGAAGTTCGCTCAGATCCCACCTATTCGTTCAGTGAGACGGCTCCTGAACAAGTTGGTGAGTTGGTGGGTGCTGGCGGAGGGTGCTTTTATTATTGGGGGTGAGAGGTTAGAGATCACCCTCACGGATGTCTATTTTCTGACTGGGTTGCCTCGTTTGGGGGAGGTGGGCGATCTCTCGCCGAGGATCCCGCCGGGTGTAGATATGGAGGATTTGTTACAGACCTTCTGTGTTGATGATGCCGTTTTGCAGAACAGCTCTATTAGTCTGCGATCCCTACGTGAGTGGGATATGCGGGCTGTTGGGGCATGTGTTCTGCGGATATTGGGTGCTGCTGCGCCACATCGTTTGTCTGGGGGACAAACGATGTTGGTGGACTCTGTTCTTCGGGGGAATTATTATGCCTGGGGGCAGATGTTTCTGGCTGGTGTCCGGAGAGATCTAGACAAGGCCAGTCGAGAGGGAGGAGAGTTCTGTTATGCCTCCTTTCTATGCTATTTTTTCTTCGAGCGGTTGCTGACCTTGCGACCACGGGTACCCATTCGTGCTGGTCTGGTGAGTGAGCCTCGCATGATGCGGTGGGGGTAGATGATGCCTCGTGGCGGCGGTGGTGTCCGCAGTTTCTTTACGGAGGATTTTTATGAGCAGTGGGAGCAGATGCCCCTGCTGATTGAGGACTACCCGTATGCTGGCATGGACTATCGAGGGGACCCAGAGATGCCTCGAGCCTAGGGACAGGCCTGGGGTTTAGATGGTATGTTTAGTGGTTTGTTTTATACTATATCATGTGATTTGTTTATGATTATAGTTAGATATGTATATGATGGGTTGTTTGCATTGTGCAGATGTTGGGCCTGTACCACCGACCGACTACGTGGCTCGTTAGGGGTGAGCGATGGTGGTCGCTCATCCACCTGTAGCGGTACCACCTCCACGTGGTGGAGGATTTGCGGCTCGTGGGCGAGGGGTTGGCCCTCGAGACGATGCTATAGAGGGTGTCAGACAGACATTCGACATGATTCTAGCTGGACTCCCCGAGGATGGCTGGAGAGACCTGGACCGGGACATCGTGGAGCATTGCTTCGGTGCACCGCCTGAGTGGCAGTCGCTCCTGTTGAGGACAGCGGCTTTTGTGGCTGAGCATAGGGATGGTGCTCGGGATGACCCGACAGGGCCGCTTGAGAGGAGGATCCGTCTACGTGATGATCCGACAGGGCCAGCAGAGCGGAGAGTTCGGGCTCGCCATGATCTGTCGGGGCCAACTGAGGAGGCGCCAAGGCAGCCCAGGGACCCTCATGACTAGATGATATGTATTTGCCCCCAAATGCTGATGAGCATATGGGGATGCACTATTTTGTACGGTTGATGTATTTTTTGTATATTGGGTGCTGAGGGCACCTATGACATGATCTGACTATACGATGATGTATATATATGTATATATTTGATGATGGTATATAGTCATGTATGCACGTGGATGCATTTGTTGTCTTTATGTTTTCCCATGGAGGCATGTTTGAGTTTCTGTATGCCCGTGGAGGCACATGTTATGCATGTGGATGCACATTTGGTTTTTTGTATATGCCTGTGGAGGCACATGTTATGCATGTGGATGCACATTTTGTTTTGGTATATGCCCGTGGAGGCACATGTTATGCACGTGGATGCACATTTGTTTATGGTATGATGCGATTGGTGTGCCAGTCAAGTACATTGTTGGCCATGTGGTCTGCTACACTATTGAGGTTTCTTGGGACATGTGTGAATGAAATGGATTCAAACTGTCGAATCATTTGTTTAGTGCGCAAAAATTTTCTGAACAGACAGGGATCGCGTACCTGGTAATCATTGTTGAGTTGGGAAACTAGGAGTTGTGAGTCCAAGAAAACGTTAAGGTGACGTATGCTGATTTGGAGAGCTGTGGCCAAGAGACCGGTCATGGCATCATATTCAGCCTGGTTGTTGGTAGCGGCACCCAAACACATTCCGTCGATGTGGATCAACTCATGTGAAGGGGAATATATTACCCAAGCAGCGGAGGCCAGATTGGGGGACCAACGGCTTGCACCATCAGCGAAACCGACATAGAAGAGTGGAACATGGGTGTGAATGGGATCAGTGGAAGGGGCCGACTGGACAGAGGGGTATCCAGTGGAGAACGTATAAATGGCGGGGACAAGGTCAGGCATTTCGGTATCTGACCAAGTAAAGACATTAGTGAATTCTTGGAACAGTCGTTGGTATTCTCCGATCTCATGCTCACTGTGGGAGGCTCCTAATGTAATGGTATGAAGGGCACCAAGTGGGTAAGAGATGTCAATGTGGATGATGGGAGAAATATCAGCTATCGGATCCTTTAACCAGTTGACTCTAGTGGGAAGGAATTCTTTGGACTCAACCGCGGATTGGGTAGCGGTGGTGGATGAAGTCTCTTCCGGGAGGAAGTCTGGACGATGGTGCATGTCTTCCCTGGGATAATCAAGGGAAGTAGGAGTCTCGATAACCTCTTCATCATTGCGGGAGATTTGAGTGGTCAAATCAAGTGATGAGGTAGTGGTAGTCGAAGAGATCATGTATATGGTGTTAATCTCTCCGGATGAGGATGATGCGGGAGGGTAGATCTCCTCGATAGTAGGGGGTGCCGTCTCAAGGTCCAAATTGTTCATCTCGTAGAGGGCTTCTCTGTAATCTGGGATGTCAGGACAGTGATGGGAGTAGTGGCCATAAATACCGCATATTGCACATGGGTGGTTGGTACGCAGTGATTTATCACGAGGAATGGGGTTTGGATCTAGTTTGACCACCGGGATGTTGGGGTCGTCGTCCAACATTTGCATGTGTTCCTACAATGCAGGTAACTGTGGACACTGATGAGTTGGATGGCCTAACTCATCACACAACAAGCATTCGGGAGGAGCACAGAATACGGGGGGAGGTTTAACTGCCTTGGGTGGGGGTACCGCAGTGTATGGTGGCGGGCCTCTGCCTCCAGTGGGCTTGATGAGTGGAGGGGGATTCGTCGATGATGAAGGAGTATTGATACCGGGAGGTGGTTGAGTGAAAGTAACAATGGGTTGCACCGGTTGCAGGAATACATTTGGTGTCGGCAAGGGAACAGGAGGTGTAATATACCACACGGGTAATCCCAATGTTAACCCGGGTAGACTAAGGGTAGCCATAACCGGGGCGCTTACTACACCCGAAGGAGGAAATAGAAAGGGGATTGTGTGGACTGGTGTAACTCCAATGTGACTAGGGACCAATGGTGGTTTGGGTAATAAGGAGGGTTGATTACCGGGTGTTTGTGAAAGAGTGTAGAGGCTAGCGACCAGGGTCTCCGGTGACGGTGGTGGAATGTCCTGGAAGGTAGAAGTCATCGGCGCGTCGGAGTATAGTCCGGGTCCCACTGAGGAAACGAATGAGGTATTTACACCACAAACAAGTTGTTCAACCATGGGGAGAACATTTTCAGGTGTGGAGGGGGCCTTGGGATCATAATAGGTGAGTTGGTCGACCTTGACCACGCGTCCCTCATGGGGGAACTGCATGGTACAAAAAACTGATGAGGCGACCGCCCGCATGGCATACATGTAGCTGTGACCAAGTAAAAGGTTATAGTCCAGTTGGGCATTGATGACCTTAATGTCAAAGAGTACGGTTTTCCCAGCCAGTTGGATGGGGACATTAGGTAAGAGACCCTGGGGTTGTGCCGAACGACCGTCATAGGCTCGCAACGCAGTGGTGGACTGCTGGAGAGTAGGGGATCCCAACTTCTGCCAAACAAATGTGGACATGACGCATGTAGAAGCCCCTTCATCGATGATGCACTGATGGATGACAAGATTCCGAACAGAAACGGAAACTTGGAATGCTATGGTGGAAGGCAGACGTGGTTCGAACTGGTCCAAATCAAAGGTCATCAATTTTGAATCATTTGGGTCAATCGCGCCAATGGCGGAAAGTAAATTCTTGTGCTGCGTAGGACAGTTTTTCAAGACTTCTAACGCAGACATGGCTACGGGAGACTGAGCTAAGTCATCGACGATGTTGTAATTTGACGCAACCCGTGCATTGGGGTTGTTGTTGATATGACGAAGTGGGAAGCGAGGTGCTTTAGAGGCGCCATCGAGTGGAAGCGGGGGTATACTTAATGTCTGATCTGTGGGATGAGCGTTAGTATCTTTATCGGCGGGGGGGGGCTTCGGAGGTAGAGCCATACTGGTTCTGACGGTTTTGGATGTTGACATCGGCAGTTGACATCATCAACAAGTGGTGTGTACCTTAATCAAACATTGGTTGATCAGGAGCGGCGTAAGTGATTTGTTGTGGTGGCACGTTGCCCTGTGGGGGAGCTAATGGCTGAGTGTTCACCACTCCTTGTGTTGGAAAAGGGTTTTGTAGCACCAAAGGTTGATGTTGTGGTGGTGGAGGGTTGGGTGGTGGCTGAGGAGCTGCTTGTCCTTGATGATGGGCATCGTCAGTCCAGAGTTGTCGAGCTCGCTCCAAATGTGGGAAAGCGTTTGTATAGTGGCCATAGACCCCGCAAATAGAACAAGGATGGTTTGTTCGCAAACTAGGATTTTTGGCTTGCTTGGGCGGCCGATCAGGGTTCTAATGAGCGGTTGCCGCGTTATTATTTTGTGGAGGATGGGGAGGTTGTGGACCTTGGTTATTGTGTTGGTTGTTTCCGCGGTTACGTCCTCTGCCATGGTTTTGTTGCCCACCCTGGTTGCGTTGGTTATTTTGGTATTGGGGCTTATTTTGTTGTACATATACCTTCCCTTAAGCATTGGGGGGATTCTGGGGAGATGCAGGTGCGGGAGCAGGTTGCGGTGGGTAATATGTAGGTGGAGCTGGCGGTGGTCCAGTTGCCTGTTGGGGTTGTTGGTACCCCTGACCTATTGGATGTGTTGGATTAGCTGGTGCAGCTTGCTGTGGGTACTGCATCTGTTGTGGAGGGAACTGAATGGGGTTCTGTGTAGCAGGTTGGTTATAGTATGTAGGAGGTACATATGCTGATGGCATTTTCCCGTAGCAATGTTGTGGACAAGAGGGTCCATGAATTTGATGGGTCTGGTTTGTTGGAGCGTAAGAAGTTGTTGCTCCGGAACTGGATGTAGCCCTAGAGAGGTCTGGGGCGGGCATGGTGCTCACCATGCTGAAAGGTTTATCTTGTGGTGTGATTTGGCCAATAATGCCATCAGCGGCATGTGATTCCCCCGACGCGTCCCCACGTGAAGAGTCGCCCCATGGGGCATCCGGTATGATTGTGTATAGATAACCCGACTGGGCGTAAATGAGATCAAACTGTTGGGATTTGAGGATGGCCTCTTCTTCAGACTGGGATCTTTCGGATGCCACATCCTTCACAATGAGAGGGAGGAGGGATTTTAGAAACCAATCTAAGAAGATACGGTCGTCTAACTTGATTTTGCAGAGGCTTCGGCGTCGACGCCACTCATGAATGTGGTTAGTGATGTGGGTGGCTGTGGTTTGTCTGCAAGACAGTAGGATCTCGACTCCCGCATCATAGCAGACAGGTAACTGGAAGAATTGCAGGAAGGTCGAGGCAAGTGAGGTAAAGGAGGCATGCGTCCCATGGGGCTGCTCGATATACCACTTAGCTGCAGAGCCAGTGAAGGTGCACTTTAAAGGTGGAGGCGGACAGAGTCGTCCACTATAGAGTTGGAGGAACACCATAGATGGAAGGACATAATATGGTTCTGGGGGTCCTCTCCTGCCTTACCCTCAAACTTAGGGATGTCGGAGGGGAGTTTGGTGGGCATGGGAGGCCATGTGGGGCTGTGCCTGATGGGGTCATTGGTGAGCCTGGCTAAGTCTGGTACGTTCAGACTCGCCATGTACGGTAAGCTAGCAGATGTAGTGACTAGAAATGGGACATGAGTAGTCATGGTGGTATGATGTGGGGGTCCAGTAGCACCTAAAGGTATGCTAGGTATTGAAGGTATATATCCTCCAATACTTGTGGTCTGGTAAGGGCCAACGTTTCCTAGTGCAACATGGGTTACACCAGGGTTAGGAATAGTAGTGGTGATTCCTGGGATAGGGTTTGTGGAAACCAGAGGGGGTGTGACCCCTATGTTGGGCATACCCATAACAAGTGGTGGCCCTGTGTTGGGAATTCCTATAACAGGAGGTGGCCCTGTGTTGGGCATACCCAGGGGGGTGGTCATTTCCATGGATGGCACCGCAGTAGAAGGGTTTGTGGATGTCTCACCTATGGTGCTGGTAAATAGTGGGTTAAATGGTGTTCCAGCCATAATGGTGGTTGGTGGTAATATAACGTAGTTTTCGGATTCTGCCTCAGAATCAGATGTGAAGTGAGGTGTGTTAGAATCGGATGACCGTCTGGTTGACCGACGATGTGTCGAATCAAGGGATAAGGCTCTGCGTCTGTGACATGGAGAGCCAAGTAGACTAAACTCTGGGAGTTCTCCTTGAAGACGACGAGAGCGTCTAAAATTCTCAATGGTGAGTATTAAGCATTGTGTAAAAAATCTGTTTAAGTATCAGGTGGTGATATATATAAAAAACTCAAAACCCTAATGCAACCAAGGGTGCAAGAAGGGGAGTGAAAATGAAGGCACTCAGGCAAAAAAATCATCCTCAAAAAATGCACTTATTGTAGCAGCTGTGCTAGAATAAGTGGAGGGATGCAAAAAATGGTCAGAATACCAACATGCAAACAGCTTCTAGAAAAAATAGGTGTAACTAGACCAAAGGTAGGTTGAATCATGCAAACAACTACCTAAAAGTATTGTGAATCAACAAATGATATTCTCTGCAAGGTGATGAAATCCAAGTCAGACAATATGAGTGTTGAGACAACGGCTAGATATCCCCCTACCGGGAGGGACACCGGGTAATCAATCCTAATGTCAAAACCCGATAATTTCCGAAAAATTTAAAATTTTTTAAGATAGCAATAAATGTTACTAAATGCATTCCTTGATCTGTTTGATTTAGTTAAGGGGATCAAAGCTATGTCTGAGTAATCTGTCTTTGTACTAAATTTTTCTACTGTGTGTCTTATTTATCGTTACTGATGGTTTTTATGTTTGCAACCACAAGGGGGAGTTGTCATCGCAGACTGGGCTTACTTAGCTTCCGAGCTAATGCATCCAAATGTCTTTCATTTACAGGTATACAGGTAAAGTACGGGTCGCTGCAATTACTTTTTAAAGCATTATATTTCCTTTACTTGTACCAACGTCCAGTAAAGTTTAATCATGCAAGATGGGTTGTCAAAAGTAAAAAGGTAGAAGTTTTATTCCTGTAATATTCATATATTCTTACTATTAGAGAGTTGACCACTTTTGCATGAGCATAGGATAGATATTTGTTCTTTATCGGGCTGTCTTAATTCCACCATGGAGTACTGTTCGTTGATATTATTATTGTGTTGTAATAATATATTTTATCTATCATTATATAATGTCACGGGAAAATGGAAATCAAACCATTTGCTTAGCTGTTGTTACTGTGTGATTAATGAATACACTTACAAGGTCTAGAAATTGGCAATGTAATTTACTTATTACTTGCATTGTATAATAATATGTCAGTTCATATTTTCTTCCTTCCTCTATTTCTAGAATAACATCGGTCTGAGTTTTGTTCAAATCCCCTGTTGTATAAATCGCGGAGTAAAGGTTTAATCTACACAAAAAAATTAGGGATTCAAGGATATTACCCTATGTCTTGGTTATTAAAGGATGACCTAGGATAATTGTATCGATCCCACTTATAAGGACTCCATGCAAAAATTCTATTACTCATGCTTATTTATTATTTTTATTTACAACTTAATGGATAAACCTTTGGTGTCTCGGATACCATTGTCATATGTATAATTCAATTGATTGTATGGCAGGTATATATTTTATTTGTGCACCGTGCAAGTTCGATATTGTTGGTTTCAATATGTAACTACTAAATAGTCTTAAGCATGGTATCACGACCTTGTAAAAGTCACCCCTGCTATGATTGAGGTTTGTCAATTTGCAATTTTTAAATGATTGTAAGAATGATTGGGATCACTTCATAGACTATAGGTGTCGACCCACAGCATGCATAAATTTAAAGGGTGACGTGTTTGTTTCTACGACAAGTGTTGGGAATATTTAAGTGTGCCTCAACCCTAACTGGGCACATTTCCCTCGCCTTCAGGCTCGGCCTCCCTGTGAAACCCTCCTGTCCGAACCCCATCGATACGTTATGAGTATGGTCTTACTGTATCTGTGATCCTCTAGGCTTGTGGTCTATGTTCTAAGAGTGTCAATATACTGTGTTAATGGCACTGTAGTCGGTTGATATCCCAGGGTTTTTATCCTTTTTAAATGTCAAGTTCACCTTGCCTCTGCGTTCCAACAACCCTCGGCTTAGTTCGGTTGCAGCTTCCATTTTGGTAGTTACCCTAGTCCCTTCCAGCTTGTGGCTTGCATTAATGATAATGGGGTTCTTACACTCATCATAGTTGTGGTTTCCATACTGAATACAGTGCTTCAACTACTACCCAAGCTCGGTAAGTTACAGGTCTTCATCATTGTATTTATATTTAAAGATTGGATTTCTTATATCTCCGTGTTTATTAACTGGTAGCAAAATGTGAATACAGGACCTATCTGCTCGTGATGGTGTACAGGGCGCTTCCTTCAAATCGGTGGGCTTGTCCGGGAAAGCCTGGTCGATAGCCATGGCATTCCTTCTTGTTGGTTGTAGGTTTTGGGTTTGTGTTGCGTAAGAGGATATAGGGTTTACAGCAGTGTTTTTTATGCGTTGTAATGATAAGTTAAGGGCGTAGATCCCG
This sequence comes from Larix kaempferi, assembly GCA_027924585.1. Taxonomy (NCBI): domain Eukaryota; kingdom Viridiplantae; phylum Streptophyta; class Pinopsida; order Pinales; family Pinaceae; genus Larix; species Larix kaempferi. The sequence goes on from BSBM01000593.1 coordinate 365,332, forward strand.
GGTCGTATAGAATATTACGTCTATGGTTAAAATTGTAATTTCTAGTTTTTATTATTGTGTTGATAACTCCTGTGGAGGAATTACTGTAAAAAATTTGGAGCTGGCCTATAGGTGGCATTATGGCCTCGTAGTTTTTAATACCGGCTCAAACAAAAGCATTCAGGGTTTATTAATGCGTGTTAGATATTAACAATACCTGTAAAAACGTGTTCTATTGAAAACTTGTATGTGTTCTCCTGTATGATTTTAATTGGTGTTGATGCATAGGTTTGTGATTCCTATGCTCTCGTAGATGTTTATATTAGGTACTTAAACTGCTGCCGTAAGTAAAACTCAGTGTCTGCAACCCTGGTGTTTATTTTTAAAAGGAAAAGCAAGCAGAAGGAAATAGGGTTCTACACGACCTCTGCTGTCGTGGATGGTTTTTTGTGATTGTGAAAAATGAATTAAAGGAACTCGATACTGAGTTCGGAATAAGGGTTTTGCTGTTTCATGTTTTGTTTTTACTAGTTGATGCTATCGTTGTGAATTCCTTCTGTTGATAGTCATGAAACTAACAAGAGATAATGTAATAATACAGACGCTCGGCAATGAGCAAAAACTACTGTGCTGAGTGTTTAGTGTTGTAAATAAAATCTGTCAAATAAGTGAGTCAATTGGAAGTTAATAATACCTTTAAAGAGCTCCATGCCGAGCCTAAGAGGTTCCTGCTAAACCCATTGTTTTAATTATAAACGTCTCAGTAGGGTTATGTGAAAAGAGGGAACTCGACATTGAGCTGTAAAACTGTTCTCTCTGTTTGGTTTGGTTTATGTTTTCTCTGCTAATCAAATTTTTACTGTTTAAACAAATGTAATAATTTCCTATTGTTAATAACTAAAGTAATAGGGTTTAAATTCGAAATAAAAATGGTGGTTTGGTTCAAATGATAACTCTGTGGATAAGATTTTTGAATGAGATATTTAAATCAATAATTAAGTTAAGACTCTGTCGATACTGTGCATTCTCATGAAGAATTTGAGCTCGCTAGCGAACAAAAGAAATACAGTACTAAAAAAAAATTTATGACTAAAAGGAAATAAAATCACTGTGTTGTATAAGCTCAGCCTCGAGCTAATTATTGTTTTTGTCTTTATTTCATTATGTTTGAAAGTAAATAACTAGGTCAAACTTTACTGACGGTTGCTGGTTTAAATGGTCAATTATTTTGTTTAGTTTAAAATTTTGTCGAAAGAAACAAAATAGTTTAAAGGGTAAAAAAAATATGGCTAAACTGTGGTTCAGTTTGATAATGAGTCAATAAGGGTTCTGTCAGTCTTTTCGTATGTTATGTCAGTAGATAAATAAACTTACTAAAAATAATCTGGATCGTTCATCCTTATAACAGATATTGATAAAACACCTGTTAGCTAGGATTTTTGTGTTTGGTAAGAATTATTGGATTTAAAACTGATCTATTCTTAACTAGGGTTTACACTTTGACACACATACCCTTACTGTAGCTATAAAAGTCGTGCAAATATAACTATACTGCTAACGATAATTACAATAACAAACTAGGTTAAAATTTACTAAGGCTTACAGTATTACTACTGTATGGCATGCATTGCAATTATTTTCTCTGCAAGATAATAATAATAATTTGAAAGAATGCTGAAACATAGTAATTAAATCTATCACTAAAAATCAGGGATTGCAAACTTATAATGAATTAAATACTACTCAGCTATAACAAAAATAACATAACATACAATCATTTATATTTAATAAACAAACAGGAGTAGGTAGCAGAACCTGTTCAAACTGAGGACAACAACAGCAATGGGAGGCTGTTCCTCCCTACCAATTCCTGGAGAGTGCCCAGACAGCACTTCTCAGGACCCCGGAGCTTGCTCTGGTCTCCCTGGCTGGAATTAGGTGTAGCAAAACAATTCACTCAGCCAAACAGCTAAACTGGAACCAAGTTACTGCAGCATCTCATATCAAACACTCCCTTACTGTATTTTCCCTCTTCATCAATGGGACTCCTGAATAGCATTCATATGAATGTATTCTCCCTCCAGAACTATGTTGAACCCCCAGCTCAATTCATTGAGTACTATTTAAAAGATTGCCTAGGTCTTAGTTGGGTTAACTGTCATTAATGAGCCACATGCTCAGATTCCACTTTCTTGGGGAATCATGACCCCAAAATATAGGGAAGTTGCCACCTGCAACTTAGCAAGTGTTTGAGGATGCTGCCACTTGTATTTTTCCTTTCCACCTAGTTCCATCCACCAGTTAGACCAGTAACTTCTTTTAACAGCTCTCCCATGCTGTTGTCTCCATAATTTATTTATTAGTAATGAAATATTCAGAATTTACATTCCATTTCTAGTGACTCTGTTGAGTCATCAATTCCTACTTAGCATTAAATTTAACATAATGTCTCAGGAATATAAATAAAATAATTACATTATTTTTGCAAAATTGGGGTATGTGACATACACACCCCCTTAAAATGTAACATCGTCCTCGATGTTAGTTATTCTTCATCCTCAGCCACCTGCTGGAATAGATTTGGGTATGCTTCCCGCATCTTACTTTCCAGTGCCCAGGTAGCTTCTTCAGGACTAAGGTGCTTGCATTGCACCTTCAGCTGTCCAATGGTGCGGTTCCGCAGAGTAATTTCCCTCCTCCCGAGGAAACAATCCGGTTCCACCAGAACTTCCCCTTCTGGTTCTACCCGTACAATGTTCCAATCAATAACATGAGTAGTATCATGAACATACTTTTTCAGAACAGAAATATGAAAAACATTGTGTACTTTTAAATTAGGTGGTAGGGCTAGCTGATAAGCAACTTGACCGATCCTAGATAAAATTTCAAATGGACCACAGTAATGTGGCACTAATTTTGCACAACTTCCCAGTCTTAGGGAGCTCTTCTTTGGCCTTACCTTGATGAACACATGTTCACCTACCTGGAACTCTTTAGGAGTTCTTTTCAAATCTGCTTGACTTTTTTGCCTATCCTGGGCAACCTTCAAATTTACCCGCACTTGTTTCACAATCTGTTCCATCTCTTTTAATAAATCAGGTCCTAACACTAATCTATCTACTGGATTACTCCAAGAGATAGGATTGTTACATTTAGGTCCATACAGAATTTCAAAAGGACTAAACTTAGCTGACGATTGATAACTGTTATTGTATGCAAATTCTGCTAAATGTAAATAATCCTCCCACTTACCTGGTTGATCTTTAACATACATCCTTAGCAGATCTTCTAATACCTGATTAACTTTTTCAGTTTGTCCATCCGTCTGAGGATGGAAAGAAGTGCTGAAATTTAGTGTGGTGTTTAATCCTTTAAACAAGGATTTTTAGAAATTCCCTGTGAATTTAGGATCCCTTTCTGAAATAATAATTTTTAGAACACCATGTAACCGAAAAATCTGTTTCAGAAAAATATCAGCTATGTTTGCAGCCTTGTAAGTTGTTTTAACAGGAATAAAGTGCGCTGATTTACTTAATTTATCTACCACTACCATAATTGAATCATTCTGATTCTGATTTTTGGGTAATCCCGTAAGGAAATCTAAACTAATTATCTCCCACTTACAGTTGGGAATAGGTAAAGGTTGCAACAACCCAGCTGGATTTTGGTGTTCTGTTTTCACTTGTTGGCAGTCCAAACATCTAGCTATATACTCAGCTGTTTCAGATTTCATATTAGGCCAAAAATATTCTTTTCTCAACATGGTGACAGTCTTCTGGTAGCCTGGATTCCTTGAGTAAGGGGTTTTATGAATTTCATCCAGAATTAACAGTTTAACTTTAGGTGCATTCGGAACATACAGCCTGTCTTTAAACAATAAAAATCCATCTTCATTTAGACTATAACCCTTTATCAAACTTTCTGTGGGTGCTTCTTTAGCTCTAGCTTGTAAGTGCTGATAATTTTCATCTGATTTTATCCCTTCAGCCAACTGTTGATTCAAATTAGAGGTATAAGTGCTTCTAGCTGATACAAAATTCAGCCTTGCATTTCTGCTCAAAGCATCAGCCACCTTATTTTCCTTTCCTTTTATGTGCTGAATTTCGAAATCATATTCACTTAAGAAGGCCAACCACCTAGCTTGTCTTGCATTTAAATTAGGCTGATCTAAATGGTATTTCAGACCTTTATTATCAGTCATTAAAGTAAATTTTCTGCCTATTAAGTGCTGTCGCTACATCTTTAAAGCATGGATAACAGCAGCCAATTCCAAATCATAAGTTGCATAATTCTTTTCGTCAATATTCAGCTTCCTGGATTCATAGGCAATGGCATGCCCATCCTGAGTCAGCACTCCGCCTAAACCATCATTACAAGCATCGGTGCAAACCACGAAATCCTTATTAGGATCTGCTATTCTTAGACTAGGCGCAGTTGTTAATAAGGTTTTAAGCTTTTTAAAACTTTCCTCACACTTCAAGTTCCAATCAAACTTCTTTCCTTTCTTTTGCAAGGAAGTGATTGGGTTGGCTATTTTTGAAAAGCCTTCAATGAATCTCCAGTCATAACCGGTAATTCCCATGAACGATCTAACATCTGTTATGTCTTTTGGTACTGGCCACTCTTCAATTGCCCGGATCTTTTCAGGATCAACTGAAATCCCTTCCTTGGTGACTACATGTCCTAAGTACTGGATTTCATCTTTGAAAAAGTCACACTTACTGAACTTCGCAAAGAGCTGCTGCTCTCGTAGTTCTTGTAAGACTATCCGTAAATGTTCTTTATGCTCCGTTTCATTCTTAGAATAAACTAAAATGTCATCGATGAATACGACAACAAATTTATCTAAGTACTTATGCATTATGTTATTCATTAAGCACATAAAGACAGTTGGGGCATTAGTAAGCCCAAATGGCATTACGACAAATTCGTAATGTCTGTACCTTGTTCTAAAAGCTATTTTGAGAATGTCTTCTTCTTTAATCCTCACCTGATGATAACCCGATCTCAGGTCTATCTTAGAGAACACCGTAGCTCCACGTAGCTGATCAAACAGATCATCTATTCGAGGTAATGGATACCTGTTTTTAATCGTCATCTTGTTCAGCTGACGGTAATCTATGCAAAGTCGCATAGTTCCGTCCTTCTTTTTAACAAAAATTACTGGTGGTCCCCAAGGGGATACACTGGGTCGAATGTAATTCTTGTCTATTAACTCCTTTAACTGAGTTTTTAATTCATTAATCTCCAAAATATTCATACGATACGGAGCTTTTGAACTGGGTACAGCACCTGGTACAAGTTCAATTGTAAAGTCCAGTTCTCTTTTGGGAGGCAATCCTGGGATTTCCTCCGGGAAAACATCAATGAATTCATTTACTACAGGGATATCCTCTACTGTTATCTTGCTGCCTTCAAACTTATCTGTTTCATCTATAATAGTTACAGCATAGGCTTTACACCCTTTTATGACTGCCCTTTTAAGTTGTAAAGCAGAAATCTGCCTGACTACTATTTTCCTAGGAAGACCCATAACAGTTACAGGCTGTCCATTACTGTTTACACATCTAAAAGTTTTGTCAAAGTAGTTTAAAACTACCCTATGCTGTTGTAACTAGTCCATCCCGATAAGTATGTCATAAGAGCCAAGTGGCAGAATATTTAATTGAATAGTAGTTTGAAAATCATTCATATCTAAAGTACATTCTTTAACATAACAGTTTACTTTCCTTTTTGCCCCAGTAGCTAGTTGTACAGACCAGGAATTATCAAACCTTTCAACAGTTAGATTACATTTTTCTAGTAGCTGGGGTGAAATATAGCTAAGACTAGCACCTGGATATATTAAAATAGTTACAGGGGTTTTGTTAATCATACCTCCTACTTCCACCATGGAAGTTTGATAGTCAGCTTGGCGGTTTTCCAACGCTGCATTGATTCGGGGCATAGTCCCTGCAAAGTCTCCAACAGTCATTTCATCTTGAACCGTATGAATATTGCTGATTTGTTTCTTTCTATTTGGGCAAACTGAAGTATAATGTGGGCCATTACACTCCCAGCACTTAACAGGCTCCTTCCATTCAAAATTCTTAGTGTAATTTCCGTGATTGTTAGGAACCTCCTTACTGCCCTTGAAGTTACTGGAATTATTAGTAACTCCATTTTTGCTCCCCTGGAAGTTTTTACCATTAAACAGGGTTCTGTTCTTGTTATTTTTGAAGCTTTTTTGGGTACAAACACCTTTTTCCTGTACTCAGGCTGATTGCTGTTCTTTTTAGCTTTCCAGCTGGCTATCCCTTCTTTCTTTTTATTCTGTTCATAACAAAAATTAGCCTTCCGCATAGCCTCTTCCAGCGTTTTGGGGTTATCATATTCAATTCTGTCCTTTATATGATAGGGCAGACAGCTAAGAAACCACTGTAAGTTTGGTTTCTCTTCGACAAAATACGGCACATACCTCAACAGACTTAAGAACTTACTGTTTAAGTCCTTCATCGTCATAGATCCTAGTTTTAATTCATAAAATTCCTTGGCCCTCTCTTCATAATACTGTTCTGACAGAATTTTCTTTTTGAAGTACCTTTTAAAAGTACTCCAATTGACTTCTTTTTCTTTAATCCCCTTGACCCTTTTCAGGTCTTGCCACCATATGTCCGCCTTTCCAGAAAGGTTGTAGATGGCCATTCGTGCCTTCAGCTGATTTGAATAGTTATAAATCTGGAAATATTTTCTCATCCCGGATAACCAGGATTCTGCCTCTTCTCCTGTTTCAGATTCTCCGTTGAAAGTTGGGGGTTTTATTTTCTTAAACTCCCCGGAAATCTCTTCATAAGGCCTGTACTTTTTCCTTCTATTGTGCAGCTCAGCTTCACTGCTGTCACTAGTAGTGCGATAACTGTGTTGGTCCCTTCTTTCTTCAGATGATGAACTGCTATCAGATTTAGCTGGTTTCATCCTTTTAGACCCTCTTTGATGGCTAGATTCTTCTGAGTCAGCTCTTTTGCTCCTTCCTTCTGTCTGAAATTTTTCTATCAATAACCGATTTAGCTGCTCTTGAGTTTTCAGAATTCTTTCATTATCCTTCTTGAATGTTTCTATTTTTGTCTTTAAACCTTTTATGGTTTGCAACAGTTCCGAGGAGTGAGCAATTACCTCCTCTGTCACAGGTTCTCTCGACATCTGTCTTGTCGCAGTGTTTGGAGATTCCTCCTTAGCATATTCTCCCAGTTTTTCCATACCTGCCTGTTAGATTCAGAAAAGAAATTTTCTGCTCTGTCTTTACGAAACAGAAAGTATAAGTTAGTACATAACATATATATATATAATTTTATTGTCATTTGCACTATTCCGCGGAAACTAGTGGAGCCATATGAAGGCCTAGTGTCTGAACCATGCTCTGATACCACATGTCAAAACCCGATAATTTCCGAAAAATTTAAAATTTTTTAAGATAGCAATAAATGTTACTAAATGCATTCCTTGATTTGTTTGATTTAGTTAAGGGGATCACAGCTATGTCTGAGTAATCTGTCTTTGTACTAAATTTTTCTACTGTGTGTCTTATTTATCGTTACTGATGGTTTTTCTGTTTGCAACCACAAGGGGGAGTTGTCATCGCAGACTGGGCTTACTTAGCTTCCGAGCTAATGCATCCAAATGTCTTTCATTTACAGGTATACAGGTAAAGTATAGGTCGCTGCAATTACTTTTTAAAGCATTATATTTCCTTTACTTGTACCAACGTCCAGTAAAGTTTAATCATGCGAGACGGGTTGTCAAAAGTAAAGAGGTAGAAGTTTTATTCCTCTAATATTCATATATTCTTACTATTAGAGAGTTGCCCACTTTTGCATGAGCATAGGATAGATATTTGTTCTTTATCAGGCTGTCTTAATTCCACCATGGAGTACTGTTCGTTGATATTATTATTGTGTTGTAATAATATCTTTTATCTATCATTATATAATGTCACGGGAAAATGGAAATCAAACCATTTGCTTAGTTGTTGTTACTGTGTGATTAATGAATACACTTACAAGGTCTAGAAATTGGCAATGTAATTTACTTATTACTTGCACTGTATAATAATATGTCAGTTCATATTTTCTTCCTTCCTCTATTTCTAGAATAACACCGGTCTGAGTTTTGTTCAAATCCCCTGTTGTATAAATCGCGGAGTCAAGGTTTAATCTATACAAAAAAATTAGGGATTCAAGGATATTACCCTATGTCTTGGTTATTAAAGGATGACCTAGGATAATTGTATCGATCCCACTTATAAGGACTCCATGCAAAAATTCTATTACTCATGCTTATTTATTATTTTTATTTACAACTTAATGGATAAACCTTTGGTGTCTTGGATACCATTGTCATATGTATAATTCAATTGATTATATGGCAGGTATATATTTTATTTGTCCACCGTGCAAGTTCGATATTGTTGGTTTCAATATGTAACTACTAAATAGTCTTAAGCATGGTATCACGACCTTGTAAAAGTCACCCCTGCTATGATTGAGGTTTGTCAATTTCCAATTTTTAAATGATCGTAAGAATGATTGGGATCACTTCATGGACTATAGGTGTCGACCCACAGCATGCAAAAATTTAAAGGGCAACGTGTTTGTTTCTACGCCAAGTGTTGGGAATATTTAAGTGTGCCTCAACCCTAACTGGGCACATTTCCCTCGCCTTCGGGCTCGGCCTCCCTGTGAAACCCTCCTGTCCGAACCCCATCAATACGTTATGAGTATGGTCTTACTGTATCTGTGATCCTCCAGGATTGTGGTCTATGTTATAAGAGTGTCAATATATTGTGTTAATGGCATTGTAGTTGGTTGATATCCCAGGGTTTTTATCCTTTTTAAATGTCAAGTTCACCTTGCCTCTGCGTTCCAACAACCCTCGGCTTAGTTCGGTTGGAGCTTCCATTTTGGTAGCTACCCTAGTCCCTGCTAGCTTGTGGCTTGCATTAATGATAATGGGGTTCTTACACTCATCATAGTTGCGGTTTCCATACTGAATACAGTAGTTCAACTACTACCCAAGCTCGGTAATTTATAGGTCTTCATCATTGTATTTATATTTAAAGATTGGATTTCTTATATCTCCGCGTTTATTAACTGGTAGCAAAATGTGAATACAGGAAATCTCTGTTCGCGATGGTGTACAAGGCGCTTCCTTCAAATCGGTGGGCTTCTCCGGGTAAGCCTGGTCGATAGCCATGGCATTCCTTCTTGTTGGTTGTAGGTTTTGGGTTTGTGTTGCGTAAGAGGATATAGGGTTTACAGCAGTGTTTGTTATGCGTTGTAATGATAAGTTAAGGGCGTAGATCTCGGGTCATATAGAATGTTACGGCTATGTTTAAAATTGTAATTTCTAGTTTTTATTATTGTGTTGATAAATCCTGTGGAGGAATTACTGTAAAAACTTTGGAGCTGGCCTGTAGGTGGCATTATGGCCTCGTAGTTTTTAATACCGGCTCAAACAAAAGCATTTAGGGTTTATTAATGTGTGTTAGATATTAACAATACCTGTAAAAACAAGTTTTGTTGAAAACTTGTATGTGTTCTCCTGTATGATTTTAATTGGTGTTGATGCATAGGTTTGTGATTCCTATGCTCTCGTAGATCTTTATATTAGGTACTTACACTGCTGTCGTAAGTAAAACTTAGTGTCTGCAACCCTGGTGTTTATTTTTTAAAGGAAAAGCAAGCAGAAGGAAATAGGGTTCTACACGACCTCTGCTGTCGTGGATGGTTTTTGTGATTGTGAAAAATGAATTAAAGGAACTCGATACTGAGTTCGGAATAAGGGTTTTGCTGTTTCGTGTTTTGTTTTTACTAGTCGATGCTATCGTTGTGAATTCCTTCTGTTGATAGTCATGAAACTAACAAGAGATAATGTAATAATACAGACGCTCGGCAATGAGCAAAAACTACTGTGCTGAGTGTTTAGTGTTGTAAATAAACTCTGTCAAATAAGTGAGTCAATGGGAAGTTAATAATACCTTTAAAGAGCTCCATGCCGAGCCTAAGAGGTTCTTGCTAAACCCATTGTTTTAATTATAAACTTCTCAGTAGGGTTTTGTGAAAAGAGGGAACTCGACACTGAGCTGTAAAACTGTTCTCTCTGTTTGGTTTGGTTTATGTTTTCTCTGCTAATCAAATTTTACTGTTTAAACAAATGTAATAATTTCCTATTGTTAATAAATAAAGTAATAGGGTTTAAATTCGAAATGAAAATGGTGGTTTGGTTCAAATGATAACTCTGTGGATACGATTTTTGAATGAGATGTTTAAATCAATTTTTAAGTTAAGACTCTGTCGATACTGTGCATTCTCATGAAGAATTTGAGCTCGCTAGCGAACAAAAGAAATACAGTACTAAAAAAAAATTTATGACTAAAAGGAAATAAAATCACTGTGTTGTATAAGCTCAGCCTCGAGCTAATTATTGTTTTTGTCTTTATTTCATTCTGGTTGAAAGTAAATAACTAGGTCAAACTTTACTGACGGTTGCTGGTTTAAATGGTCAATTATTTTGTTTAGTTTAAAATTTTGTCGAAAGAAACAAAATAATTTAAAGGGTAAAAAAAATATGGCTAAACTGTGGTTCAGTTTGATAATGAGTCAATAAGGGTTCTGTCAGTATTTTCATATGTTCTGTCAGTAGATAAATAAACTTACTAAAAATAATCTGGATCATTCATCCTTATAACAGATATTGATAAAACACCTGTTAGCTAGGATTTTTGTGTTTGGTAAGAATTACTGGATTTAAAACTGATCTATTCTTAACTAGGGTTTACACTTTGACACACAAACCCTTACTGTAGCTATAAAAGTCCTGCAAATATAACTATACTGCTAACGATAATTACAATAACAAACTAGGTTAAAATTTACAAAATTTACTAAGGCTTACAGTATTACTACTGTATGGCATGCATTGCAATTATTTTCTCTGCAAGATAATAATAATAATTTGAAAGAATGCTGAAACATAGTAATTAAATCTATCACTGAAAATCAGGGATTGCAAACTTATAATGAATTAAATACTACTCAGTTATAACAAAGATAACACAACATACAATCATTTATATTTAATAAACAAACAGGAGTAGGTAGCAGAACCTGTTCAAACTGAGGACAACAACAGCAATGGGAGGCTGTTCCTCCCTACCAATTCCTGGAGAGTGCCCAGACAGCACTTCTCAGGACCCCCGAGCTTGCTCTGGTCTCCCTGGCTGGAACTAGGTGTAGCAAAACAATTCACTCAGCCAAACAGCTAAACTGGAACCAAGTTACTGCAGCATCTCATATCAAACACTCCCTTACTGTATTTTCCCTCTTCGTCAATGGGACTCCTGAATAGCATTCATCTGAATGTATTCTACCTCCAGAACTATGTTGAACCCCCAGCTCAGTTCATTGAGTACTATTTAAAAGATTGCCTAGGTATTAGTTGGGTTAACTGTCATTAATGAGCCACCTACTCAGATTCCACTTTCTTGGGGAATCATGACCCCAAAATATAGGGAAGTTGCCACCTGCAACTTAGGAAGTGTTTGAGGATGTTGCCACTTGTCTTTTGCCTTTCCAACTAGTTCCATCCACCAGTTAGACCAGTAACCTCTTTTAACAGCTCTCCCATGCTGTTGTCTCCATAATTTATTTATTAATAATGAAATATTCAGAATTTACATTCAATTTCTCGTGACTCTGCTGAGTCATCAATTCCTACTTAGCATTAAATTTAACATAATTTCTCAGGAATATAAATAAAATAATTACATTATTTTTGCAAAATTGGGGTATGTGACATACACACCCCCTTAAAATGTAACATCGTCCTTGATGTTACTTATTCTTCATCCTCAGCCACCTGCTGGAATAGATTTGGGTATGCTTCCCGCATCTTACTTTCTAGTTCCTAGGTAGCTTCTTCAGGACTAAGGTGCTTCCATTGCACCTTCAGCTGTCCAATGGTGCGGTTCCGCAGAGTAATTTCCCTCCTCCCGAGGATACATTCCGGTTCCACCAGAACTTCCCCTTCTGGTTCTACTTGTACAATGTTCCAGTCAATAACATGAGTAGTATCATGAACATACTTTTTCAGAACAGAAATATGAAAAACATTGTGTACTTTTAAATTAGGTGGTAGGGCTAGCTGATAAGCAACTTGACCAATCCTAGATAAAATTTCAAATGGACCACAGTAACGTGGCACTAATTTTGCACAACTTCCCAGTCTTAGGGAGCTCTTCTTTGGCCTTACCTTGACGAACACATGTTCACCTACCTGGAACTCTTTAGGAGTTCTTTTCAAATCTGCTTGACTTTTTTGCTGATACTGGGCAACCTTCAAATTTACCTGCACTTGTTTCACAATCTGTTCCATCTCTTTTAATACATCAGGTCCTAACACTAATCTATCTACTGGATTACTCCAACAGATAGGAGTGTTACATTTACGTCCATACAGAATTTTAAAAGGACTAAACTTAGCTAACGATTGATAACTGTTATTGTATGCAAATTCTATTAAATGTAAATAATCCTCCCACTTACCTGGTTGATCTTTAACATACATCCTTAGCAGATCTTCTAATACCTGATTAACTTTTTCAGTTTGTCCGTCCGTCTGAGGATGGAAAGAAGTGCTGAAATTTAGTGTGGTGTTTAATCCTTTAAACAAGGATTTCCAGAAATTCACTGTGAATTTAGGATCCCTGTCTGAAATAATAATTTTTGGAACACCATGTAACCGAAAAATTTGTTTCAGAAAAATATCAACTATGTTTGCAGCCTTGTAAGTTGTTTTAACAGGAATAAAGTGTGCTGATTTACTTAATTTATCTACCACTACCATAATTGAATCATTCTGATGCTAATTTTTGGGTAATCCCATAATGAAATATAAACTAATTATCTCCCACTTCCAGTTGGGAATAGGTAAAGGTTGCAGCAACCCAGCTGGATGTTGGTGTTCTGTTTTCACTTGTTGGCAGTCCAAACATCTAGCTATATACTCGGTTGTTTCAGATTTCATATTAGGCCAAAAATATTCTTTTCTCAACATGGTGACAGTCTTCTGGTAGCCTGGATGCCCTGAGTAAGGGGTTTTATGAATTTCATCCAGAATTAACAGTTTAACTTTAGGTGCATTCGGAACATACAGCCTGTCTTTAAACAATAAAAATCCATCTTCATTTAGACTATAACCCTTTATCAAACTTTCTGTGGGTGCTTCTTTAGCTGTAGCTTGTAAGTGCTGATAATTTTCATCTGATTTTATCCCTTCAGCCAACTGTTCATTCAAATCAGAGGTATAAGTGCTGCTAGCTGATACAAAATTCAGCCTTGCATTTCTGCTCAAAGCATCAGCCACCCTATTTTCCTTTCCTTTTATGTGCTGAATTTCGAAATCATATTCACTTAAGTAGGCCAACCACCTGGCTTGTCTTGCATTTAAATTAGGTTGATCTAAAAGGTATTTCAGACCTTTATTATCAGTCATTAAAGTAAATTTTCTGCCTATTAAGTGGTGTCGCGACATCTTTAAAGCATGGATAACAACAGCCAATTCCAAATCATAAGTGGCATAATTCTTTTCGTGAATCTTCAGCTTCCTGGATTCATAGGCAATGACATGCCCATCCTGAGTCAGCACTCCGCCTAAACCATCATTACAAGCATCGGTGCAAACCACGAAATCCTTATTAGGATCTGCTATTCTTAGAATAAGCGCAGTTGTTAATAAGGTTTTTAACTTCTTAAAACTTTCCTCACACTTCAAGTTCCAATCAAACTTCTTGCCTTTCTTTTGCAAGGAAGTGATTGGGTTGTCTATTTTTGAAAAGCCTTCAATGAATCTCCGGTAATAACCGGTAATTCCCATGAAGGATCTAACATCTGTTACGTCTTTTGGTACAGGCCACTCTTCAATTGCCCGGATCTTTTCAGGATCAACTGAAATCCCTTCCTTGGTGACTACATGTCCTAAGTACTGCATTTCATCTTTGAAAAAGTCGCACTTCCTGAACTTCGCAAAGAGCTGCTGCTCTCGTAGTTCTTGTAAGACTATCCATAAATGTACTTTATGCTCCTTTTCATTCTTAGAATAAACTAAAATGTCATCGATGAATACGACAACAAATTTATCTAAGTACTTATGCATTATGTTATTCATTAAGCACATAAAGACAGCTGGGGCATTAGTAAGCCCAAATGGCATTACGACAAATTCGTAATGTCCGTACCTTGTTCTAAAAGCTGTTTTGAAAATGTCTTCTTCTTTAATCCTCACCTGATGATAACCCGATCTCAGGTCTATCTTAGAGAACACCGTAGCTCCACGTAGCTGATCAAACAGATCATCTATGCGAGATAACGGATACCTGTTTTTAATCGTCATCTTGTTCAGCTGACGGTAATCTATGCAAAGTCGCATATTTTCATCCTTCTTTTTAACAAAAATTACTGGTGCTCCCCAAGGGGATACACTGGGTTGAATGTAATTCTTGTCTATTAACTCCTTTAACTGAGTTTTTAATTCATTAATCTCCAAAATATTCATATGATACGGAGCTTTTGAACTGGGTACAGCACCTGGTACAAGTTCAATTGTAAAGTCCAGTTCTCTTTTGGGAGGCAATCCTGGGATTTCCTCCGGGAAAACATCAAAGAATTCATTTACTACAGGGATATCCTCTACTGTTATCTTGCTTCCTTCAAACTTATATGTTTCATCTGTAATAGTTACAACATAGGCTTTACACCCTTTTCTGACTGCCCTTTTAAGTTGTAAAGCAGAAATCTGCCTGAGTACTGTTTTCCTAGGAGGACCCCTAACAGTTACAGGCTGTCCATTACTGTTTACACATCTAAAAGTTTTGTCAAAGCAGTTTAAAACTACCCTATGCTGTTCTAACCAGTCCATCCCGATAAGTATGTCATAAGAGCCAAGTGGCAGAATATTTAATTGAATAGTAGTTTGAAAATCATTCATATCTAAAGTACATTTTTTAACATAACAGTTTACTTTCCTTTTTGCCCCAGTAGCTAGTTGTACAGACCAGGAATTATCAAACCTTTCAACAGTTAGATTACATTTTTCTACTAGCTGGGGTGAAATATAACTAAGACTAGCACCTGGATCTATTAAAATAGTTACAGGGTTTTTGTTAATCATACCTCCTACTTCCACCATGGAAGTTTCATAGTCAGCTTGGCGGTTTTCCAACGCTGCATTGATTCGGGGCATAGTCCCTGCAAAGTCTCCAACAGTCATTTCATCTTGAACCATATGAATATTGCTGATTTGTTTCTTTCTATTTGGGCAAACTGAAGCATAATGTGGGCCATTACACTCCCAGCACTTAACAGGCTCCTTCTGTTCAAAATTCTTAGTGTAATTTCCGTGATTGTTAGGAACCTCCTTGCTGCCCTTGAAGTTACTGGAATTATTAGTAACTCCATTTTTGCTCCCTTTGAAGTTTTTACCATTAAACAGGGTTCTGTTCTTGTTATTTTTGAAGCTTTTCTGGGGTACAAACTCCTTTTTCCTGTACTCAGGCTGATTGCTGTTCTTTTTAGCTTTCCAGCTGGCTATCCCTTCTTTCTTTTTATTCTGTTCATAACAAAAATTAGCCTTCCGCATAGCCTCTTCCAGCATTTTGGGGTTATCATATTCAATTCTATCCTTGATATGATAGGGCAGATAGCTAAGAAACTGCTGTAATTTTGGTTTCTCTTCGACAAAATACGGCACATACCTCAACAGACTTAAGAACTTACTGTTTAAGTCCTTCATCGTCATAGATCCTAGTTTTAATTCATAAAATTCCTTGGCCCTCTCTTCATAATACTGTTCGGACAGAAATTTCTTTTTGAAGTACCTTTTAAAAGTACTCCAATTGACTTCTTTTTCTTTAATCCCCTTGACCCTTTTCAGGTCTTGCCACCATATGTCCACCTTTCCAGAAAGGTTGTAGATGGCCATTCGTGCCTTCAGCTGATTTGAATAGTTATAAATCTGGAAATATTTTCTCATCCCAGATAACCAGGATTCTGCCTCTTCTCCTGTTTCAGATTCTCCATTGAAAGTTGGGGGTTTTATTTTCTTAAACTCCCCGGAAATCTCTTCATAAGGCCTGTACTTTTTCCTTCTATTGTGCAGCTCAGCTTCACTGCTGTCACTAGTAGTGCGATAACTGTGTTGTTCCCTTCTTTCTTCAGATGATGAATTGCTGTCAGATTTAGCTGGTTTCATCCTTTTAGACCCTCTTTGATGGCTAGATTCTTCTGAGTCAGCTCTTTTGCTCCTTCCTTCTGTCTGAAATTTTTCTATCAATAACTGATTTAGCTGCTCTTGAGTTTTCAGAATTCTTTCATTATCCTTCTTGACTGTTTCTATTTCTGTCTTTAAACCTTTTATGGTCTGCATCAGTTCCGAGGAGTGAGCAATTACCTCCTCTGTCACAGGTTCTCTCGACATCTGTCTTGTCGCAGTGTTTGGAGATTCCTCCTCAGCATATTCTCCCAGTTTTTCCATACCTGCCTATTAGATTCAGAAAAGAAATTTTCTGATCTGTCTTTACGAAACAGAAAGTATAAGTTAGTACATAACATATATATATAAAATTTTATTGTCATTTGCACTGTTCTGCGGAAACTAGTGGAGCCATATGAAGGCCTAGTGTCTGAACCATGCTCTGATACCACATGTCAAAACCCGATAATTTCCGAAAAATTTAAAAAATTTTAAGATAGAAATAAATGTTACTAAATGCATTCCTTGATCTGTTTGATTTAGTTAAGGGGATCATAGCTATGTCTGAGTAATCTGTCTTTGTACTAAATTTTTCTACTGTGTGTCTTATTTATCGTTACTGATGGTTTTTATGTTTGCAACCACAAGGGGGAGTTGTCATCGCAGACTGGGCTTACTTAGCTTCCGAGCTAATGCATCCAAATGTATTTCATTTATAGGTATACAGGTAAAGTATGGGTCGCTGCAATTACTTTTTAAAGCATTATATTTCCTTTACTTGTACCAACGTCCAGTAAAGTTTAATCATGCGAGACGGGTTGTCAAAAGTAAAAAGGTAGAAGTTTTATTCCTCTAATATTCATATATTCTTACTATTAGAGAGTTGACCACTTTTGCATGAGCATAGGATAGATATTTGTTCTCTATCAGGCTATCTTAATTCCACCATAGAGTACTGTTCGTTGATATTATTATTGTGTTGTAATAATATCTTTTATCTATCATTATATAATGTCACGGGAAAATGGAAATCAAACCATTTGCTTAACTGTTGTTACTGTGTGATTAATGAATACACTTACAAGGTCTAGAAATTGGCAATGTAATTTACTTATTACTTGCACTGTATAATAATATGTCAGTTCATATTTTCTTCCTTCCTCTATTTCTAGAATAACACCGGTCTGAGTTTTGTTCAAATCCCCTGTTGTATAAATCTCGGAGTCAAGGTTTAATCTACACAAAAAAATTAGGGATTCAAGGATATTACCCTATGTCTTGGTTATTAAAGGATGACCTAGGATAATTGTATCGATCCCACTTATAAGGACTCCATGCAAAAATTCTATTACTCATGCTTATTTATTATTTTTATTTACAACTTAACGGATAAACCTTTGGTGTCTCGGATACCATTGTCATATGTATAATTCAATTGATTGTATGGCAGGTATATATTTTATTTGTGCACCGTGCAAGTTCGATATTGTTGGTTTCAATATGTAACTACTAAATAGTCTTAAGCATGGTATCACGACCTTGTAAAAGTCACCCCTGCTATGATTGAGGTTTGTCAATTTGCAATTTTTAAATGATCGTAAGAATGTTTGGGATCACTTCATGGACTATAGGTGTCGATCCACAACATGCAAAAATTTAAAGGGCGACGTGTTTGTTTCTACGCCAAGTGTTGGGAATATTTAAGTGTGCCTCAACCCTAACTGGGCATATTTCCCTCGCCTTCGGGCTCAGCCTCCCTGTGAAAACCTCCTGTTCGAACCCCATCGATACGTTATGAGTATGGTCTTACTGTATCTGTGATCCTCCAGGATTGTGGTCTATGTTATAAGAGTGTCAATATACTGTGTTAATGGCACTGTAGTCGGTTGATATCCCAGGGTTTTTATCCTTTTTAAATGTCAAGTTCACGTTGCCTCTGCGTTCCAACAACCCTCGGCTTAGTTCGGTTCGAGCTTCCATTTTGGTAGCTACCCTAGTCCCTCCCAGCTTGTGGCTTGCATTAATGATAATGGGGTTCTTACACTCATCATAGTTGCGGTTTCCATACTGAATATAGTGCTTCAACTACTACCCAAGCTCGGTAAGTTATAGGTCTTCATCATTGTATTTATATTTAAAGATTTGATTTCTTATATCTCCGCGTTTATTAACTGGTAGCAAAATGTGAATACAGGACATGTCTGCTCGCGATGGTGTACAGGGCGCTTCCTTCAAATCGGTGGGCTTCTCCGGGTAAGCCTGGTCGATAGCCATGGCATTCCTTCTTGTTGGTTGTAGGTTTTGGGTCTGTGTTGCGTAAGAGGATATAGGGTTTATAGTAGTGTTTGTTATGCGTTGTAATGATAACTTAAGGGCGTAGATCCCGGGTCGTATAGAATGTTACGGCTATGTTTAAAATTGTAATTTCTAGTTTTTATTATTGTGTTGATAAATCCTGTGGAGGAATTACTGTAAAAACTTTGGAGCTGGCCTGTAGGTGGCACTATGGCCTCGTAGTTTTTAATACCGGCTCAAACAAAAGCATTCAGGGTTTATTAATGCGTGTTAGATATTAACAATACCTGTAAAAACAAGTTTTGTTGAAAACTTGTATGTGTTCTCCTATATGATTTTAATTGGTGTTGATGCATAGGTTTGTGATTCCTATGCTCTCGTAGATGTTTATATTAGGTACTTACACTGCTTCCGTAAGTAAAACTTAGTGTCTGCAACCCTGGTGTTTATTTTTAAAAGGAAAAGCAAGCAGAAGGAAATAGGGTTCTACACGACCTCTGCTATCGTGGATGGTTTTTGTGATTGTGAAAAATGAATTAAAGGAACTCGATACTGAGTTCGGAATAAGGGTTTTGCTGTTTCGTGTTTTGTTTTTACTAGTTGATGCTATCGTTGTGAATTCCTTCTGTTGATAGTCATGAAACTAACAAGAGATAATGTAATAATACAGACGCTCGACAATGAGCAAAAACTACTGTGCTGAGTGTTTAGTGTTGTAAATAAACTCTGTCAAATAAGTGAGTCAATTGGAAGTTAATAATACCTTTAAAGAGCTCGATGCCGAGCCTAAGAGGTTCCTGCTAAACAGATTGTTTTAATTATAAACTTCTCAGTAGGGTTTTGTGAAAAGAGGGAACTCGACACTGAGCTGTAAAACTGTTCTCTCTGTTTGGTTTGGTTTATGTTTTCTCGGCTAATCAAATTTTTACTGGTTAAAGAAATGTAATAATTTCCTATTGTTAATAAATAAAGTAATAGGGTTTAAATTTGAAATGAAAATGGTGGTTTGGTTCAAATGATAACTCTGTGGATACGATTTTTGAATGAGATGTTTAAATCAATTTTTAAGTTAAGACTCTGTCGATACTGTGCATTCTCATGAAGAATTTGAGCTCGCTAGCAAACAAAAGAAATACAGTACTAAAAAAAAATTTATGACTAAAAGGAAATAAAATCACTGTGTTGTATAAGCTCAGCCTCGAGCTAATTATTGTTTTTGTCTTTATTTCATTCTATTTGAAAGTAAATAACTAGGTCAAACTTTACTGACGGTTGCTGGTTTAAATGGTCAATTATTTTGTTTAGTTTAAAATTTTGTCGAAAGAAACAAAATAGTTTAAAGGGTAAAAAAAATATGGCTAAACTGTGGTTCAGTTTGATAATGAGTCAATAAGGGTTCTGTCAGTATTTTCGTGTTTTCTATCAGTAGATAATAAACTTACTAAAAATAATCTGGATCGTTCATCCTTATAACAGATATTGATAAAACACCTGTTAGCTAGGATTTTTGTGTTTGGTAAGAATTACTGGATTTAAAATTGATCTATTCTTAACTAGGGTTTATAGTTTGACACACATACCCTTACTGTAGCTCTAAAAGTCGTGCAAATATAACTATACTGCTAACGACTATTACAATAACAAACTAGGTTAAAATTTACAAAATTTACTAAGGCTTACAGTATTACTACTGTATGGCATGCATTGCAATTATTTTCTCTGCAAGATAATAATAATAATTTGAAAGAATGTTGAAACATAGTAATTAAATCTATCACTGAAAATAAGGGATTGCAAACTTATAATGAATTAAATACTACTCAGTTATAACAAAGATAACATAACATACAATCATTTATATTTAATAAACAAGCAGGAGTAGGTAGCAGAACCTGTTCAAACTGAGGACAACAAAAGCAATTGGAGGCTGTTCCTCCCTACCAATTACTGGAGAGTGCCCAGACAACACTTCTCAGGACCCCCGAGCTTGCTCTGGTCTCCCTGGCTGGAACTAGGTGTAGCAAAACAATTCACTCAGCCAAACAGCTAAACTGGAACCAAGTTACTACAGCATCTCATATCAAACACTCCCTTACTGTATTTTCGCTCTTCATCAATGGGACTCCTGAATAGCATTCATCTGAATGTATTCTCCCTCTAGAACTATGTTGAACCCCCAGCTCAGTTCATTGAGTACTATTTAAAAGATTTCCTAGGTCTTAGTTGGGTTAACTGTCATTAATGAGCCACTTACTCAGATTCCACTTTCTTGGGGAATCATGACCCCAAAATATAGGGAAATTGCCACCTGCAACTTAGGAAGTGTTTGAGGATGTTGCCACTTGTCGTTTTCCTTTCCACCTAGTTCCATCCACCAGTTAGACCAGTAACCTCTTTTAACAGCTCTCCCATGCTGTTGTCTCCATAATTTATTTATTAATAATGAAATATTCAGAATTTACATTCCATTTCTGGTGACTCTGCTGAGTCATCAATTCCTACTTAGCATTAAATTTAACATAATGTGTCAGGAATATAAATAAAATAATTACATTATTTTTTCAAAATTGGGGTATGTGACATACACACCCCCTTAAAATGTAACATCGTCCTCGATGTTACTTATTCTTCATCCTCAGCCACCTGCTGGAATAGATTTGGGTATGCTTCCCGCATCTTACTTTCCAGTTCCCAGGTAGCTTCTTCAGGACTAAGGTGCTTCCATTGCACCTTTAGCTGTCCAGTGGTGCAGTTCCGCAGAGTAATTTCCCTCCTCCCGAGGATACAATCCGGTTCCACCAGAACTTCCCCTTCTGGTTCTACCTGTACAATGTTCCAGTCAATAACATGAGTAGTATCATGAACATACTTTTTCAGAACAGAAATATGAGAAACATTGTGTACTTTTAAATTAGGTGGTAGGGCTAGCTGATAAGCAACTTGACCAATCCTAGATAAAATTTCAAATGGACCACAGTAACGTGGCGCTAATTTTGCACAACTTCCCAATCTTAGGGAGCTCTTCTTTTGCCTTACCTTGACGAACACATGTTCACCTACCTGGAACTCTTTAGGAGTTCTTTTCAAATCTGCTTGACTTTTTTGCCGATCCCAGGCAACCTTCAAATTTACCTGCACTTGTTTCACAATCTGTTCCATCTCTTTTAATAAATCAGGTCCTAAAACTAATCTATCTACTGGATTACTCCAAGAAATAGGAGTGTTACATTTACGTCCATACAAAATTTCAAAAGGACTAAACTTAGCTAACGATTGATAACTGTTATTGTATGCAAATTCTGCTAAATGTAAATAATCCTCCCACTTACCTGGTTGATCTTTAACATACATCCTTAGCAGATCTTCTAATACCTGATTAACTTTTTCAGTTTGTCCATCCTTCTGAAGATGGAAAGAAGTGCTGAAATTTAGTATGGTGTTTAATCCTTTAAACAAGGATTTCCAGAAATTCCCTGTGAATTTAGGATCCCATTCTGAAATAATAATTTTTGGAACACCATGTAACCGAAAAATCTGTTTCAGAAAAATATCAGCTATGTTTGCAGCCTTGTAAGTTGTTTTAACAGGAATAAAGTGTGCTGATTTACTTAATTTATCTACCACTACCATAATTGAATCATTCTGATGCTAATTTTTGGGTAATCCCGCAATGAAATCTAAACTAATTATCTCCCACTTCCAGTTGGGAATAGGTAAAGGTTGCAGCAACGCAGCTGGATGTTGGTGTTCTGTTTTCACTTGTTGGCAGTCCAAACATCTAGCTATATACTCGGTTGTTTCAGATTTCATATTAGGACAAAAATATTCTTTTCTCAACATGGTGACAGTCTTCTGGTAGCCTGGATGCCCTGAGTAAGGGGTTTTATGAATTTCATCCAGAATTAACAGTTTAACTTTAGGTGCATTCGGAACATACAGCCTGTCTTTAAACAATACAAATCCATCTTCATTTAGACTATAACCCTTTATCAGAATTTCTGTGGGTGCTTCTTTAGCTGTAGCTTGTAAGTGCTGATAATTTTCATCTGATTTTATCCCTTCAGCCAACTGTTCATTCAAATCAAAGGTATAAGTGCTGCTAGCTGATACAAAATTCAGCCTTGCATTTCTGCTCAAAGCATCAGCCACCTTATTTTCCTTTCCTTTTATGTGCTGAATTTCGAAATCATATTCACTTAAGAAGGCCAACCACCTGGCTTGTCTTGCATTTAAATTAGGTTGATCTAAAAGGTATTTCAGACCTTTATTATCAGTCATTAAAGTAAATTTTCTGCCTATTAAGTGGTGTCGCCACATCTTTAAAGCATGGATAACAGCAGCCAATTCCAAATCATAAGTGGCATAATTCTTTTCATGAATCTTCAGCTTCCTGGATTCATAGGCAATGACATGACCATCCTGAGTCAACACTCCGTCTAAACAATCATTACAAGCATCGGTGCAAACCACGAAATCCTTATTAGGATCTGCTATTCTTAGAATAGGCGCAGTTGTTAATAAGGTTTTTAACTTCTTAAAACTTTCCTCACACTTCAAGTTCCAATCAAACTTCTTGCCTTTCTTTTGCAAGGAAGTGATTAGGTTAGCTATTTTTGAAAAGCCTTCAATGAATCTCCAGTAATAACCGGTAATTCCCATGAAGGATCTAACATCTGTTACGTCTTTTGGTACTGGCCACTCTTCAATTGCCCGAATCTTTTCAGGATCAACTGAAATCCCTTCCTTGGTGACTACATGTCCTAAGTACTGGATTTCATCTTTGAAAAAGTCACACTTATTGAACTTCGCAAAGAGCTGCTGCTCTCGTAGTTCTTGTAAGACTATCCGTAAATGTTCTTTATGCTCCTTTTCATTCTTAGAATAAACTAAAATGTCATCGATGAATACGACAACAAATTTATCTAAGTACTTATGCATTATGCTATTCATTAGGCACATAAAGACAGCTGGGGCATTAGTAAGCCCAAATGGCATTACGACAAATTCATAATGTCCGTACCTTGTTCTAAAAGCTGTTTTGAAAATCTCTTCTTCTTTAATCCTCACCTGATGATAACCCGATCTCAGGTCTATCTTAGAGAACACCGTAGCTCCACATATCTGATCAAACAGATCATCTATGCGAGGTAACGTATACCTGTTTTTAATCGTCATCTTGTTCAGTTGACGTTAATCTATGAAAAGTCGCATAGTTTCGTCCTTGTTTTTAACAAAAATTACTGGTGCTCCCCAAGGGGATACACTGGGTCGAATGTAATTATTGTCTATTAAATCGTTTAACTGAGTTTTTAATTCATTAATCTCCAAAATATTCATACGATACGGAGCTTTTGAACTGGGTACAGCACCTGGTACAAGTTCAATTGTAAAGTCCAGTTCTCTTTTGGGAGGCAATCCTGGGATTTCCTCCGGGAAAACATCAATGAATTCATTTACTACAGGGATATCCTCTACTGTTATCTTGTTGCCTTCAAACTTATCTGTTTCATTTGTAATAGTTACAGCATAGGCTTTACACCCTTTTCTGACTTCCCTTTTAAGTTGTAAAGCAGAAATCTGCCTGACTACTGTTTTCCTAGGAAGACCCCTAACAGTTACAGGCTGTCCATTACTGTTTACACATCTAAAAGTTTTGTCAAAGCATTTTAAAACTACCCTATGCTGCTCTAACCAGTCCATCCCGATAAGTATGTCATAAGAGCCAAGTGGAAGAATATTTAATTGAATAGTAGTTTGAAAATCATTCATATCTAAAGTACATTCTTTAAGATAACAGTTTACTTTCCTTTTTGCCCCAGTAGCTAATTGTACAGACCAGGAATTATCAAACCTTTCAATAGTTAGATTACATTTTTCTACTAGCTGGGGTGAAATATAACTAAGACTAGCACCTGGATCTATTAAAATAGTTACAGGGGTTTTGTTAATCATACCTCCTACTTCCACCATGGAAGTTTGATAGTCAGCTTGGCGGTTTTCCAACGCTGCATTGATTCGGGGCATAGTCCCTGCAAAGTCTCCAACAGTCATTTCATCTTGAACCGTATGAATATTGTTGATTTGTTTCTTTCTATTTGGGCAAACTGAAGCATAATGTGGGCCATTACACTCCCAGCACTTAACAGGCTCCTTCCGTTCAAAATCCTTTGTGTAATTTCCGTGATTGTTAGGAACCTCCTTGCTGCCCTTGAAGTTACTGGAATTATTAGTAACTCCATTTTTTCTCCCCTGGAAGTTTTTACCATTAAACACGGTTCTGTTCTTGTTATTTTTGAAGCTTTTCTGGGGTACAAACTCCTTTTTCCTGTACTCAGGTTGATTGTTGTTCTTTTTAGCTTTCCAGCCGGCTATCCCTTCTTTCTTTTTATTCTGTTCATAACAAAAATTATCCTTCCGCATAGCCTCTTCCAGCGTTTTGGGGTTATCATATTCAATTCTGTCCTTGATATGATAGGGCAGACAGCTAAGAAACCGCTGTAATTTTGGTTTCTCTTCGACAAAATACGGCACATACCTCAACAGACTTAAGAACTTACTGTTTAAGTCCTTCATCGTCATAGATCCTAGTTTTAATTCATAAAATTCCTTGGCCCTCTCTTCATAATACTGTTTGGACAGAAATTTCTTTTTGAAGTACCTTTTAAAAGTACTCCAATTGACTTCTTTTTCTTTAATCCCCTTGACCCTTTTCAGGTCTTGCCACCATATGTCCGCCTTTCCAGAAAGGTTGTAGATGGCCATTCGTGCCTTCAGCTGATTTGAATAGTTATAAATCTAGAAATATTTTCTCATCCTGGATAACCAGGATTCTGCCTTTTCTCCTGTTTCAGATTCTCCGTTGAAAGTTGGGGGTTTTATTTTCTTAAACTCCCCGGAAATCTCTTCATAAGGCCTATACTTTTTCCTTCTATTGTGCAGCTCAGCTTCACTGCTGTCACTAGTAGTGCGATAACTGTGTTTTTCCCTTCTTTCTTCAGATGATGAACTGCTGTCAGATTTAGCTGGTTTCAACCTTTTAGACCCTCTTTGATGGCTAGATTCTTCTGAGTCAGCTCTTTTGCTCCTTCCTTCTGTTTGAAAATTTTCTATCAATAATCGATTTAGCTGCTCTTGAGTTTTCAGAATTCTTTCATTTTCCTTCTTGACTGTTTCTATTTCTGTCTTTAAACCTTTTATGGTTTGCATCAGTTCCGAGGAGTGAGCAATTACCTCCTCTGTCACAGGTTCTCTCGACATCTGTCTTGTTGCAGTGTCTGGAGATTCCTCCTCAGCATATTCTCCCAGTTTTTCCATACCTGCCTGTTAGATTCAGAAAAAAAAATTTCTGCTCTGTCTTTACGAAACAGAAAGTATAAGTTTGTACATAACATATATATATATAATTTTATTGTCATTTGCACTATTCTGCGGAAACTAGTGGAGCCATATGAAGGCCTAGTGTATGACCATGCTCTGATACCACATGTCAAAACCCGATAATTTCCGAAAAATTTAAAAAATTTTAAGATAGCAATAAATGTTACTAAATGCATTCCTTGATTTGTTTGATTTAGTTAAGGGGATCACAGCTATGTCTGAGTAATCTGTCTTTGTACTAAATTTTTCTACTATGTGTCTTATTTATCGTTACTGATGGTTTTTCTGTTTGCAACCACAAGGGGGAGTTGTCATCGCAGACTGGGCTTACTTAGCTTCCGAGCTAATGCATCCAAATGTCTTTCATTTACAGGTATACAGGTAAAGTATGGGTCGCTGCAATTACTTTTTAAAGCATTATATTTCCTTTACTTGTACCAACGTCCAGTAAAGTTTAATCATGCGAGACGGGTTGTCAAAAGTAAAAAGGTAGAAGTTTTATTCCTCTAATATTCATATATTCTTACTATTAGAGAGTTGACCACTTTTGCATGAGCATAGGATAGATATTTGTTCTTTATCAGGCTATCTTAATTCCACCATGGAGTACTGTTCGTTGATATTATTATTGTGTTGTAATAATATATTTTATCTATCATTATATAATGTCACGGGAAAATGGAAATCAAACCATTTGCTTAACTGTTGTTACTGTGTGATTAAAGAATACACTTACAAGGTCTAGAAATTGGCAATGTAATTTACTTATTACTTGCACTATATAATAATATGTCAGTTCATATTTTCTTCCTTCCTCTATTTCTAGAATAACACCGGTCTGAGTTTTGTTCAAATCCCCTATTGTATAAATCGCGGAGTCAAGGTTTAATCTACACAAAAAAATTAGGGATTCAAGGATATTACCCTATGTCTTGGTTATTAAAGGATGACCTAGGATAATTGTATCGATCCCACTTATAAGGACTCCATGCAAAAATTCTATTACTCATGCTTATTTATTATTTTTATTTACAACTTAATGGATAAACCTTTGGTGTCTCGGATACCATTGTCATATGTATAATTCAATTGATTGTATGGCAGGTATATATTTTATTTGTGCACCGTGCAAGTTCGATATTGTTGGTTTCAATATGTAACTACTAAATAGTCTTAAGCATGGTATCACGACCTTGTAAAAGTCACCCCTGCTATGATTGAGGTTTGTCAATTTGCAATTTTTAAATGATCGTAAGAATGATTGGGATCACTTCATGGACTATAGGTGTCGACCCACAACATGCAAAAATTTAAAGGTCGACGTGTTTGTTTCTATGCCAAGTGTTGGGAATATTTAAGTGTGCCTCAACCCTAACTGGGCACATTTTCCTCGCCTTCGGGCTTGGCCTCCCTGTGAAACCCTCCTGTCCGAACCCCATCGTTACGTTATGAGTATGGTCTTACTGTATCTGTGATCCTCCAGGCTTGTGGTCTATGTTATAAGAGTGTCAATATACTGTGTTAATGGCACTGTAGTCGGTTGATACCCCAAGGTTTTTATCCTTTTTAAATGTCAAGTTCACCTTGCCTCTGCTTTCCAACAACCCTCGGCTTAGTTCGGTTCGAGCTTCCATTTTGGTAGCTACCCTAGTCCCTGCCAGCTTGTGGCTTGCATTAATTATAATGGGGTTCTTACACTCATCATACTTGCGGTTTCCATACTGAATACAGTGCCTCAACTACTACCCAAGCTCGGTAAGTTACAGGTCTTCATCATTGTATTTATATTTAAAGGTTGGATTTCTTATATCTCCGCGTTTATTAACTGGTAGCAAAATGTGAATACAGGACCTGATTGCTCGCGATGGTGTACAGGGCGCTTCCTTCAAATCGGTGGGCTTCTCCGGGTAAGCCTGGTCGATAGCCATGGCATTCCTTGTTGTTGGTTGTAGGTTTTGGGTCTATGTTGCGTAAGAGGATATAGGGTTTACAACAGTGTTTGTTATGCGTTGTAATGATAAGTTAAGGGCGTAGATCCCAGGTCGTATAGAATATTACGGCTATGGTTAAAATTGTAATTTCTAGTTTTTATTATTGTGTTGATAACTCCTGTGGAGGAATCACTGTAAAAACTTTGGAGCTGGCCTGTAGGTGGCATTATGGCCTCGTAGTTTTTAATACCGGCTCAAACAAAAGCATTCAGGGTTTATTAATGCGTGTTAGATATTAACAATACCTGTAAAAACGAGTTCTGTTGAAAACTTGTATGTGTTCTCCTGTATGATTTTAATTGGTGTTGATGCATAGGTTTGTGATTCATATGCTCTCGTAGATGTTTATATTAGGTACTTACACTGCTGCTGTAAGTAAAACTTAGTGTCTGCAACCCTGGTGTTTATTTTTAAAAGGAAAAGCAAGTAGAAGGAAATAGGGTTCTACACGACCTCTGCTGTCGTGGATGGTTTTTTGTGATTGTGAAAAATGAATTAAAGGAACTCGATACTGAGTTCGGAATAAGGGTTTTGCTGTTTCGTGTTTTGTTTTTACTAGTTGATGCTATCGTTGTGAATTCCTTCTGTTGATAGTCATGAAACTAACAAGAGATAGTGTGATAATACAGACACTCGGCAATGAGCAAAAACTACTGTGTTGAGTGTTTAGTGTTGTAAATAAACTCTGTCAAATAAGTGAGTCAATTGGAAGTTAATAATACCTTTAAAGAGCTCGATGCCGAGCCTAAGAGGTTCCTGCTAAACCCATTGTTTTAATTATAAACTTCCCAGTAGGGTTTTGTGAAAAGAGGGAACTCGACATTGAGCTGTAAAACTGTTCTCTCTGTTTGGTTTGGTTTATGTTTTCTCTGCTAATCAAATTTTTACTGTTTAAACAAATGTAATAATTTCCTATTGTTAATAACTAAAGTAATAGGGTTTAAATTCGAAATGAAAATGGTGGTTTGGTTCAAATGATAACTCTGTGGATACGATTTTTGAATGAGATGTTTAAATCAATTATTAAGTTAAGACTCTGTCGATACCGTGCATTCTCATGAAGAATTTGAGCTCGCTAGCGAACAAAAGAAATACAGTACTAAAAAGAAAATTATGACTAAAAGGAAATAAAATCACTGTGTTGTATAAGCTCAGCCTCGAGCTAATTATTGTTTTTGTCTTTATTTCATTCTGTTTGAAAGTAAATAACTAGGTCAAACTTTACAGACGGTTGATGGTTTAAATGGTCAATTATTTTGTTTAGTTTAAAATTTTGTCGAAAGAAACAAAATAGTTTAAAGGGTAAAAAAAATATGGCTAAACTATGGTTCAGTTTGATAATGAGTCAATAAGGGTTCTGTCAGTCTTTTCGTATGTTCTGTCAGTAGATAAATAAACTTACTAAAAATAATCTGGATCGTTCATCCTTATAACAGATATTGATAAAACACATGTTAGCTAGGATTTTTGTGTTTGGTAAGAATTACTGGATTTAAAACTGATCTATTCTTAACTAGGGTTTACACTTTGACACACATACCCTTACTGTAGCTATAAAAGTCGTGCAAATATAACTATACTGCTAACGATAATTACAATAACAAACTAGGTTAAAATTTACAAAATTTACTAAGGCTTACAGTATTACTACTGTATGGCATGCATTGCAATTATTTTCTCTGCAAGATAATAATAATAATTTGAAAGAATGCTGAAACATAGTAATCAAATCTATCACTGAAAATCAGGGATTGCAAACTTATAATGAATTAAATACTACTCAGCTATAACAAAGATAACATAACATACAATCTTTTATATTTAATAAACAAACAGGATTATGTAGCAGAACCTGTTCAAACTGAGGACAACAACAACAATGGGAGGCTATTCCTCCCTACCAATTCCTGGAGAGTTCCCAGACATCACTTCTCAGGACCCCCGAGCTTGCTCTGGTCTCCCTGGCTGGAACTAGGTGCAGTGAAACAATTCACTCAGCCAAACAGCTAAACTGGAACCAAGTTACTGCAGCATCTCATATCAAACACTCCCTTACTGTATTTTCCCTCTTCCTCAATGGGACTCCTGAATAGCATTCATCTGAATGTATTCTCCCTCCAGAACTATGTTGAACCCCCAGCTCAGTTCATTGAGTACTATTTAAAAGATTGCCTAGGTCTTATTTGGGTTAACTGTCATTAATGAGCCACCTGCTCAGATTCCACTTTCTTGGGAAATCATGACCCCAAAATATAGGGAAGTTGCCACCTGCAACTTAGGAAGTGTTTGAGGATGCTGCCACTTGTCTTTTGCCTTTCCACCTAGTTCCATCCACCAGTTAGACCAGTAACCTCTTTTAACAGCTCTCCCATGCTGTTGTCTCCATAATTTATTTATTAATATTGAAATATTCAGAATTTACATTCCATTTCTGGTGACTCTGCTGAGTCATCAATTCCTACTTAGCATTAAATTTAACATAATGTCTCAGGAATATAAATAAAATAATTACATTATATTTGCAAAATTGGGGTATGTGACACCTAAAGAATGGCAACTAGGATACTCCGTTCATGACGCGTCGAGAAAAGGTAAATCTGTCGTTTGGTCCTTTACCGCAATACCCCCATACAGGGATATCCCGAGAACTGCGAATGGTAGCCCTTTGGTTACTGAATGGATTTTGGTATTCTACTCAGGCTTCCGGAACCATCCTCGCGACTTCAACCCTCCTAGGGGAGAGGCCTTCCCACAAACCGGTTGTGACCACGCCAATAAATACTAAGAGATTTTAGCTCCCTAAATGGACAACTTCTATGTCTCAGATGTAATAACTGAGGGGTGTTATTGGAACACCTATCCCCTCAATACTACCTAGCTACAAAGTTCTTTTAGTGTTCCCCAAGTGGGGTTAAAAGTGTGTTGAAATTAGGGTAAGTTTTAAAGCTCAGTTCAATTAAGTGTTTGAGTGGGTGCACGTGTGGTATTGTAAACTGAACTTGAAAATTTTCAAAAAACAAACGATCTTTTGAAAATAAAAAAGCAAATATTTATGACTTTTTTCAATAAATGGAAATTAAATGCTTTGCAAAATCAACTCAAAAAATAAAGGATCTTTTGAATCATGAAAGCAAATAATAGACTTCGTAAAGAAATAAATGGATTTCTTTTTCAAGGAAATTGATGAGGGCAAGATTTTAAAGAAGTAAACAGGAAATTTTTTTAACCTAGATAAACTGCAAAATAAGTCCTTCTTTCACTTTCTTGAAAATTTTGTAAAAAAACTTTCTAGATGTGCATTCAAATAGTAAAAAAAATTTCTATGGCTGTAAAATATGCAGAATTTAATACTGTAAAAATGTGCTATGTGGGCAAAAAATACAGTAAAAAATTAATTTTTTAAACGAATTGACCGAATGAAAAAATTAGCATCGCGGGTTTTGACAAAACAACCGCGATGGACCGCGCGGGTTTCTGTCGCACAGTCGCGATGGACCGCGCGGGATTTCGGCGCACTATCGCGATGTGCAGCGCGGAAAATGTCCGCGAAGCCGTGATGTGCAACGCGCAAATAGGCCGCGAAGCCGCGGGGAACCGCGCAGAAAAGGGCCGCGCAGTCGCGATGTGCAGCGTGGTAAATGACCGCGAAGCTGCAATGTGCAGCGCGCAAACAGGTCGCGAAGCCGCGGGGAACCGCGCAGAAAAAAGCCGAAAAGTCGCGATGAGCCGCGCGACTGTCAGGCTGAAAACCGCAAGGCGAAAGCCGTGCACAGAAGCCGAAAAGCGAACCCGAAAATTGAGAATTCTGGGCTGTTAATGGCAATAGATGGGGCCAAAAACTAGAGCAGCAATGGATTTGATGTCTAGGATGGTAGATCTATGGATCTAAAGGCTAAAAACTAATAAAAAACTAAGATTGAAAGTAAAACTTGAGATCTATTGTTCAAAGCCAGCGGAGTCGCCAAAAAATGTTGGCTTGGTTTTGCAACCAAGCTTAGTGCTATGGGCACCTGCTAACTAGTAGCAGCAGTTTCAATAGAAATAAATAACAACAAACTAAACTAGCATGTGCATTTTGAATTAAGAAAGAAGAACAAGAAACATAAAAAATAATTTTTTGTATTGACAATGGGGCAAGCAAATGCTTGCAAGAACAATACCTTCAAGTGATGAAGGTTGTTTGAATATCTCCAATGGTGAGCAGCTCCAATCTCCAATGGGTCCTTTCTCCAAGGTTGCTACAATGGCCAAATACTCAAGGGAGATTTTGGCAGGATGAGGATAGGAATATGGATGGATGTGAAATGAGGAGCCCCTACCACCTTTTTATAGGTTTTGGTGGTGGGGAATACCATTTGTGGTTTTTTGGAAACCAAATGGTATTGACCAACATGGTTTAGGTACTTTTCCCTCCTTTTTTCCTTTTTTTTAAAATAAAATTAATATTTTTATTCCCTTTTTAATATTTTTGGGAATTTGGACCCTTTTTTAGGGTTTTTTATGCTTTTCAGGAAAAATAATCTTTTTGAGTGGGAAAAAGGGATGTACTAAGGTATTTTGGTGACCTTTTGTTGGTTTCAGAGGCTTAGATGGTGAAAAAGTGGACAAATGGGTCATGTGAATAGGGAAATGAGCTCGTGAGCACTTTTTGGGTGTTAACACATATAGTGCATAGAGAATTCAGTGTTGGGGATCATGTGTATCTTAGAGTGAGTCCAAGGAATATTTCTTTGAAGCTTGGGAGTTGTGCCAAGCTATCACCTAGATATTGTGGGCCATTTTAAGTGCTTGAAAGAATAGGGCCAGTTGCATATAGACTTGCATTTCCTGCTATCACTAGAGCTCATAATGTTTTTGATGTCTCTTTGCTCAAGAAATATGTACATGATCCTAACCATGTGATTAATTGGGATGTGATCCACGTGGAACCAGAGGGAGAGTTCCAAACTGATCCATTGCGCATCCTAGACAAGAAGGTAACATTGCTCAAGAACCGAGCCATAGGATAGGTAAAGGTGCAATGGAAGCACTACGGTCCCAATGAGGCTACATAGGAGCTGGAGGATGCCATGAGAGTGGCATATCCATTTTTGTTCAATTTTGAAGAGCACTGAGGACAGTGCTAATGTAAGGGGGGGGGAATGTAATATCTCGATTTTGACTCAATTGCATTAAAATTGTAAATGATGTAAATATCTTTATTAAATCATGGTGAGGAGCTCAAGGCCAAGGCCCTGCCATGGATTTATCGTTTTATGTATCGGCAATTAAAAATCGATGCATATGGTTCTCATGCTAGCCACGCACAACAGAAATTAAGACATCATGTAAATATGAATTTTAATGAAATACCCACAAATAGCTATGCAATGCAACAAACAATGGGGGCATGATTTTTACAAGGAATGGCGAGGGAAAATATTCAAACCCTTGAGCCAATAGAGTCAATCGAAGTGTCAATGAGAAAACCCATAAAACCTCAACTACCCATTTTGACTTATGAACCCAATCATTTAATTCTTCCAAGAGTTGGTTGAGGTAGTTAATGCCTTAGGAATAGAGAGGTGTGGCAACCAATTTCTTGTATGGGAAAGCCAACAATCTGGGAAATCGTATTTTGGATTCTTGGGCAAGAAAACACCCACGAAATTGTGCCTAAGCCATTCTTCACCCATGGTCTTTTCTCCCTCACACAGTCTGAGCTAGTTGGGGTGTTTTCCTTCACAATGGTTGGGAGGTAGAGAGTCATGATTTGGGGGTTTCTAGAGGCTGTTTATGCCCCTTGAATGCCCAAAAACGTTTTTTGAACTCGATTTTCTCTCCTAGGATTGATTCCCCATCTAATATTTCATTTTTTTTGGTTTCCCAGGATTTCTGAAACTAATGGAAACCCCATCTTGGGCATCCCATGTTGAATTTAAACCAAATAGACAAGCAAGATCTCTGATAGAAACACAATCACTAGATAAACACACTATATATCCTGGGTGTAATGCCCGCCTCCGTACATCGACTGACTATAGACTTGAGGACACTTGCCAAGTGACCCGACCGAATAAACTTTAGTAATTGGTCCCTTGAGTATTGAAAATGCTTGAACGACTGAAGAATGCATGACGATTCACATGACGACAAATGATAAACTGTAGTGCCCCTAGACTACTATAGACATTGAGGGCACCTGCTGAGTCACCTGACTGTTTGAAACATTAATAAAATAACCCTATGATTTTATTTTGAGTATATTTATGATTACGATTGATTGATATATGTGCATTTGGATAGTTATTGTGAATGGACAATTTCATGTTGTTTAACGATTAACTTTGATATGAAAACTGTACATATGAATGATGCTTAACGACTAGCTGTGCAATTGATTATGTGATTAGACGAATGAGTAATGATTAAGTAAATTATAGATGCTTAATGAAGCAACAGATTTATAAACCAAATTGTGAATATTGAGGACAGTGCTACTAATTTACGTTTGTGAGAAATGTGTGTAGCGACAGGTGAAACGGTTCACCAACAGACACACAAAGGAATATGAAGGGTCGTAGAGTACGAGTAAACCACACACAGGGAGAGCGACGACGATGTCGACTTCCGACGGAATACCACGCTTGAGCAGATAAGCACTGATCCGCTTGCTCAAGAGGAAAGCGTGAGGGCGTACGAGGTGGGCCACGACGGAGCTGGTCACGTACGAGTTGGGGGGGCGCGCAGTGAGAACGGACTCACTCCTCAACGCCATTAGTCCCTAATAGCGTGTAGACGGAGGATGGAAGGTAACGGCTCCTGAAATCCCTACATGAAGTTCCCGCAAGTCAAAACGGAAGGATGACGGCAGAAGGGCCCGATGGTGCGGTACCCTGCCAAGAACGGAAAGAGTGAATGCAAGGACCCAACGATGTGGTGCCTTGATGAGGAATGGAAACTATGGATGACTGGACTCGACGGAGTGGTGCCATGTCAGAGAAATTAAATTAAGGAACAAGGAGGCCCAACGGCGCGACACCGGGTCCCTAGTAAAAGTTGATTGCTAAACTTAACTGCATTGAAACGTATAATTTTGCACCTAGAACTTTACTTAAAAATGCATTTGAGTACTTTAGGCATTTGCACAAAAATTAATACTTTGGCATTTAAATAATATTAAGTGTTATTTAGGCATTGCACATGAAAGGATATTCTTGATTACTTAAAAATATTAAAAATATTTATTTAGGAGCAAAATGAAATCCTAGGCATGGACACCTAGTCAACTCCACCTACACCACAAATCTAGGAGTTAAGTGAAATATCTAGGGGACAAACATGAGCAAACTTATGGATGTTGGTGCATCTCCTAGAGAAACTGACACTTGGATGGGTGAGTTGTTTTTCATTAAAGAATTAATTAAATAATTATTTATGCATGAAGCGACATGTGTCGCAGGGGATTTTCCTTTAAAAGGGAGACTTTGGGGATGGGTAAAGGACCCAGACCCTGGATGACTATCGTAATATTGAGTTACCTCATGACTTGCTACTATTAAGGGTTTGGCTGGAAATCTTGGTGGGGGGGAATCCCAAACTGGGTTTCATGAATATTTTTTTTTGTGTGTGAGCTCTACGACCCAAAGCTCGGGGGAGGCCATGCGACTAAAAGCATGAGCCTATGGTTGGGTGGCGAAGCTAACGGTTGCTTCGCCAATGGTTAAACGAGCTTTGTTGGAGGGATCCTACGGAAGACGAAGGCGACAATGGACCAGCCGGATCGGGTTGACAGGTTAAAGTTTTGCTTATTTTTGTTAAGTTATTCACGCTTTTTATTTTATTTTTCCAATAACTGTGATGGCTAATTTGTTTGTATGAAGTTGTTAAAGTTTCAGGTTCAGTTCAAGGGGACCCTAAAGGAGGGGTCCTACATTTGGTATCAGAGCCCTACAGGAAGGTAACGGCTCCTGAAATCCCTACATGAAGTTCCCGCAAGTCAAAACGGAAGGATGACGGCAGAAGGGCCCGACGGTGCGGTACCCTGCCAAGAACGGAAAGAGTGAATGCAAGGACCCAACGATGTGGTGCCTTGATGAGGAATGGAAACTATGGATGACTGGACTCGACGGAGTGGTGCCATGTCAGAGAAATTAAATTAAGGAACAAGGAGGCCCAACGGCGCGACACCGGGGTCCCTAGTAAAAGTTGATTGCTAAACTTAACTGCATTGAAACGTATAATTTTGCACCTAGAACTTTACTTAGAAATGCATTTGAGTACTTTAGGCATTTGCACAAAAATTAATACTTTGGCATTTAAATAATATTAAGTGTTATTTAGGCATTGCACATGAAAGGATATTCTTGATTACTTAAAAATATTATAAATATTTATTTAGGAGCAAAATGGAATCCTAGGCATGGACACCTAGTCAACTCCACCTACACCACAAATCTAGGAGTTAAGTGAAATATCTAGGGGACAAACATGAGCAAACTTAGGGATGTTGGTGCATCTCCTAGAGAAACTGACACTTGGATGGGTGAGTTGTTTTTCATTAAAGAATTAATTAAATAATTATTTATGCATGAAGCGACATGTGTCGCAGGGGATTTTCCTTTAAAAGGGAGACTTTGGGGATGGGTAAAGGACCCAGACCCTGGATGACTATCGTAATATTGAGTTACCTCATGACTTGCTACTATTAAGGGTTTGGCTGGAAATCTTGGTGGGGGGGAATCCCAAACTGGGTTTCATGAATATTTTTTTTGTGTGTGAGCTCTACGACCCAAAGCCCGGGGGAGGCCATGCGACTGAAAGCATGAGCCTATGGTTGGGTGGCGAAGCTAACGGTTGCTTCGCCAATGGTTAAACGAGCTTTGTTGGAGGGATCCTACGGAAGACGAAGGCGACAATGGACCAGCCGGATCGGGTTGACAGGTTAAAGTTTTGCTTATTTTTGTTAAGTTATTCACGTTTTTTATTTTATTTTTCCAATAACTGTGATGGCTAATTTGTTTGTATGAAGTTGTTAAAGTTTCAGGTTCAGTTCAAGGGGACCCTAAAGGAGGGGTCCTACATTTGGTATCAGAGCCGGTCGAGCCTTGAGGGCACCGGACTCATATTTTTACCGAGGGGTTGTCTGTATCTTCATTAGAATTGGATCGATCTGGATAGCCGAATCAACTACTACCACAACGGTCTACCCATCTCAGACTCGACGATCGAATCAGGTTCAATGTCTTCTAATTTGTTTCTTTTCAGCATTGAGATCGATATTCTCCCTAGATTTATTTTATATACATTTACCAAATTTGTATGAATGTATGAAGAACCACGAATTTTCCCTTCTGGAATCTATAAGCACTAGATTCATTTAATATATATTTACCAGATTTACTTTTCTTGAATTACTGTTATATTTACATGACAATTGCAAATTATAGAATTATTTAAGAAGTTTTATATGGCTTAAGAAAAGAAAGTGCGATCTGTCCCTGTAGATTAATTAGTTCTTGACTGTGTAAATTTCATGAAACTGTGTATTATTCCTATGAGTTAAATGACGAAACTTATGTTGCTGAGAACAATAATCAAGATGCCCCTGTAGGTGAGTTTATAACCGCTTAGGAAATGCTCTCTGTAGATCAAGTTTATTTTCGCAAAAAAAAAAGAAAGAAAGGGAAATGCGATCTGCCTTTGTGGGTCGAATAGATCCCGACTGTGTATAATATTCTTATGAGTTTTGTCCATTGCCTATGCAGGTAATCTTGTTTGTTTTAATGTATTTTATTTTCCTGTGTATTAACTTGAGGAAGTCAATTCGATGAATATATTCGATCCCTTGTATATATATAAATTTAAAATATGTTTGTGGCTGCCTGTAAATTATAGACCTCTGTGAGCGCGATCCGAGTCATCCTCTATGGATCTAAAACTTCGAGTCAATTTTTGCGTTTGATTTCAAAACTCATGGCATTCCGTCCCCAGATATTGGCGTTTGAATTCATACCTAAAACATTTCGAATCTAGATTTGGCGTTGATTTCAAAATCCATAGCATTCCGAATCCAGATCTGGCGTTGTTGATCCCAAACTTATAGCATTTCGAATTCAAAAGTCCCTGCGTCTGATTTGGATTTGATTGGCATCTTCGATTTCATATCCAGAAGTGTATGTTGATCCATCAAAGGTCCCTGCGTTTGATTTAAATCCGTATTGGCGTTTCTCTTTCATATTTCCAAATTTTCTTGAATAGATCTATATAGCAGGGGGACTCCGCCATCGATCTGGGAGATTGCGATCCAGGTTATGACTTACGTGCTTATTATTATCTCGGCATTTGATAAATGTATTAGGTCTCTGCCTAAATGTCGATTTATGAATGTTTCATTTACACACACGGTCAGGGTTTGATCTTTGCAAGGGTCTCTGCAATCGGTTACCTGTTGATACTCCTAATCCATGTTCCTTGTATCGCAAGGATCTAGTCTCTGTCCTTTAAACCAGAACCCCTGCATACTCTGTTTGATTGTATTCTCTTTTTCTTTAACTGTATATTTCAAGGGTTTTGAGTGTACCCATTCACCGTGTTATAAATTCGGTTTTGGATCATATAACCCATAGATCGCTGCATCTTTGACTCTATTTAAATTCACCAGCAAATCCAGAATCAATTCATCAAAAGTCGACTTGGATTAAGAGATTGCAGATCTGAACTTTTATGTTAAAAACTCTGTTTTAGCTTGTACTTTTTATAGCTTACTGTATAAATTCTAAAGTAAAATCGGATTGTTGTGTTAATGCCTATACGGATTCCAATTCAATTCGGCTCATTACCACTGTCTCAAAATCTTGAATCTCTGTTTACGTTGTGAACCAGGATGAATAAGCGTATGTATTGTGGAATGCTTATATACTAAATCCTTTTTGTTGTGAGATTGTTAATGGTCAATTACGCCCCAGTATATCCCGTGAGCCCTTATTTGTGATCAGAATAGAGAGCTATCTACACCCAGTCCATCTTTTGCTAAAACGTTTTCGCGTTGTTCGGATCTTGGCAATGCCCTCATGCTTGACCGGGCAGCTTATTCTTCTGAATAATAGGAGCTGGATCGAACTCCCCCCTTCACCGTGTGTAACTTCTTGTTTATTCACATCTTTCGCTACTCAGTCATTTGAAGGTCGATCCTTAAATCTATGCGTGGATTCATTCCTATAGCACTCCAAAAGTGTCTTATTGAAGTCGATTGAGGTTTAAATTTATTTGAAGATTCTGTATGCATTCCCTTTGGCGTTTTTAGGTTTAAATCTATTTTAAATATTTTGTTAGCACCCCTTTTGCTTATCCAGTTAATTTATTAGAAACCATTAAATTTATTTTAAGATTTTGTATGCATTCCCTTTGGCGTTTTCAGGTTTAAATGTATTTTAAAGATTTTGTTTGCATCCTTTTTGGACGTTTCCAAATCCGTTTTATCAGAGTTCGATACTTCCTATGCGTCAATTTTAATTTGAGTGGCCTTCCTCCAATTTTGTAAATCCAATTTATCCACCGGCGTTTTCCAGGATTCATGTTTTAACTGCAATCTAAATCCCTAAAAATTTATGTGTTTACCCTGAATTCATGGCGTCTTCCAGATTGCAATGAAAAGTGTAATTTAACTGAAGAAACGCTGTGCGTTATCCTCCAGTGGCTCTGTATTCATTTATTAAAAACTCTGTATTTGGAATTTGAGAATTTAAATTCAATTTTGCCAAACGTCAAGAAGAAATGTCGTGTGTATCATTCATTAGCTTTGTAATTAATTATTTTAAGATCCTTGAGTCTCGAATATCTCGGCGTTTCCAGAAAATTTGATTTCATGAATTGAACTCTGACCTTTCAAAATATCCTCTGCGTTTCCATTCTGAATGACGATTCCATATCCGTAACGAACTCTAACCGATAGAAAATCTTGGATGTATCTTTAATGCCACCTTATCGGTCCTTCCAACTAGAAGTCAATTCGAATACTATAGTTGTTCTCTGCCTCATGAACTATTGTTACTGCATCAGCGCATGGCAAGTTAAATCCCATATCTATAGCAGATTTCCTCTTGTCTGATGGTGTTTATATAAGATTTAACAGCTACTTAAGTCCCTTTAATTAAAGAAGGAACAGTTTTAGATGAACGAAATGTGAGAGAATATTAATAATGTAAATGTAGAATGATGGAAAGTTATAATTTGAATGATTAATAAATAGAAGAATTGAAAAGTGATATATATATATATAAGCAAAGAGTTGCACAAATAAAATAAAATTAATTATATTTTAGAGAATTATAAATTTTATATTTGTTCATTCTGAAAGTAATGATGATTGGTATTTTTACCATACACCGAAAATAGTTGAGATTACATATATTCCAGGATTAGAACGAATTGAAAGTTTGATATCTAGAATCATATCATAACGAAAAGGGATGATATATATTATATTAAAGGATTGTAATGTATTATTTATAATGAAGGGATGATAACATTATGCAATTATTTCACAATTGTAGGATTTTCAAATTCATTTATTCGTTGTAAAAAGCATGTAATTTCAGTATATTGAAAGAATGGTAATTTATGAAATTGTTTTATATTAGCAAGCGTTTTAATTCTTGCTTTGCATGACGAAAGAGAAGTGATTACTCTTTAATCAGGTTGAGATTATAGTCATTCTTTAATATATGCATATTTATATATGTTTCAAGGTTGAATTGATAGGAAATAAAAAGTATCTTATTGAAATTTAGATATGGTCTCATAAAATAATTAACATAGTTTATATATATATATATGATAGGAAGAATTTGAGATTGAAATTCTATTTGATGAAGGTAGTTAATGTTCTAGATATGTACATAGAGGATATTTTTATAAAATTGAAGAGCATAGAGAAGAAAGTAATGAAGAGATTAATTATGTTGCCACGAAAGTATAAGATGTAAATTGTTGTAAACAAAAAAAAAAAAATTCACTTGCTCAACTTGATAGACCCTATATTGGTATCAATAAATAAAGTTAACCTAAATAAAATGAGTACCTTGTCTATCTTAGGATTTAATATGTGGAGGAAGATCTTCATGTTTTTATAAATACAAGGTTGAAGTTCTTATTATACATCTAGGATTAATATATATGTGAAAGTAAGGTGATTAAGTTAATCCTATGTTATTTCAAGGAAAGAATATATATAGACATAAGATTGTTCAAACAAAGGATATTAGAAATTAGGTATATGGTTTCTTATCCCTTCAGAGTTATATGTATCTATATATAAAGTAAAGTGTCATGTTGCACAATAAAGGGTGTAAAAAAAAAAAAATTATTATGTTATATATTTATATATAGTTGTAACTACTCTCATAAAAAGTGATTTCAAATAATTTCATGCAAATAATGTAGAAATGAGAAATATTATTTACACGTAAGGAAGGTGGATGCATATGTGGTTACTAAATAGAAAGTCAGTATTACATATAACTTGTTATATGTCTATAAACATTTAAATGGAATATTTCTGAATTTTATTTTTCTGGATTATATTGAAAACACATATCAAATAGTTAGTTAAGAAACGACTCGATTCATTGTGAATAAATGCATTTGACTTACTAGTATCCGATGATTTATGATTGAGAAGCAAATATGCAAGAACGTTACACTTAAAAAGTCACAGTACAACATGTATAGCATATATTATGTGAAGGAGAACATAGAAGTCATTATGGGATAAAGTTAGATATATGATTGATGCATAGAATAGATTGTAAGGGGAGAGATTTCGAATAAATATTCCGCTCCCATTAAAATATTATTAATGTATCAATGAATACATTTGAAGTGGATGGATATACATTTTGTGAATTTACTAAACGACGAGAAATTGATAAATTTTAGTTGACAGACACCACAACTTGAAGAGTGTAACTTGATGAACCTACTGAAAGGGGTCAAACAAAGACGATCTTAGTAAAAAAAAAAAAAAAAAAAAAATTATATATATATATATATATACGGAGACGATCAACATAGTTAAATGAAATGAGTGAAGCTAACCTCTAGACATGGTCAAGCCTTGATGAAAACATGACTAGCCCGAGATAGAACTCGATGAGGTTGAGAAAACACACTTGGTGTGACTTGATGAATCTGTCAAATTAGTCATATGACAACGGAAATGAAGAGATAAGGGAGAGACATTATAAGCTCTTTGGGCTGGACATGATGATCCAAATGAAAGGAATAAGTGATATAGGAAATCTAGTTGGGACTGACAGTTATTGAATGTATTATCGGATTGATATTATGTGAAGTTATGATTAAATTCCTGAAGGTGTATTGGAACCATACTAGATGATATATGAACTAATGACTTGAACCACGAGTGATTATGACCACGATTGCTTGAGAAAATGGAAGAAACTGACAAGAAGATGAAAATGGGAAACTAAAAGAAAGCGTAGCATCGAAATCACAAGAACAAAAGTTAACTTCGGGACGAAGTTCTAATAAGAGGGGGTGTATGTAATGCCCGCCTCCATACATCGACTGACTATAGACTTGAGGACACTTGCCAAGTGACCCGACCGAATAAACTTTAGTAATTGGTCCCTTGAGTATTAAAAATGCTTGAACGACTGAAGAATGCATGACGATTCACATGACGACAAATGATAAACTGTAGTGCCCCTAGACTACTATAGACATTGAGGGCACCTGCTGAGTCACCTGACTGTTTGAAACATTAATAAAATAACCCTATGATTTTATTTTGAGTATATTTATGATTACGATTGATTGATATATGTGCATTTGGATAGTTATTGTGAATGGACAATTTCATGTTGTTTAACGATTAACTTTGATATGAAAACTGTACATATGAATGATGCTTAACGACTAGCTGTGCAATTGATTATGTGATTAGACGAATGAGTAATGATTAAGTAAATTATAGATGCTTAATGAAGCAACAGATTTATAAACCAAATTGTGAATATTGAGGACAGTGCTACTAATTTACGTTTGTGAGAAATGTGTGTAGCGACAGGTGAAACGGTTCACCAACAGACACACAAAGGAATATGAAGGGTCGTAGAGTACGAGTAAACCACACACAGGGAGAGCGACGACGATGTCGACTTCCGACGGAATACCACGCTTGAGCAGATAAGCACTGATCCGCTTGCTCAAGAGGAAAGCGTGAGGGCGTACGAGGTGGGCCACGACGGAGCTGGTCACGTACGAGTTGGGGGGCGCGCAGTGAGAACGAACTCACTCCTCAACGCCATTAGTCCCTAATAGCGTGTAGACGGAGGATGGAAGGTAACGGCTCCTTAAATCCCTACATGAAGTTCCCGCAAGTCAAAACGGAAGGATGACGGCAGAAGGGCCCGACGGTGCGGTACCCTGCCAAGAACGGAAAGAGTGAATGCAAGGACCCAACGATGTGGTGCCTTGATGAGGAATGGAAACTATGGATGACTGGACTCGACGGAGTGGTGCCATGTCAGAGAAATTAAATTAAGGAACAAGGAGGCCCAACGGCGCGACACCGGGTCCCTAGTAAAAGTTGATTGCTAAACTTAACTGCATTGAAACGTATAATTTTGCACCTAGAACTTTACTTAGAAATGCATTTGAGTACTTTAGGCATTTGCACAAAAATTAATACTTTGGCATTTAAATAATATTAAGTGTTATTTAGGCATTGCACATGAAAGGATATTCTTGATTACTTAAAAATATTATAAATATTTATTTAGGAGCAAAATGGAATCCTAGGCATGGACACCTAGTCAACTCCACCTACACCACAAATCTAGGAGTTAAGTGAAATATCTAGGGGACAAACATGAGCAAACTTAGGGATGTTGGTGCATCTCCTAGAGAAACTGACACTTGGATGGGTGAGTTGTTTTTCATTAAAGAATTAATTAAATAATTATTTATGCATGAAGCGACATGTGTCGCAGGGGATTTTCCTTTAAAAGGGAGACTTTGGGGATGGGTAAAGGACCCAGACCCTGGATGACTATCGTAATATTGAGTTACCTCATGACTTGCTACTATTAAGGGTTTGGCTGGAAATCTTGGTGGGGGGGGGAATCCCAAACTGGGTTTCATGAATATTTTTTTTGTGTGTGAGCTCTACGACCCAAAGCTCGGGGGAGGCCATGCGACTGAAAGCATGAGCCTATGGTTGGGTGGCGAAGCTAACGGTTGCTTCGCCAATGGTTAAACGAGCTTTGTTGGAGGGATCCTACGGAAGACGAAGGCGACAATGGACCAGCCGGATCGGGTTGACAGGTTAAAGTTTTGCTTATTTTTGTTAAGTTATTCACGCTTTTTATTTTATTTTTCCAATAACTGTGATGGCTAATTTGTTTGTATGAAGTTGTTAAAGTTTCAGGTTCAGTTCAAGGGGACCCTAAAGGAGGGGTCCTACACTGGGAAACCCTCATGGGGTAGAAAACCCAGTAAAGCTTTCCTCAATAAGATGATCAACCAAAATACAAGATGTGCTCCTTCCTCCTAAGTCTCCTTAGCAGATCTCCTCAACTAGTGCGCACTCTTCCACAAGTGAGTGAATGATCTAATGAGGAGTTCACCTCCTCTATTTATACTTGAATCTCAACTGACTAAAAGACCTGTTGGGGCCGACCTCACCTGGAGAAGTCTAATAACCCCTAAAATATAACTACAGGGCCGACCCACAC
The DNA here is from genome assembly GCA_027924585.1 of Larix kaempferi. NCBI lineage: Eukaryota > Viridiplantae > Streptophyta > Pinopsida > Pinales > Pinaceae > Larix > Larix kaempferi. Next base: position 409,994 of record BSBM01000593.1, read on the forward strand.
ATGGTGGGTCTAATAACCCTAGTTAATACTAACCCTCGGAGGAATAAACATCTCCGGATACATAATAGGGTTACCTCGGAGGGATGAAACATCTCCGGAATAATAAAGTACAAAATATAATATTCTTTGAAGTTACAATATTTAACACTCCCCCTTAACGAGAAGGATATTATAACAGCATCTGCAGGATCAAGGAGTCACTACACATGATACATCTATAAATCATCGGAAGCTTTCTTCAAATTGTCTTCATCAGTAACTCAAGCAGTTACTGGTACATCACTGTCAACATCAACATCAACATCACGATAAGCAGCGTCGTCATCACTCGATCAGCAGTATCGTCATCACACGATCAAAAGCATCGTCATCACACGATCAGTAGCATCGCCATCACACGATCAGCAGCATCGTCATCACACGATCAGTAGCATCATCATCACACGATCACCAGCATCGTCATCACACGATCAGCAGCATCGTCATCACACGATTACCAGCATCGTCATCACACGATCAACAACATCGTCATCACACGATCAGCAGCATCGTCATCACACGATCACCAGCATCGTCATCACATGATCAGCAGCATCGTCATCACACGATCACCAGCATCGTCATCACATGATCAGCAACATCATCATCACAATCATATTTAAGACTATCCTTCCTTTCGAAATTACTGGATTTACTGTCTAAGGATGATTAGTCCAACCACAATCATATTTAAGACTATCCCTCCTGGATTTGCTGTCTAAGGATGATTAATCCAATCACAATCTCATTTAAGACTATCCCTCCTGGATTTGCTGTCTAAGGATGATTAATCCAAACACAATCATATTTAAGACTATCCCTCCTGGATTTGCTGTCTAAGGATGATTAGTCCAACCACAATCATATTTAAGACTATCCCTCCTGGATTTGCTGTCTAAGGATGATTAGTCCAATCACAATTCATTTAGGACTATCCTTCCTTTCGGAATTACTGGATTTACTGTCCAAGGATGATTTAATCCACTCAATTCATTTAGGACTATCCTTCCTTTCGGAATTACTGGATTTACTGTCCAAGGATGATTTAATCCAACCACAATTCATTTAGGACTATCCTTCCTTTCGGAATTACTGGATTTACTGTCCAAGGATGATTTAATCCAACCACAATTCATTTAGGACTATCCTTCCTTTCGGAATTACTGGATTTACTGTCCAAGGATGATTTAATCCAACCACAATTCATTTAGGACTATCCTTCCTTTCGGAATTACTGGATTTACTGTCCAAGGATGATTTAATCCCCTCAAGTCCATCAAGGACTTCATTCTCGGAGACCTTACGTCTACGGCTCTCTTTAGGACTGAAAGTCCAGGGATGATCCAATCCCCTCAAGTCCATCAAGGACTTCATTCTCGGAGACCTTACGTCTACGGCTCTCTTTAGGACTGAAAGTCCAGGGATGATCCAATCCCCTCAAGTCCATCAAGGACTTCATTCTCGGAGACCTTACGTCTACGGCTCTCTTTAGGACTGAAAGTCCAGGGATGATCCAATCCCCTCAAGTCCATCAAGGACTTCATTCTCGGAGACCTTACGTTTACGACTCTCTTTAGGACTGAAAGTCCAGGGATGATCCAATCCCCTCAACTGTCCACTAAGGACTTCATTTTCGAAGACCTTACGTCTACGGTTCTCTTTAGGACTGAAAGTCCAGGGATGATCCAATCCCCTCAACTATCCACTAAGGACTTCATTTTCGGAGACCTTACGTCTACGGTTCTCTTTAGGACTGAAAGTCCAGGGATGATCCAATCCCCTCAACTATCCACTAAGGACTTCATTCTCGGATACCTTACGTCTACGGTTCTCTTTAGGACTGAAGGTCCAGGGATGATCCAATCCCCTCAACTGTATTCTTATCCATACAGGTACAATCATGTATCACATCAAACCATGTATACATCTCATCAAAGCATGTGTACATCAAATCATGTATACATCACTAATCAAAACATGTACACATCACATCAAAACATGTGTACATCAAAACATGTATACATCACTAATCAAAACATGTACACATCACATCAAAACATGTGTACATCAAAACATGTATACATCACTAATCAAAACATGTACACATCACATCAAAACATGTGTACATCAAAACAGGTATACATCACTAATCAAAACATGTACACATCACATCAAAACATGTGTACATCAAAACATGTATACATCACTAATCAAAACATGTACACATCACATCAAAACATGTGTACATCTAGCATAAATGATATGTAAGAGTTCTAAATCTAAATAAATGTAGGTAGCTAACAAAACAGAAAGTAAATGATAGTAATACTATACTACTCCCCCTTTCGAGGAAGGTCTTTCTGGACTAAGCCAAGCTTGTCTCGAAAGTACTCAAACTTCACTCGAGACAGAGGTTTAGTTAAGATATCAGCAACCTGCTCCTCAGTGCTTATATACTTGAGCTTGATGGCTCCTCTCTGCACCATGTCTCGTATGTAGAAGTAACGGATCTCAATGTGTTTTGACTTATCATGGAACACAGGATTTTCAGTCATCTTAATGCAGCTTTGATTATCACACATAATCACAGTGGGATCCATTTCTAAGTCAAAGATTCCAGATAAGAGTTTCCGAAGCCACACCGCTTCACAGCTAGCAGAGCAAGCAGCTATATATTCTGCTTCAGCGGTACTGAGGGCCACACTAGATTGTTTCTTGCTGAACCAGGAGACCATGGTAGATCCAAGACCATAACATCCACCTGAAGTACTTTTTCTGTCTGAGACACTACCTGCCCAATCAGAATCTGAGAAACCATGCAACTTGAGTTCATTGTCTCCAAGATAGTAAAGGCCAAAGTCCACTGTACCTTTTAGGTACCTCATGATATGCTTTGCAGCTATAAGGTGAACCTTTCTAGGTTCTACTTGAAACTAACTGAGAGTATTTACAGCAAAGCATATATCAGGCCTAGTATTTGTCAAGTACATCAATGATCCAATGATTTGTCTATATAGGGTTATGTCCACTATTTCTGACGAATCATTAGCTAGCAGTTTTAAGTTGGAGTCCATGGGAGTGGCCATAGCTTTACACTCCAACATATCAAATCTTTTGAGGATCTCCACAGTATACTTACCTTGATTTAGAAAGATCCCTTTTGGCTCTTGCCACACTTCTAGGCCTAAGAAGTAGTGCATTAGTCCGAGATCTTTCATCTCGAATTCTGAAGAAAGCTTCTTCTTGCTTTCAATGATTTGTTTCTCATTTCCTGTTAGAAATAGATCATCTACATATAATAGCAATATAACAGGTTCATCATTCATTACTTTAAGATAGAGGTTGGGGTCAGCTTTACTTTTGGTAAAGCCCATGCTTAAAAGGAAACTGTCAATTCTTCCATACCAAGCTCTGGGAGCTTGCTTCAAGCCATATAATGCCTTTTTCAGTTTGCATACATGGGTCCTTCCATCTTTGACCTCAAAACCTTGAGGTTGTTCTATATATACTTCTTCTTCAATTACACCATTCAGAAAAGCTGTCTTAACATCCATTTGGTGCAATTTCCATTTCATCATGGATGCAAGTGCCATGATAGTTCTAATTGAAGTATACCTAGCAACAGGTGCAAAAGTTTCTTCATAGTCAATTCCCTCCTTCTGAGAGAATCCTCTGGCTACAAATCTTGCCTTGTACTTTTCAATGCTACCATCTGCAGCATGTTTTATCTTAAAAATCCATTTGGAGGAAACCACACTTTTATCTTTTGGTTTGGGAACTATATCCCAAACATCATTTTTCATTATTGACTGATATTCTTCTGTCATTGCTTCTACCCATTCTTTCTTTTGAGCTGCCTCTTCATAGCTGGTAGGTAGTTGATCCACAAGATCACACATCAAAGCCATATAGTTGGTCACTAGTTTTGGTTTCTTCCTTTCTCTAGTGGAACCTTCGGGAGCACCATATCTTTCAGCTCCTTGAATGATATCTCTAGCCCATGCTGGTCTTCTCTTCCTAGATAATTCTGCTACAGGAGGTTCTTGTGGTTCCAGCATGTCATGATCCTCTGGTGTATCCTCTTTAGGGACATGAACAGTCTCTGAGATTCTGGGAGAAGAATCTTCTTCATAAACTTCTTCAAGTTGACACTTCCTGGATTTCTTGAGAGCTGCTTCCTCATCAAAGGTTACATCTCTACTTATTTCTATATGATGAAAACCTCGTATGTAGATTCTGAAGGCTTTGGAAGTTTCACAATAACCAACAAACATTCCCTTCTTTCCTGAGGGATCCAACTTGGTTCTCTTTTCTTTTGGAATGTGGATGTACACAGGACACCCAAATATTTTAAGATGACTTACCTCAGGCTTCTTACCTGTAAACACTTCTTCTGGAGTTTTGAATTCAAGAGCACTGTGAGATAATCTATTTTGCACATAAACTGCTGTCTTGGCTGCTTCAGCCCATAGATACATGGGAAGATCTTGGTCATGTATCATAGTCTTCACAGCTTCTATGATGGTTCTATTTTTCCTTTCTGCAACCCCATTTTGTTGGGGATTGTAGGGAGTGGTTAGTTCTCTCTTGATTCCAGCTTCTCTACAAAAATCTTCAAACTCTTTTGAAGTATATTCTCCACCATTATCTGTTCTGAGAATCTTGATTTTCTTTTCTGTGAGATTCTCTATTAGAGCCTTGAATTCTTTGAACTTTCCAAAGACTTCATTCTTACCTTTTAGAAAGTAAATCCAAGTTTTCCTTGAATGATCATCAATGAAAGAAAGGTAGTATTCAAAACCACTTAAAGAGGTGGTGGGCATTGGACCACATACATCTGAGTGTATTAACTCCAAGATACTCTTAGTTTTTGTTTCACTCTTTGGAAAGGGGTTCTTGACAATATTCCCTTTCTTACATCCTTTACAAGAGCCATTATGATCCACCTTCAAGTCTGGTAGTCCTATGACTACCTTGCTTACATAGGGTAAGGCTTTGTAGTTAATGTGAGCCAGTCTTCTATGCCATAGCTCACTGGGACTAGATGTTTCATGAACAAGGGCAGCTTCTGGATGACCCTTGAGTTTATACAAGCCTCCTTCTTCTTCACCAATGACAATTGCATCCTTAATAGATTTGCCTTTGGACCACATTAACACTTGTCCATCAATGAATGCAACTCTATAGCCTTTCTTGTCCAAAGCTGATATTGAAAGTAAATTCTTCTTCAACCCTGGAACATACAAAACTTCTTTCATTTTCATGGGGGTTCCAGAATCAAGTTTGTAGTTTGCTTCTCCAACTCCCTTAATGGGATACTGATAGTTATCTCCAAGAGATACCTTTAGTGGAGAGGTCTTTTCTTCAAGACTTGATAAAGTCTTCTTTTGTCCTGTCATGTGCTTTGAGGCACCACTATCAATTACCCATGTATCTTCTCCTGGTGTTATAGATCCAGAGAGTGCGGAGAAAAGAACATACTCTTCTGCATCTTCTTCTTCATTTCTTCTAGATCTTCTTTTGGAGAAAGTCCTTTCTTCATCTTCTTCTTCTTTTCTAGATCTTTTCTTGAGAGGCCTTTCTTCTTCAACTTCTTCTTCACTCTCATCTTCTGCAAGATGTGCATGATGTCTTCTGTGGTGAGTACCCTTAATCTTTTTGCTAGGACAATCTTTGGCAATGTGTCCTGATTTGTGACAAATGAAACATTGGAATGAGGAGTAGTCTCTTCCTTGGAAGGATCCTCTTTTCTTTTGAAATCTCTGTGGAGGATGAGACTCCTTTTGACTATCCTTCTTAAAGTAGGATCGATTCTTTCTTCTCTTGGTATGGGTGGCCAAGGCTTGGTCATCTTCCTTGAGCAATGCCTCTCTATTGGCAACCCTAGCTTCTTCTTGAACACAATCCTCCCATACTACATCAAATTTCATGCTTTCTTTTCTGGCACACATGGTTTGGATGAAGGATTCCCATGATCTAGTGAGACCATTTAGAGCTGTCATCACAAGTTCATCTTCATCAAGAGTATCACCAATGGCATCTAGTTGCTCTTTGATTAGAGAGACTCTTGAGAAGTAGTCTTGAATGGATTCTCCTTTGTGCATCTTGGTACTCTTCAACTGAGTCCTTAGATTCATTTTTCTGTTGATGTTCTTTCCTTCATACATTCTTCCTAGGGCATCATACATTTCCTTTGGAGTCTTCTTGGAAGACACTTGGGGAATCAAGTGATCTTTAATTGAATCAGTTATGATTCTCTTTGCCCTAATCATATCCTTCCTGTGTTTTTCCTTGGCTTCATCTTCTTCTGGTTCTGCAACTTCCTCCTTGATATAATGAGCAAGGTCATTCTCTTCAAGAATGAGACCAATTCTGTATTTCCATGCCCGGAAATTCTCTAAGCCTTCTAGCTTGTCTTCAAGCTTAGTATTTGGAGCCATCTTCTCTTGGGGGAGTCCAAGAGACAGAGTAGACTTACTTGGAAAGTTACTTTTCACTTTTCCGGAAACTGAAACAGAATTTTATCGCACTTTTGGTAGAATTAGGGTTTGCAATTCCCGGAGTTCTACTTAACCAAAAAGTTCGATCTATAGCTTAAAAGAATGCTCTTGATAAGGGCTATCCAGCCATGCAATCAGAAATCAAAAATTCCAACTTTTTTCTGAAACCAAAATCTGACGTATCGCACTTTTGGTAGAATTAGGGTTTGCAATTCCCAGAGTTCTACCCAACCAAAAAGTTCGATCTAGAGCTCAAAAGAAAGGTATTGAGAAGGGCTATCCAGCCATGCAACCAAAAATCAATAATACCAACTTTGGGCTGAAACCCTAACTTCACCAAAAAGAGAGAGAGAGAGAATCTTACCTTGTGAAAGATGTCCTATTCAGTCTAGCTCTGGTACCATGTTGAATTTAAACCAAATAGACAAGCAAGATCTCTGATAGAAACACAATCACAAGATAAACACACTATATATCCTGGGAAACCCTCATGGGGTAGAAAACCCAGTAAAGCTTTCCTCAATAAGATGATCAACCAAAATACAAGATGTGCTCCTTCCTCCTAAGTCTCCTTAGCAGATCTCCTCAACTAGTGCGCACTCTTCCACAAGTGAGTGAATGATCTAATGAGGAGTTCACCTCCTCTATTTATACTTGAATCTCAACTGACTAAAAGACCTGTTGGGGCCGACCTCACCTGGAGAAGTCTAATAACCCCTAAAATATAACTACAGGGCCGACCCACACATGGTGGGTCTAATAACCCTAGTTAATACTAACCCTCGGAGGAATAAACATCTCCGGATACATAATAGGGTTACCTCGGAGAGATGAAACATCTCCGGAATAATAAAGTACAAAATATAATATTCTTTGAAGTTACAATATTTAACATCCCAGAGTAAAACAGTTTCTTCATGCCCAACACTTGTGTTTTGTTGTTGTGTCCACCCTTTTTTTGAGTTGATTTTGTGAGTAATAAATTAGGATTGGAAGAGGATTAGAGTTGGCTTGATAAAACTAGTGAAGAGAGGGACCTCGCAGAAGGATCAAAAGGGATGGATACTCTTCTATGCACACCTTGAAGAGCACTAGAATGGAAGGTATGGCCTAAGGGAATATGTAGCAGTGAAGGGAATATTTCCTTGTGTTGGGTGTGTAGGTATTGTGGGGACCAAGCTAAATAGATGTTGCAGAGGTATCCATAGCTCTATGGTTGAGCTCACTAGCTTAGCAATTTGTTCCCTTCCATTGCCTTAGCGGCCTGATAAACCCAACTGTGGATTGGATTGGCTGATTTTGGTGTATATTTGGCTATGTGTGAGTCTATTGTTCCCTTTTTCATTTTAGAAATCATGCCCAGCTAGGGGGTGGCAGTTGTGTTGAGATTTTGACGAGCATTGTTGGCCTATGGTTGGGTGGAATGTTGCAGTTACATAGCCATTTTCTCGGGACTACTTTGTTTCAAGATAAGTATTCTCTTTTGTTAACTTTGTAATGTCTTTATTAGATGACTATCATGAATATGTTGAATTCATGCTAGATATGTGGTTGAATTTACTTCCATTTTGTTTCTTACATTTATACATTTGCATATGTCTTTTTATTTTCAATGAATTTTGTTAATGTTCATGGGGCTAGATGCCCAACCTTAGTGTCATGTTCTCTCCATCGCACTAGATCGATGAGAGGGGACATGACATCTCTTCTCAGAGATAACTATTACCATTCTAACAACTTTTATTTTACAGTCTGTTTGATTTTCACTATTTAATAGAATATGTGTCTACTGTATCATTGTATTCTTTGCAATATATCTATGTATATGATTATGTATCTTCTCTTTCATTTCATTCCCACATAAATACGGATGAGCTGGGGTATTTTCCTTGGTAGTCAAACCTTGGGAGGTTATTAAATCCCAAGTGTCTATATATTTTTACATTCTAGCCTTCAGTGTTGAGTCGTATGGACATGCACTAGGTACCCTAGGAGTTTGAGTCAATTCTGAAGAAAATAATTTTTTCCATAAAACTAGACCATTGTTTAATGGTTTAAATGGAAAAATTTTAATTGTAATAAAAGAGTGTCCTGGAGGAATAATTTGGCATGGGGATGCTCATTTTGACGCTCAGAGTGTCCTCTTTACCCTAGTACCCTCTTTAACCATGTTCTGGGTGATTGTGTCTCCTCTGGGAGCATTATTCCTTAAAGATGCTACAAAATGGCATAAAAATGCTAAAAAAGCACATTTTGCACCAAAGCAAAAAAAAAGAAAAAGGAATTGGCAGGTGCCAAATTGAGTTAGCATATCTTATCCAACATGGAGGGTGAGCTCTTCAAGGTGAATACAAATTGGTTGGAGTAAAGTCAAAGTTAATACGAATTATATCAAGTGAGTAATGCGCCCCTCCCATGTGGATGACGCATCTCATGAAGTGGGAGAATATGATTGGTGCGTGAAGTAACCAAAGAGAGGGCACATCTCTCTTCATATAGATGGCGCCACCTCCCAGTAATAAAATCAAGCATAACTTTGATATTTCCCAATTAAACTAAATATTATACGAATTGATAAGTGTGCCATCTCCTTCACGTGGGAGACATCTAGGAGTGGTGGGAAAATTGAGGGATGTGGCATTTTGTTGTTGGATGGGTGATCATTCCAATGGAGAGGGGGCACACCTTTTGTGAGGTGGCACGTCCCTCATCACTCTAAATCCCCCTTTGTTGGCTTAGCCTATTTACTTTGTTCTTTAACTTTCTTGTACTAACCCAGGTTCAGTGTAGTGATGGGACCAACAATACCACTTCTCCACTGGTACTTTCGGCAAAAACCTGCGAACAGGCTGAGGTCTCACCTGAGGTGAAGTTATGGGAAATTACAAAAGTAGGTTTCTGTAATCAGTTGATGAGCGATTATGGGACTGGCTCAGGCAAAGTTCTCATGAATTTGCATATACTTCGTTATTACTGCGCACATATGGGACTACACACTTCGCAATTTCTACAATACAATACAACAACACAACTCCAGGACTATGCTTCTAAGAAACCGCACACATTACAGATTCCATTGGTTTAGTTTTTAACCATGAAACTACTCATTTAAATTGCTCAGAATTGCTTGCACATTTAGTTATACATGTTCAGTACTAAGGATGTTATTCTCATCCACCATACATATGAACATACATATAAAAGCACGAACATACGTAAACATAAGTATGAATGTAAACATAAACATAAGCATACACAATCACACTCATTCAATCGCATAACACACTTATTTACATGGTTCACCCCCACGATGGGAGCTACGTCCATGGGAACTATTGTTTATATTAATGGGAAGGGTCAACAGTTCCAGTCTGCGCACATAGCTGCAGACTCTTCTCTCTACAATAGGCCTCTGCGCACATAGCTACAAAGCCTCTTTCTCTCTTTAATGGGTCTCTACGCACTCAGTTGCAGAACCTCTTTACAATACTTAGTCTTTCAAAAGACCATGAGAGATCAAAGTAAGACCAATAGAGACCAACCCTTCCTTTACAAAATTGCCCCTTTTATAGATCATGCCCAAGGGTCACGTCTTTACAATCATTGTGGGACAAAATCCCTATACTACCAGAAAATCCCCACAAAATGGCCAGGTTACCCTGGTTACCAGGCCTATCGTAATCGATAGCTACATCACTTGACTTCGACCGTCTTTCTGCGTCGCTTCTGGATCTAATGCCTCTTCTGATAGTCACAGTTCTGACCGCGCAGCTCTGACTACGTACTGGCACATCCCTTTTCACCCCTTTGCTTCTCCTATTGATATTGGTCCATCACTTTGGTTCTAACAGTCTCCGTCTCCTTGGAAATATTAGTACTTTTTCTATACTAAGCCGATAAGTCACTTTCCTCCAAATCTCCGTCGCTCCTCACCCTTCTCCTAGGATTTGCTGAGTCGATTACCTAAAATAGGTCACTGCTGTACCTCGCTTCACTTGTATTTTGCTACCAAAAATAATTGTTGCGCTGGAGCTACGCATTAGCGCTTGGACTTCGCTTTCCCACTGTGCTTACTTGGACTTCGCTTTCCCACTGTGCTTACTTGGACTTCGCTTTGACAAAAACTGTGCCAACTTGGGCCATGCCCAACAGGTCCCTAACACTTTCTCATGGATCGTCTCTGATCCACTTGGCTCTGGATGCACATCCTCTGTAGGTCTCAATTTTCCAGTGAAGTCCTGAAGAGTTGCACTTAGCTTCGCAACTTCTTCCTTTGTTTCCTTCTTGAAGTCTTTAACAGTTTCCACCATCTCCTATGATGCATCTTCCTGATCATACTCCTTTATTGTCTTCTCCATGGTGTGGAGTTCCTGCATTTTTTCTTCAATTTCCTCGGTGAGGGTGAGCGCCTCTTCCTGCATTGGCTGTAACCTCGCTACAGTATCAACCTCCTTCTCCCTCAGAACTTTCAGTTCTCCCTACAAGTTATTGACTTCTGCAAACTTTTGAATTTTCTCTTTGGGTTTCAAGGATTTCATGGCTGCATTCATAGAGTCCATCTCTATATGTCGTTGATGCAAGTCATCCTAAATTTGTTGTAGGGAAGGATCTTCCTGTAGTGTATCCCATACCTTAGTAGATTCTTCCAGTAAGTATTGGCATTTCTCTATTTCGACGGAGATGTTCTTTGTTGAAACCCTTAGAGCGATAGCTCTTGCCTCTACCATGTTTGGCAGGGTACAAGGTGGTTTCTAATTTTTGAGGTTAGTAACCTCTTCCTGGTGGGAGATCTCCATATATGTTATCTCTTCTTTAACATCACTTACCACCTTTCCGATCTAAACTATGGTATCTTTTATCTCCGGTTACGCATCAAATTTTGGTATCTGCGCACATACCGTAGCAATAGTCCCTTCTAGCCTTCTTTGCTTCTCATGCACTTGAGCTAGTTCTCTTGTTTTATGCACACACACCTCTGTCAGTTCTTTGTAGCTCTCTTCTAGATGGAGGTTTTGATTTTAAGAGATTATGTATCTATCTATGATCTCTTCTACAACCTGTAGATGCAGATTATGCAACCCCTCAAGAGGTATCATACCAACATTAATGTCGAGGTGCTCTGACCTCTTCGCTCCTTCAGTTAACTCATCATTCGGGAAGATGATGTTAATTAGATGCATTCTGACTAGGTAGAGTTTTGTTGTCAAGGCAGGTGACCTTCTATTTCTTTGACTAGATTCACCTGTCTTTCCTTTAGAGTCAGACTCTCTAACCAAGTCCTGCTGGACTTATTCTATTATTGTTACCATGCCCTTAAGGTCTGCAAGGTTCTGGTTCAGTTGGGCTTGAGATTCTTTGCTCTTGTTGTCTTTTATAGTGAGCACCTCCTATAGATTCCCGCTTACGTGCAATGCAATCCAGTCGTAGTTGTCTTCCTGTAGCTGCACCTCTGGCGGAGTCTTGGTCTCCTTATCTTTCTTCCTGGGTCTTTTTTCCAGTGTCAAACTTTCAGGGTCCTTTCTCTTTTCCCATGTTTGTACTTCAGTAGTGTCTTTTTGTGTCTCATATTTTCCTGTCTCTTCTTCATCTGATGGATCTTTAGCTTTACTTTTCTATGAGGTGGTATGGATTTCCACTGGTGCGTCGACCTTCCATTTTGGTGGCCAATCATCCATAATGAGATCGATCTTCTACGCATCAAGCTGATAGTTCCCTGGGAACCAATCTGGATTCTATTTTTCATCCATTGGCTGAATATAGATAAAGTGCAAGTCATCCTTGAATGTCACTTTTTGGAGATACATGGTTGTCACATCCTTTGAGATGCGTGGACAGCCCTGTATCACATCGCACAACTTCCCGTAGTAAGTGTACATATTTTCATTATTTACGCGTTGTCTTTCAGGCCGTGCATTTTCCCACATGTAGGCATATTTTGTTGCTCAAAAATCTCCCATTATTACTGGAAGGTTGTTCTGGTGCAATGGCTCCTTCCAACCTAGATAAGCAATTAGTATAAGCAGCCAAGTGTAGTGAAATGCGTTGCTAGTCTCTTGAGTTTCACGGACATTATTCAGGAACCCATTTAGTAAATAGATTTCCCAATTCTATGGGTTTCCATCCTTGGCCTTCGCAACAAGGAGAACAATTGCGGTCGGCACCTCTATCGGTTTGTATTTCCTCAAAACATTTCTTGCTATTAGCTGGACAGTGAACCGTGTAGCTGGGTATTCAATTTCGTCTGTTACATAACCCCGGCTCCCCTTTACTAATTTATACTCTTCCTTCATCCACTTGTTAAGTTCTTTGTCCTTCGATTTTCCCACAAACTCTGCTGCAACATTATCACCTCGCTTGCTGAGATGAGTGATTCTGTGGATGAGGTCGATATTGAATTCGATCTTGCGGTCGAGCCACAAGTAGCCCTGGTGCGTGCATGGAAAAAAAGTGCCCACCACCGGAGTACACTTGGGACTTCGGTCAAAATGAGGTATACGCAGGAGATAGTTTGTCCCCTTTCCTCATCAGCCCTTCGGCACATATATTGGTCAGGATGGAATTGAGGAAATTTTGGCTCTTTAGGGTCCTTCCCCTCTAAGATATCATGGTTTGAGAACCTACATGCTAATATCTTACCGAGTAAGTTCTCTTGGATACCCACATGGTTGGAAATCGGCAGTAAGGAATTTCATACTATGCATTTTTGAACAGGTGAACCGCTGGCACGTTAAGCCTTTTGGGTGGAATATACTCATGTGTGAGGTATATTGGCATGTCCCCTAGTGGTAGTGGTGGTCTGGGCCTCGAAATTCCTCCTTCCTTCGACTTCTCAGGATCAATAATTGGTTGCTTATCCTTTCATTGCATAGCTGGTGCGTGGCACGACGAGCTTCTTGACCCAAAACCCCTTTCTGGAATAGACTTCTAAATGGGCCTTTTCATCAACCCCTCCATCCCATAGTGTTTAAATTCCTTCACAGCCTGTTCGACTATTGATTGCTCAGACATTCACTTGGAAATTTGTCAGTATGCTCACATGATTGTTCGTGCACTCACTCATAAAACTTAAACTCTTCTTCTAGTAAAAATGAAAAATCACAGTAAAGCACGCGGGTTTGTGCTTAGCGCTATTTATAGGCGCAGTTAACTTTGAGGTGCGCCCATAAACAGCTAGATAAACATTAAATGTTGCTATCGTTGGCCAAATTCTCTGAGGATCTTGGTGCTTTCCTTCATTGAATGCTCCAGAAACGACTAAATTTGCGTTAAATGAAAAGCGGTCGTTGGAAAAAACACTATATAACGGCTATTTTTCAGACCGACATTTTAACGGCTAGTTCCTTCGAACTGCGCTCACAGCTCAGACAAAACATTTTTGCGAAGTCCCTCTACGCACTTATGCTCCTTCATTTTTAACTTCACATATGCACTTCTTATGTGTACTTCACATCAAAGCTTCCGACGTGCACTTCGCATCACATCTTCCAATGTGCACTTCGCATCACAACTGCCAATGTGCACTTCGCATCATAGCTTCCAGTGTGCACTTTGCATCACATATTCGGACGTGCACTTTGTGTTTCAACAAAATTGTGTACAGACTCTGTGCAAATTTTAGTGTCCAATTACAACTGTACTTGACACTTAAAATTTTCTTCGCTTCTGATCAATAAGGGTCTGGCAAAGTAGGACTATCCATGTAGGGTCTTAGTCTACTTCCATTAGTAAGACCTGGTAGTTTTTCTCCGGCTAATGTGGCTAGCTGAACTATGCCACCATTAGTAGCTTGATTGACAACATATGGCCCTAGCCAATGCATCTTAAATTTTCCAGGAAACTTCATGAATTTACTATCGTAGAGGAGAACAAGATCTCCTACCTGAAAGAATTTGTAGTTGATGTGGAGATCATGGCATGCTTTTTCTCTGTCTTTCTACACTTGTTGGTGAAATCGTGCGATGAAGTGATCTTATTCTAACCGAACCAAGTGTAGTAGGATGTCTTCCATTGTCTCATCATCTGCCATGTCTATGAAAGCTACAATTCTCAAACTTGGTACTATGTATTCCATTGGCATCACAACTTCCTGTCCATAAGCTAACCTGAAGGGTGTATGACCTGTCAACTTCTTGCAAGTTGTCTTATATTCCCATAACACAGCTGGTATTCACAGGATCCCAATCATCCCTATTTGTATTGCATACCTTGGTCAGCGCATTTTTCAACACATTTTTAAAAGTTTCAATAGTGCCATTGGCCTGTGGATGATATGGTGTGCTCTTTTGATGGTAAATCTAAAATTCCTCAGTCAGGGATTCAATTGTTCTATTCAAGAAGTGGGTTCCCTGATCGCTCATTAGGATCTTTGGACATCCAAACCTTGTGAGGATGTTTTCAAAAATGAATTGCGCGGCAATTACTGCACTACAGTCCTTTACTAATTTTTCCTATGCCCATCTAGTTAGGTCGTCTGTGGCTATAATAATGTATCTTGAACCAGTTTTCTTTCCTGGTGGATTGATAGGTCCCACAAAATCAATATCCCACTTATCGAATTCTTGCAATGTTAGTTGTGGCCTCAATGGAATCTCGTCTCTACAAGATGGATTCCCTATTCTTTGGAAAACATCACAACTACGACAATTGTCCTTTGAATCCTTGTGGAGTGTAGGCCACCATAGCCATGCTCTTAAAATTTTCTGTGCAGTGGCTCTTCCTGCGTAGTGGCCTCCAGACACCCCTGAATATGCTTCAACAAGTATCAATGGTTTCTCGTGTTATGGCATAGATCTTCACAGTACTTCATTTGTTCCTAGCTTGTATAATTATCCTGCAATTATGGTGAAGTTTGTTGCTTTAACTATCAACGGTTTCTTCTGCTGCGTAGTAAAATTTGCAGACGTGAACCCTGTGGTCAGGAATTCTACAATATCCTTATAATAGTCATCTTCTATTTGAATAGCAAATAACTGCGCATCTGGTAGACTATCTTCTAGGTTGGTAGGTTCTTCACATGACTCAATTATGGAAATATATTTAGGTCCAAAGTTCAGGCTTCTTGGATTAACAAGGATTTCAAAATCATACTCTTGAAAGAGTAACAACCATCTACATATTCTTCCCCCTAACACTGGTTTATTGACCAAATATTTCAAATATGAATGGTCAATAAACATACAGAAGTGCCCAACCAACAAATAGTGTATGAACTTTTGCAGTGCATATACCATGGCTAAGACTTCTCTTTCTGTTGTGGTATAATTATTTTCTGTTGAGGACAGCTTCCTACTTGAGAATGCAATAGGATGGTCAATGCCTCCCTCACCTGGTTGATCTAGCACAATACCAAGTGCAATGGATGAAGCATCTACATGCACATGGAATGGTTTACGCCAATCTGGAAAAACTAAGATAGGCATAGTTAACATCCTCTCTTTCAATGTGTCCAATCCTTTCTGACAGTCCTCAGTCCAAATGAACTTCACTTCTTTCTTCAACAATTTTTCCATATGCGCAGTGATCTGTGCATATCCTTTGATGAACTTTCTATAGTAGCCTGTGTGCCCCAGTGTAGTGTGTAAGTGTTTTACTGAATTAGGCGCTGGAAAATTCACAATAACTGCAATTTTAGTTAGATCAACCATCAGTCCTTGTTTACAAAGAATGTGTCCAAGTAGAATTCCATGGGGAACACAAAATATGCTTTTCTTCAAGTTCAGGGAGATTTGATGTTGTCTACACTTTGCTAACATCAGTCTTAAGCTGGAATAATGGTTTTTCAGTAACCCAAATACTGTCCAATCATCACAATATACTTCTAAAAATTTATGGATAAAATTCTTGAATGCAACAACAACTACTCTGGAGAAAATAGTAGGTGCGTTCTTCAAACCAAAGGGAATAACGGTGTACTGAAATGAGCCACATTCAGTGGAAAATGTAGTCTTGTTCCTGTTTGTTGTATCAATTCTGACCTGATGATATCCATAAAATCCGTTAGTGAAAGAGTATGCCTGATTCCCTCCAACATTGTCTAGCACTTCATCTGTGAATGGAGTAGGAAATGGGTCATGCAACAATGCACCGTTGAGCTTCCTAAGATCTATGCAGATCCTAATTTTGCCTTTAGTTTAATTTTCCTGGATAACCATTGGACTTATCCATTCTGACTCTTCTATAGGTTCAATTATTCATGTCTCAAGCATCTTATCAAGCTCTGCATTTACCCTTTCTTTGTATCTTGGATTAAGTGGATAAGGTCTCTTATTAATGGGATTCCCATCCGGATTGAGAGGTATTTTCATGACTCCCAAGTCTCCCAAAATGCCTTTCATTTCAGAAAAAATCGTAGGAAATAAGTCTTCATATTCGTGGAGTAAATATGCTATCTGCGCAATCGTCTCCTCATCCCAGTAATCACCTATAGAAGCAAACTTCGATTTTTTTCAGTAGTTCCAATGTTCACTTTCCGAGTTTTCACAGGATTACTCAGATCCAGAATTTCCAATGGAGTTCCTTCGACTTCACATTCTCCTTCTAACTCAGGTATGTTAACATTGCACAAGTCTTCATCCTCACTTTCTTCTTCATCTTCATCTAATGCGAAGTTATAACATTCCAAGGCATGCTCTAGCTTTCTTTCCCATTTTGGTTGTTGATACACAGGTTCTGGTGTGTTGTTGAATACCTTATTTTTTATGACCTGCAGTTCCTCATTTATACTTGGACAGTCATCCTGAAAACTGAAATTTGCTTTGAATTTATTAGTCATGATGGACCATTCTGTTGTCCCTCTGCGAAGTTTTGTTTCAGTGTACCAGTTCTTCAGAATTTGCTCCAATGTGTGCACAAACCGATGGACCCATTCTGCTTACAGTACATGTGTCCATGCTTTCGTGCAAATATCTATGTGATTTCTAGGATCATTTTATCCATTATATTTCACTTGTACAAGCTCAGTTTGTTCTAGAAATATGATCTTCAGCATGTGCTTACATTCTTCCCATGTGGTCAGATTCTGCTTATGCGTAGCCCACCATCTAGCAGGTGTAGCACACAATACTGTATCCTAGTGTATCCCACCATCTTGAAAAAATGCATGAATATTACTCAAACCATGGTAAGTAGGGATTGGACTTACCTCTATTCCGATCCAGTGTAGTGATTTAGTGAGCTGCGCACATCTTCTTGCAGATACTTCGTGCATTTCACTCTGCCAGTTCTCTATTCCTGCATCTGATTCTGATACGCAAGAACTGTCACATCGCCAACTCAATGTTCCGTCATCAGTTGGGTTGACGTAATATTCCTGATTCACTGTCATCTTGTAAATGAGATCCATATCTTGAGCTCTGCATTCTTCTCTTATTGGTTCAGTGTATCAAGGTCCTTCTGCAGGGTCTAAAGGTGCAATGACCTTGATATCTGTTCCTTCAAATACCATCTGATTCTTTTTCAAATTGATAATTGTGAGGTTATCAATTGCCCAATCTATCCCCAATAGTGCAGGATATGGATTGCTATAATCTATAATCTCAATAACCTTGAAGTCTGCGTTACTTTGCACTCCACCAATGTCGACAAGGACATTTGATAATCTCCCAAAGGGTAGAACCTTTTGTTGATTATCTAGCCTCAACTGTATGGGTGACCATGATAACTTCAGCTTCCCCATTTGTTCCCATTTCTTATTTTTCAAGACATTCACTTATGATCCTAATTCAAGGATGATCTCATCCATTTCAAATTCCTTAATCTGCGCACTTAGTCTCATTTTTATTTCGGTTATTTTATGAATATTAATATGATGAACCACTCTATGTGCTTCATTTACCACATTACGTTGCTCATAATGACTCAGCAGACTTTGTAATTCTGCTAAGGCATTATCATGCTTTAATAACTTCATATAGCTCTGTAAAAGCTGTGCAATAGGACTCACCAGGTCTGTTGCAGTACGTGATCTATCGTACGAAGTGGGCATATCCATCACAGGCGCAGTATCACTTCACAACTTGATTCTTGAGGTCACAGATTATGATTCTTTGAAGGTTTCTCTTGCTTCTGTGAATACTTAACTTTCTTTGTTCATGTTGAAAGCGGGTGTTTTTCCAATTGATTTTATAATCCAAGCCCCTTCAGTAGGATTTTGTGTATCTTGGTTATCCTCAAAAGTCGAAGCTTCAGTTCTTTGATCTCCTCCTATGGTGTCTACACTTTGTGTGACAACATTAATGTTGCAATTTGTATTTCATTTTTTAGCTGCGATCATCTGTATGTTCTGATTCTATGCTTCTGGTCTTCTCTCTTGCATTTTTGCTTGCAAAATAGGGCATACTTCAATGACATGCTCAAATGATTTACAATATTTGCAAGTTGTGCAAGTGTTCGTGCAGTCTCTAGTTAGATGTCCTAGTTCGGCACAATTATAACATGCAATCTGACCACTTCCTCATCCTTTTCCAGTGTTTCGTCCTCTTCCTCTGAATCCTCCACGTCCTTTGTATGTGCCTTGATCATACTGCGTGTTTTCATTGTTGTTCTGTTTCCCCATGAACTCTGTAGACATCATGTTTTCTTTCTATCATGAGGTAATATTCTCTACAGTTGTTATCATCATGGCCAACTGACTTACATAATGTGAAGTATAGGTTCTTTGGTGTTTTCACATACTTCTGAAGTAAGTAGAAATACTCTGGGTGATGTCCTCTACATCGAAAAATCTAACACCATGGTCCTTGATGTTGATTTAATGGGTTTGGAGCTCCATTAGTGATGTAATCTCTAAATATCGGATAATGTTCTTTGGAGTGAACTTCTCCTTTACACTTTGTACACCAAACGTCTTCTCTATTTTCTTTTCCTTTCTTCATATCTTGCAGTTGTAGTGTCAAATTTGTTAGCTGGGTTTGTATCTGAACCATTCTTGCGCTAGTCTCTCCTATAGGCGACTATGAACCTTTTGTTGCATCAATTTCAACTTGATATGTTGCAACAACGCAACTATGAACCATTCTTGGAGCTGTTGTGGGGCTATGTCAAATATAACTTGATATAACAACGCTTTGAACTTTTGGTCAAATTCCCATACTATCTCACTCGGTTTTTGCTTGATTTCTTTCAGCTCTGTAAGACACTACGATTCTGACTTAGGATTTTTAAACTCTCTGATGAGAGCAAGTTTGATATCCACTAGTGTCCTATTCTGTCCAACATAGTACTTCATAAACCATGTTAAGGCTCCGTCCCTCAATGTGGTAACTAGTTGTGCATTTCTAATAGCATCATCATGTACTTGTTTAACATTCCAAATGGATTCACAAAAAAACCAATGTTGCTCTAGTTCCTCAAAACCAGTTCCTTTGAATAGAGGCAAATTAATGTCATTTGTCATTCTTTTTCTAGGAGGCGTAGTGTTCTGTGATGTCTTAGTTATACTACTACTTGGAACGTTCTGAGTACTGGCTCCTGCGGTGTTACTACTATTGTTGTTTTATGGGTTAGTAGTATTTCTGTCATCAACTGGAGGTTTCTGCGGAATAATGGGCTGATAGGTAGTTACTCTATGCTCTGTTTTACTATCAGCCTCAACCTGATATGAGTCCTTATTAATTCCTACCTCAATTTCTAGAGAGATGTGAGGTTCGTGTTCATTAGACCTTTTCCCGGTACTATACTTGTATATTTTACCACTTCGTAATGTGTAGATATTTTCCTCATTATCACTGTTTGTATTACTGAACATTACAGATTCAATTTCCTAGGAATCTTATTACATTACTAAGACACCTTTCTCTACTAACAACATTTTAATGTATAGACTGAGATTTTTCAGGTACTTACCTCTGAATCCCTTGAAGAAATTTGCCCCTTCTACGCTGTAATACTTCAGAGTGTCCGCAGCAAATTCTGTAACATAGCCTTCTAGTACACTGTCTAGCTAGAAGTCTACTGCTCTTGATATTGGGATATCCACTGCTTTAAGTCTCTGAATCAGTTCTGGAGTCCACAGTGTAGTTTCTCCACCTTTAAAGCAATTTTTTCTCTCTGCGAGCCTCGATATCCACTCGTGTAGCTCATTATTGAAGGATGCGAAGAAAATTTCGTGTACGTCAGAGAAAAGATATCTCTGTAACCACTCTTACATAGACTAGCATGGATGCCTATTTTATGTCTTCTCAAACTCATCCTCTGTCTTAGTTACTGAGTTTTGTAACTTTGTCCACTCAGGATTTCAGTATTAGAGCACATCACCAGTTCAAGTGTGGCAAAAGAACCATTTTTGGCTATTTACTTTGTTCTTTAACTTTCTTGTATTGACCCAGGTTTAGCACAGTGATGGGACCAACAATACCATTTCTCCACCGGCCCTTTCAACAACAACCTGCGAACAGGATGAGGTCTCACGTGAGGCGAAGTTATGGGGGATTACAGAAGTAGGTTTTTGTTATCAGGTGATGCGCAGTTATGGGACTGGCTTGGGAGAAGTTCTCTCGACTTCACATATTATACTTCATTATTACTGTGCACATATGGGACTGTGCACTTCTCAATTTCTACAATACAATACAATAGTGCAACTCCAGGACTGTGTTTCTAAGAAACCACACACATTACAGACTCTATTGATTTAGTGTTTAACCATGCAACTACGCATTCAACTTGCTCAGAATCACTTGTACATTTAGTTATACATGTTCAATACTTAGCATATTATTCTCATCCATCATACATATGAAAATACATATAAAAGTGCGAACATACGTAAACATAAGTATGAATGTAAACATAAACAGAAGCATACACAATCAGACTCATTCAATCACATAACACACTTATTTACGTGGTTCACCCCCAGGATGTGAGCTACGTCCATGGGAACTGTTGTTTATATTAATTGGAATGGTTAACAGTTCCAGTCTGCGTACACAGCTGCAAACTCTTCTCTCTACAATAGGCCTCTGCGCACACATCTGTAGAGCCTCTTTCTCTCTTCAATGGGTCTCTGCGCACTTAGCTGTAGAACCTCTTTACAATACTTAGTCTTTCAAAATACCATGAGAGATTAATGTAAGACAAATAGAGACCAACCCTTCCCTTACAAAATTGCCCCTTTAATAGATCATTCCCAAGGGTCACATCTTTACAATCATTGTGGGCCAAAATCCCTATACTACCTAAAAATCCCCCCAAAATGGTGCGATTACCCTGCTAACCAAGCTTGTCATAGTCGATAGCTACATCACTTGACTTTGGTCGTCTTTCTGTGCCACTTCTGGACCTGACGCCTCTTCTGACAGCCGCAATTCTGACTGTGCAGCTCTGACTATGTACTTGCACGTCCCTTTCTGCTGCTCAGCTTCTCCTGTTGCTATCAGTCTGCCGCTTTGGTTGTAACGATCTTCGTCACCCTGTTTGTCTTAATACTTTGTATGTACTAAGGAGACAAGTCGCTTTCCTCCAACTCCGCGTTGCTCCTCACCCTGCTCTCGGGATTTACGAAGTCGATTACCCAAAATAGGTCGTTGTTGGACCTCGCTTCGCTTGTACTTCACTTCCAAAAATAACTGTTTCCCTGGAGCTATGCATCAACAAAACTACGCCATGCTTGGACTTTGCTTTCCAACTGTGCTTACTTGGAATTCACTTTGCCAAAAACTATGCCAACTTGGGCCTTTCCCAACACCCTTCCATGCTAAATCTAAGGGATCGCATCCCCCATATCTCTCCATCCAAGCTCATGTGCCATTGCTCTCTCATGTGTAGTTTGCTCATCCCCTTCCTCATTATGCTATAAAAGCAAGGCTCTTCATCACTCCAAGGGTGGATAATAGTGGAACCTTTGATCTTGTGTACAATCTCAGTGTTGAATCTTTTCATGAATAAAAGGCATTGGAGGTCTATTACGATGTCTTTGGCTAAAGTTTGATGATCATTGTCTCATGTGTTTTATGTGGTAATTGTAGTGTTTCTTTTTTATTGTCTTTGCTTGTCAGCTATTAGCCTTGGAAGGATTAGTATTAATCGATAGGGATGAGTAAAGAAGTTTCTTTTCTCATTTAAAATACTTATGTTTAAGATAGGGAATTTGCATGCTTAAAAGTTTTTATGTATGCTCTTCTCATCTTTGATTTAAGTTTTACTAATGGATTTGACAAGTTTTTTGGCAAGTGCAAGGGTTTATTTTACAGGTTCTTCAATTTGTATTTATGGAGGAACTAGTTTGCTTGCTTCATTCTCCGAATTCTTTGTGAAGAGGACATAGTCTCTCTCAACGCCACCATAACAACTCCATTTCCCAAGTTCAAAAGGGATTTGGATTTCTACTTTTTCTCCCTTCTTTAAACTAAATTTATTTTCATTGGTTACTTGGGATTTCTTCTTAGATCTGATTTCAAATAATTCCATATCATTTTCATATCTGATTTATAAGTCTCATATATTTAGATCTAGATTGTTTAAAGAAATATTAATCATTTGTTTAAACTAGATCTAAATTCAAGAAAGTATTGCTTTTACAAGTTAATAATTTTTAGATATAAAGGCTTGTTAGATTAGCTTTCTTATTTTGAGTATCACAAGTTTATATTAGAAAATATAAAGTTCTCTTATTGGCTGACCCAAAAGGCAAGCCAAGATCCGAAAAAAAAAGCTTGCCTTCTTGTGTTCATTTTTGCATTTTACACTTAGAAATTTTTTGCATTTTTTTTACTAAATTTTATGGCTGTCCAAAAACACTTTCAAAGTGTTTTGGAGCACTTTTCTAAACTAATAACTTGCTGTTTTTTAGAAGTTCTAATAAAAAAGAGACGGAAACTTTGGCGAATTTTTGAAGTTTTGGCCATCCAAGGCATCCTGAGACCTCTCTTGTTCAATAAGGTTATTTTTCTAAAGCATTGTAAGTTTAGTGATCCCATTTTACAATGGATCACAAGAATTTCTATATTGTAATAAGCCAATAAAAAAGAAGAGAAAGTGGGCTACCCAACACCCACACCCCATCCCCCCTGGGGGGATTTGCATTTTTTTTTCATGGAGCGATTTTTATAACAAGTTTTATTTTATGTTTAAACAACATTAAAAAGCACACAAAAACATCCTCAAAGGACTCATTACAATCGATTTATCCATATTTCATTTTTGGTGCTACAATTACAATTGTTCCTAAAATACAAAATAAAATTTACACCCCTTTATCTACCGAAGTATTCCACCATTTTGGTGTGAAGAAAAGATTCTCTTGGGGTTTAGTGTAGCTTAATCATCCACTTTCAATACTTAATCAAATAAACCAACGGTTAAATTCTGATTATGCTCTTGACCTTTGCAGCTTTGTCTGAGTAGTTAGTCAACCAGAAAGGAAGATAAGTAATAGTTTAATAGGAAAATCCATTTGAAACCAAAATTCTAAGAACTAGGGAGGTTGCATGGGAGAAAACTATCGAGTTAGCAGGCTACATTAAGAAGGTTCATCCTTGCCTGGTTCGACACTTGGTGAAGTTGCTATAGCACTAAGTTCGAAGGGTTGGGTCTCTTTTGGGCCAAACCTACACAACAGCAATCACACTCATTCTCGACACTGGTCATCTTTCATTTTATGGTTAAATCAATTTATAATATGTCGTGAATGCAGCTTTATCAATCATGTGTAGTGTTGAATGGTTAATTTAAATATTTGCAAATGAGACTTTGTTAGTTATTTTTCCATCTTGTCATGTCAAACTCCTAGAATAGCTTTTATTTCATTGTTATAGTTTAAAAGCCTTAGTTTTTTTATAGGGACCACCCCCCTTGGCTTCGCTAGGAGAAAGCCTAGATGGAGGAGTCGAGTAATCAGGTGATAGCACTTGACTCTCACTTGCCCCCAAGGAACGCACCTAAGCGGCTTGAATATTTCTACTACGATAAACTCCAGGTGTGTGTTTTGATGACAACAGTCTTAAATAACTATTCTAATGGCACTGGATTATTCCAATGTTCAAACCATCTCTGGTTATTGCTCTGTTTTAGAAACTAACTCTTTGCAATAAGAAGCATATGCATTAACTGGTTGGAAACAAGTTAATGTTCATACATGGAGTGATTCCAAACAGCTGATTAGCTCCATGTACAAATCCAATATCTGAAGGTAAACTAGAATTGGCATCGCATATAATCACAAAATTGTGATGGACTGTCTCAATTCAAGGAGATCTACGGTTAACTTGGTAAAGTAAAGTATATAGATCTTTCAAGTACACCAGCTTAGATAGAATTAATCATTGGGAGATGACACTTTGCTAAAAAAATGAAGTATCAACCACTTTTTATGACAACCAATGGGGTATTCTATGGACATAGTACATACACAGCACAACACATGCTAAATTTTGTTACCCTTCATTGTTGCGTATGCTTCTTTCTTTCTTTTCAAGTGTTCTCATGAGTTCATTATTTGATCTTGTAAGAGCATGTATGTATATGTAATTTTGTAGTCAAGATGGATCGTTTACTACTCAGCGTTTAGTAGAAGATAACAATGTATGTATTCATCGAATGTTGAAGCATACAACTCTACATGATATGGAGTGGAATCTAATGTGACGAATCCAAGGTTGTCCATTACGATAAAATAAATCACATGCATACTAAACTAATACAAAAAACATACTAAGGTCTGAATTGAGATCTATATTTTTCCTGTAGTACACTAAAAAGGAAAATTGTCTCCTTGGGAAAACATGCCTTTTGTCCCTGCTTTTACTGGTGTTGAAATATATAGCTTTGGAAGCTATTTTTTTAATGTAAATAAACTATGTACATAAAAAGTCTTTCATGCCAAGTGTCAAAAGGCTCATGCCAAGTGTCAAGCTCATGCCAAGTGTCAAAGGGATGCTTAGAGGCCAGCTTAGGGTGGTCCCTAGGTTTGAATCTTAGGGCGGTCCTAGGGGGATGCTTAGGGACAAGCCTAAGTATAAAAAGGGGCTAATCCCTAGCATTTGAACACACAATTTTGGAGAAGATTATTGTTGTCATAAGGCTTCTAATAAACTGGTTGTTACTACTATTACAATCTGTTACAACGAAGGACATAAGGCTGCTACAATGTATGCCATATGTCTGCTACAACAAGAGGTCATCACAGTCAATTTTGGGGTCATTATCAGATTGTTACAGGAAGTGTGTTATTAGATGTTATTAAAGTTTATAAGTGTTGAAGGTATTTTTTTAGCACGTTAAAGTTGTTAGTCCAAAATTCTTGTACTGGTATTGTACTTTGTTGAGGAATCAAAAGATAAGTTTTGGTTGGGTTTTCTATCCAAAGAAGGTTTCCCAGGGTAATATTATGTTCTCTCTATGATTTTCTTACTTTCATTGATCGTTACTTATGTAGATGTATGCTTATAACTCATATATGCTACATGATCTTAAAATTTTCATACATACATCTAGTTTTTCAACATGGTATCAAAGCTTCCCTGAAGGAAGCCATTTCTGCAGAGAGTTATTACATTTGTGAAGGAGGTTACAGTATTTCAATTTTGAAGGAACTCAAAATCAAAGACAAAATGTGTTCAAGCACTAATCTTGATGAGAAACTCGAGAGCCATGATAACTATAGAGCATGGAAGTACAAATTATCCCTTGAGCCAAAAGAAAATGACTTATTATGTTAAAGAAGAGGTTGCAGAACTTGAGGGTGAAGACATTAAATTCAAGTACAAGAAGAATCTCGTAAGGGAAAAAGGAATAATTGCATATTCTATAAAAGATCATCTCCTTCCTCATATATCATCCTTGAAGACTCCCAATGATATGTTCGATGCTCTATCTCGCTTATATGAAGGAGGGAACATAAATAGGAAGATGAATTTGAGGATACAACTTAAAAATGCAAAGATGTATAAGTCTGAATCTATTCATGCCTTGTTTACAAGAATTTCTAAGATTAATGAACAAATTATAGCTATCGATGACTCAGTTGAAGAAGTTGAGATAGTAATGACTACTCTCAATGGACTTTTGAAGTCATGGGACTCTTTCATAAGAGGTGTCTGTGCAAGAAGAAAGTTAATAAAGTTCAGTAGGATGTGGGAAGAGAGTGCCCAAGAAGAAGCAAGATTGGGAGCAAGAGAGGAAAAACTAAGTGATGATGAGGACCAAGATCTTGCAGCCTAGTTCAAAAAAGGAAAGAAAAAGAAGGAAAATGATCCTCAAAAGAAGAAGTTTCAAAATTTTGATAAAGGTAAGAGATACTCTTCTAAACTTGAATGTTACTGTTGTGAAAAGCTGGGACATCTTTCTAGATATTTTCCTCTCATAAAAGAGGTCAAATAAATGAGGAGAAACAAGAGACATCATGCTCATATTACTGAAGATGATGAACCTGCCTTCAAGAGAGAAAAAGAAGAAAAGTCAGAGGAAGAGTATGTGTTGGTAGTAGCTCTTAAAAATTCAGTAAATTATGGTGATGAAACCTGGCTGATGGATAGCGGTGCCTCCAGGTATATGACTGGTTTTAAAGACTCTCTTCCAAGTCTAACCATGAAAGATTCTCCTCATCATGTAATATTGGGTGATAACTCTTCCTATCCTATTAAGGGCATTGTGAATACTTTTTACAACTTAGATTCAGAAAAACATCTCAAAATGGAAAATGTCTTATATGTACCTAGTCTGCAAAAGAACCTCCTATCTATTTCAGAATTGGAAGAGAAAGGATTCATAGTAGCTTTTGTCGATGACGAAGTTCTTTAGTGGTCGAGAGGTAAGAATATTGATGATGTTGTTATGATTGGTATTCATGAAGATGGATTGTACAAGTTGAAAGGAAAGGAAAATCAAGCCATAGTCCATAGTACTACTATAAATCCATGTGAACTTTGGCATAGAAGGTTTGCTCATATTCACTATAAATCCTTTCCAATTGTCAACAAGATGGTGAAAGGTCTTCCAGAAATTAAAGTTTTCCATGATGGAGTGTGCAAAGGTTGTGCGTAAGGAAAGAACATGAAAAATCCTTTTCCAAGAAGTGACAGTAAATCAAAAGGATTTATGGATCCAACTCATTCAGATGTATGTGGACCTATGTCATCTACTTCACTCAGTGGGTATGTTTACTATGTTTCGTTCATTGATGACTTTTCTCACAAAACTTGGATTTATTTCTTAAAGAATAAAGATGAAGTGTTTAGTAAGTTTAAAGAATTCAAATCTCTTGTTGAAAATATTTCTGAGAAAAATATAAAGATTTTAGGATCCAATAATGGAGGAGAATTCACATTGGGTGAATTCAAGGAATTTTGTAAAGAAACTGAGATTAAGAGGGAGCTTTTTACTCCAAGATGGTGAAAGGTCTTCCAGAAATTAAAGTTTTCCATGATGGAGTGTGCAAAGGTTGTGCGTAAGGAAAGAACATGAAAAATCCTTTTCCAAGAAGTGACAGTAAATCAAAAGGATTTATGGATCCAACTCATTCAGATGTATGTGGACCTATGTCATCTACTTCACTCAGTGGGTATGTTTACTATGTTTCGTTCATTGATGACTTTTCTCACAAAACTTGGATTTATTTCTTAAAGAATAAAGATGAAGTGTTTAGTAAGTTTAAAGAATTCAAATCTCTTGTTGAAAATATTTCTGAGAAAAATATAAAGATTTTAGGATCCAATAATGGAGGAGAATTCACATTGGGTGAATTCAAGGAATTTTGTAAAGAAACTGAGATTAAGAGGGAGCTTTTTACTCCTTACAATCCTCGACAAAATGGTGTTGCAGAAAGAAAGAAACGATCAATTATGGAAGCAATTAAAGCCATGATTCATGACCAGGACTTATCAATGTACCTTTGGAAAGAAGCAGCAAGGACTGTTGTATATGTACAAATTATAAGTCCTCATAGAGTACTTCAGAATAAAACTCCAGAAGAAGTGTTTTCAGGTGAAGTTCCATATGTCATTCATCTAAGGATATTTGGTTGTCCTGTGTATATACATAATCCCAAGGACAAAAGGACAAAGTTGGATCCTTCAGGTAAGAAGGGTATTTTTGTTGGATACAACGAGATATCAAAGGCATATACAGTATATGTCCCTGGATACAAAAAGATTAAGATCACCCAAGATGTTAGCTTTGATGAAGATGCAACTTTCTACAAATAGAAAAGAAATAAATTCAATGAGATACATGATGAGGAACCTATAGCTCCAAGAGTATCAGAAACGGTAAAATAAGAGCATGTACCTGAGAATCATGATATGATGGAGCCTCAGAAACCTATTGATTCACCCACAAAATTAATTACATACCATAGAAAACCAGATTGGGCTCGTGAGCTCATTCAAGATGCAGAAATGTATGGTGCCCAAATAAGAATTTCATAGAAAGCAAAAGACCTTGATTTTATTCCAAATATGTTGCGCTTGTGTCTAACATCATTGATGCAGAACCTTCCAGCTATGAAGAAGGTGTGGTAGGATGCCATGATTGAAGAATATCAATTAATCATGAAAAATGATGTTTGGGACATAAGTCCGAGACTGAAAGAAAAATTTGTAGTAACATCTAAATAGTTATACAAAATCAAGCATGTTGTGGATGGCAATATTGAGAAACACAAAGCAAGGTTTGTGGCTCATGGGTTCTCTCAAAAAGAGGGAGTAGATTACGAAGAAACCTTTGCTCTCATAGCAAGATGCACTTCCATTAGAGATACTTTGGCTGTAGCTGTAAAGATGGGATGAAAGCTACATCAGATGTATGCAAAAACTACTTTTCTAAATGGTGTGATAGAAGAGGAAGTGTATGTGGAACAATCACAAGGATTTGAGACACATGAAAGAAAGACACATGTGTGCAAATTAAAGAAATCCTTGTATGGCTTGAAACAAGCACCCAAGACATGGTATGGAAGAATTGATAGTTTTCTGATGAGCTTGGGATTTATTAAAAGTAAAGCAGAATCCAATATTTACTATAAGATTGAGGATGATGACCAGGTGATTTTACTATTATATGTGGATGACCTGTTTCTAACAGGAAATGAAAATTTCATAAATGATTGCAAGAAGAAGCTTGTTTCAGAATTCGAAATGAAATATTTTGGTAAGATGCACTATTTCCTAGGTCTGGAAGTGTGGTAGAATCTAGGTGAGATTTGTGTCAGCCAAGGAAAATATGCTGTGGAAATTCAAAAAATATTTGGAATGATGGATTGTAAATCCATGGAAACACCTATGACGACAAATCCAAAGTTACTATGTGATACTTCATCATAGATAGTGGATGCCACCTTGTATCTACAAATAATTGGATCATTGATGTATTTGACGAATACAAGGCCAACTATATGTTTTGTTGTGAAACTTTAAGTCAATATATGGTTGAACCCAAACATGTTCATTTAATCGCAACAAAACATGTGATGAGATACTTGAAAGGTACCATTGAATATGGTATCAAGTATGATGCATATTGTGAGTTTAAACTACAAGGATACTCTGATTTGGATTGGGTTGGTAATGTCACATATCGTAAGAGTACATCAGGCTACTATTTTATTTTGGGATCAGGAATTATCTCATGATTTAGTAGGAAGCAAACCAGTGATGCGCTCAGTATGGCTAAGGAAAAATATATGGAAGCATGTTTAGCATGTACTAAAGTTGTATGGATATGAAATTTGCTTTTAGGATTATTTGATCTTGAGTTAGATGCTACCAATATCTATTGTGACAATACAAGTTGCATAAATTTGTAAGTGAACCTGGTGTTTCATGAAAAATAAAAGCATATTGGAATCACGTATCATTTTATCCGTGATATAGTAGAAAAAGGAGCAATGAAGCTTCTTTACGTGGCTACAAATGAATAGATCACATATGTGTTCAACAAACCTCTGTTAAAGGTGAATTTTGAGTACTTTAGAGACAAGCTTGGAATGGTCCCTCATAAGAGGGAGTAAGGAGCTGCATATAGGATTCAGGTGACAGTAGCAGGGCATATCATTTATAGGTAGGATGTGGGCTATTCTATTATTATCTAGTATGAAAAAGGACTGTCTTTAAGACTACTCATCCAGTATGAAAAAGGACTGGAACTGAGTAAGACATTTCGTGGTGAACTGCATAGATTCCTCTAACGTATGACTCATAGGACAGTTCTTGGTGAACTGAGTGAATAAAAATCCTATATTGATAGAAGTGTGCCCACCAGAGATGCTATTGATTCCAGATTTCTAGCTATGGATACAAAACTTCTCTTGATGAATCAACAAGTCAATAGCCAAGTAAATACAAGTGGATGCAATAGGTGGTACTGGAAAAAATACCTTCCTCGCTAAGAGGGAGTGTTGAAATATATAGCTTTGGAAGCTATTTTTTTATGTAATTAAAATATGTACATAAAACGTATTTTATGCCAAGTGTCAAAAGGCTCATGCCGAGTGTCAAAGGGTTGCTTAGAGGCCAACTTAGGGCGGTCCCTAGGGGGGCAACTTAGGGCGGTCCTAGGGGGCTTCTTAGGGCATTCAATCCCAACTATAAAATGGGGCTAACCCCTAGCATTTGAACACACAATTTTGGAGAATATTACTGTTGTCATAAGGCTACCAATCAACTAGTTTTTACTGTTGTTACAGTGTGTTACAAGGAAGGAGATAAGGCTGCTACAATGTCTACCATAAGTCTTCTACAACAAGAGGTCATCACAGTCAATTTTGGGGTCATTATCAGACTGTTACTGTAACTGTGTTATTACCTGTTAGTAAAGTTTATAAGTTCTAAAATAGAGGTATTGTTTGAGCACTCTAATTTAAAGCTTTTAGTCCAAAATTCTTGTCCGGTATTGTACTTTGTTGAGGAATCAGAAGAGAAGTTTTGGTTGGGTTTTATACCCCAAGAGGGTTTCCCAGGGTAATCTTTTGTTCTCTCTGTGATTGATTACTTTCAGTGATCCTTACTTATGTAGATGCATTCTTATAATTGATATATGCTACAAAATCTTAAAAATTTCGGACATACATCTAGTTTTTCATTAACTAGGAATCATGATTACTTCCATTGTTAAAGTCAGTTTGACTCTTGATAAAATCAACATGTATATTTGTAATGGCAGTAAGAATGGGAGGAAAATAATGTTTAACCGGATGAGGAATCTGACCCTGAAGTCCCTGATGATTCAAATTTTGGAACACGTGCCTCAATAGGTCCTACAAACATTGTGACAATCCCACAAGGAAGATAATTGTAGAACTGTAGATGTTAAGATCCAGCTTTAGTATGTTAATGGTGGGATGTGTTAGGATATTCTCATCATGCAGTCATGCAGTCATGCAGTCATGCATATCATGTAGGCATGCATATCATGTAGTCATGCATATCATGCAGTCATGCATATCATGCAGTCATGCATATCATGCATATCATGCAATTTTGCATGCATCCCAGTCATCAATGAGGTGTCCTCCAACACCCAGTCCCCAGTTTGCTAGCCCCGGGAGCTTCTTTCCACTCATTTTTAGCCCTCCTATTCAGTGTTGTGCCCACCTTTAACCTACCACTTGAGAAAGGCGCACTTCTTCACCTACCACTCAGTTCACTTCAGTTAGTTGAGTATCTTTCCTTGATTTAAGGCTAGATTGACACCTCAACTGATTGTATCAGTCCGTTGGACCCCCAATGAGACTAGATTTCCTATTTTGACTCTAGTTAGCTTCTCATGTGCCCTCCACTAAGCCTCCTTCCCTACATTACTACTTCCATGTGCCAGTTACACTTACCACACTCAGTTAGACTCAGTTTGACACCTAGTTGATCGTTACTAGTGCATTGATGACTTCACTGATCGGATGATGAGGACTCCTAGTGGAGCCAAGCTATTCCATGCAACATATTCGAATGACCTCTTTGGTTAATTCGAATTATTCAGTCATTGTGACTGCACATTGTATTGTATTTTATTTTTGAGTTCAATAGAGCACTGCTGCAATTCTCTTGCACAGTTTACACATATTTTCTGAGTTCATCTCTTGTAATTGATTTCTCGTTCAACTAGATCTGTTGTGTTTCAATTTCACATGGTATCAGAGCCATGGCAGGGACAAGAACTCTTTTCTGCAGGGATTATTCATGAAGATTGAGTGATTTTACTCACATTGCAGCAGATTTTGCACTACATGCATATTTTGCACTGTATGACGATTCTGTACTGTATGTCGATTCTTCACTGTATGTCGATTTTGCACTATATGTCGATTGTGCACTGTATGCCGATTCTACACTAGTGATTCTGCACTACATGCCATTTTTCCAATTCTGCACCAGAAGCCGAAAGTTTCCACATAATTCCTGGATATTGATCATTGGATATTCAAGCTTGCTTGATTTCCTATGCTGGGTGTTATGCAACTTGACAAGTGCAGGTTGTCGACCTTATAGTGTTTATTTGTTTGTGATTTGTAGGTTTCTACTTCCACCATTTGCATTCGCTATTGCAGAGATGGAAGCTTCTTCTTCAAAAAATCTTCTTACTCCATTCAACTATGATGAATGGAAACCAAAGATGATTGCATGTTTGGAGAGACAATTTTGTTATGATGTGTGCATTGGTATTACAAGATATTTTGATTCCGATGAAGAGGAGAATGATTTGCTGAATGATTGGGACAGAGCTTTTGGAACAATATGTCTTGCTATGTCTCCTTGTATGCGCTACCTCAGCACTACTGCTGAAAATCCAAGAGATCTATGGGCCCAACTCAAGAGAATTTGGAAAGCAGGAAGAAGAGGATCATGCTAGCCTTTTGGAGAACAATCCCAATGAGATCTCCTTATGTGTTCTCTCCAATTATGTCTCAGCCTCAACAATTGTTCAAGATGAAGAAGAAACTGTAGATTCAACACTCATTTTCTCATTGTCTTCTATTTCGAATTCTGAGCAAGAAAAACCGGCTCATACTCTAGAATCCGAAGAGGTTCTTGAATCCTCTCTTTCACATGAGTTTTCCGGTATGCAGAATGATGATCTACTTGATATTTTGGAGGTAAAATATGATTTTGGAGGTGAGGAATTCGCTCTCCTTGATCACATGCTTCCTACATACTTCACTTCGATCATTGGCACAAGTTCTTAGTGTTTTAATGAAGATGAAGAGCACTACCATTTGCTTGAGTTCAAGTCTCATGCATCTTTTGCTTAGTTTGGTTTTGATCTCACCCCTGTTGGTTCAAAGGAGATCTCAAGAAACCATCCATCAATCCTTGGAGCTGATTTAACTTCCACTGATCAGAAGTTCAATTTTCAATATCTATTTGATCTGATTGGATCTATTCCTACCTCACTTGGTTCGAATCATAGGTTCCAGTATCATCCTCATATTTTCAGATTTGTTCTCACCATTTTCAGTATGAAGAGCAAGTTCATAAAGTCTCCCCATTCGCTTGCATCCACTGATGGAGAATTCAAGCACATGTTTTTGGAGCATGATCCATTTACTCCCAAGAGTAAGATACCTCTAGACATATCTACTTGAGTTTGGAGCAGTTAAATCTTTTGGTGTGTTACAGTCCATTTTGAAGGGGGGTTTTTCCCATGAGGTTTACTCCATTTCCTTGGTTCATGGACCGTTCTTTATTTGGATTATTATTGTATTGGGGTGACCTTTGGTCTAGTTACCAGGGACCTATATTTATTTTTTACTACATAGTATAGCTTGAGGGGGGGGTGTTAGGATATTCTCATCATGTTGTCATGCATTCATGCAGTCATGTAGTCATGCATATCATGCATATCATTTAGACATGCATATAATGCAGACATGCATATCATGCATATCTTGCAATTTTGCATGCATCCCAGTCATTAGTGAGGTGTCCCCCAGCACCCATTCCCCAGTTTGCTATCCTTGGGAGCTTCTTTCCACTCATTTTTAGCCCTCCTAGTCAATGATGCGACCACCTTTCACCTACCACTAGAGAAAGGTGCACTTGTTCACCTACCACTCAGTTCACTTCAGTTAGTTGAGTATATTTCCTTCATTTAAGGATAGATTGACTCACCAAATGATTGTATCACTCTGTAGGATCCCCAGTGAGACTAGATTTCCTATTCTGACTCCAGTTAGCTTCCCATGCGCCCTCCACTAAGCCTCCTTCCCTAAATTAGTGCTTCCATGTGCTAGTTACACTTACCACACTCAGTTAGACTCAGCTTGACACCTGGTTTACCGTTACTAGTGCATTGATGACTTCACTGATCTGATGATGAGGACTCCTAGTGGAGCCAAGCTATTCCATGCAGCATATTCGAATGACCTCCTTGGTTAATTCTAATTATTTAGTCATTGTGACTGCACATTGTATTGTATTCTACTTCTGAGTTCAATATAGCACCGCTGAAATTCTCTTGCATAGTTTACACATATTTCTGAGTTAATCTCTTGTAATCAATTTTCTGTTCAATTAGATCTTTTGTGTTTCAATTTCACGAGATGAATTTTTTATCAAAACAAATTCCATTGAGAGAGAGATGTTGCTAACAGAAAAATAGACTCCTCCACCTCATGTCACGGACTGACAAACTTAGTAGAAGAAAAAATATCATAGGGAATTGTTTTCCTTTTTAACTTTAATGAGAAGTTACTGAAAACATGTTCCCTTCCTATGATTTTGAAAGATTCAAAATGCGTCGAAGAATAAATTACATGTTGATCTTTTATAAACCCATGTTAGCGTATTGAACTACAAAATAGAGCACAATGGAGGTGGAAGTGTGTTTCTTACTCACATCAGTGAAGAACGAAGCACGATGGAGGTGAAAGCTATGCCATGGATTTTTTTGAACCGCTGGAAAAACCAATGTGGAATCCAATTATTTCAAATCCTACCTATTTCAATCAGCATTGTCTATACATTGTAAAGGTTGTGGTCACTTCAATGCTTTTCAGAATCGTTTGAAATTTTATAACTATTCGAAAAATCCCCAGACTAACAGATTTCTATCTATTAGATGGAAGACTACTTTATAACTTGGCTCTATGGTGCTCATGTACATGTTTTGTTGAAGTAAGAAAAAAACATGACATGGTCATGCATTTTGGTTAATTCAGAAATCAGGTTATCCATTTTGCTTCCTTGCGGTTTTGGGAAATTGGTTCGAAAACCTTGTATTCTCCGCCGAAATTTATGGAAGAGTGCATCAATAGGTCTTCCCAGGGGTTTCATTGATCACAAGGTATTTAGGCAAGCATAAAATATCTAGGCTTATAGACACCTATGTATAATATAAATAGAGTTTAATGCAATGCTTTGTATTTTCATATTTATTATTCGATTTAAGATTTATGTCTACAATGTTTTTGCGTGTCTATCTCTATATGTTTCATAAACAAATACAAAAATTTTAACAATTTATTTACAAACATCTAATTTTATCATAAACAAATCCAAAAATTTTAATAATCGATTTACAAATATCAAAGATAAGTTGAAGATTCAATTTCATAGAATATGGAAAAAAAAAATTAAAAATCCATGAGAAATTTGGCTTATTTTCTTCTTCTTGTTTCCTTGCATATAGAAAAATTGAATTATAGGATTTAAACCTTAATTATTTTATGTTTCTTGTAGAGGTGAGATGAGTCTAGATCTCCTAGCACATATAAATTTCAACAACTTGGTCAGATCACGCATATTGTAACTTCTTTCACTCTGTTAGCTTCCAAGATTTTGTCCATCCATGCCCTTATCAAAGACTTCTTCATTGGATTTACATAAACTATATTAGTACCCTTCTATAGGTATTGTTGAATATAAACATATGTCGATCTTCAGTGCTACGAAACCGTTCCTTCCTTTGAAGATACTGAATGCTTCGCAGGATGTCAAGTTTCATCAAATAAGTAGGATTTTGGGTCACTATTTGCCATGAGGGGAGCGACATCAATCACAATGGCATAAAAATTACAGGGACGAAATAAGGAACAACTAATAATTAATAATTTACGATTATAAACCGTTAATACATATAACTCTTAACCCCTATCACTCCTATAGTGCCTATTACCTCTCATGACATGTAACATATTACCCTTAGAAACCTTAGTAAGGCTAAGATTATGGGAATTTAATATGTCTAAAAAGGAGGAATTTAAATCTTGTTCTCACATATAAACAATAAGTGGTGGAAGTGGTAACAAAATGTACTATTGCATTGTGAACTTTGGCAAAGCCTTTGACGCAACACCAAGGACATACATAATGTTCTAGGGTTCAAACAAGGGCACCTTAGAATATACCCTACACTATATGTGGTATATTGATGGACTAGGTGACCTTATTTTAAAATATGTGGGTGATATCTAAGCGTTAAAACAACGAGTGACCATGGTCACCTAGACCTCTCGTGTAATATACTTATACTATAAAACTACTTAGATAAGATGGTTTTGCATCACTTTTGTCCATTATTGTTCAAGCATGTGTATCAACGTAACATAAGTATATGTAGAATCAGCAATCTATATTTTCATTCAAAATTATGACATACATGTCAAAATTTAAATGTTCTAATATCAAGTCTAACAAAAACAACTATAAACACCCAAAGTGTTGATGTAAGAAAAGGCCCTTAAATGCAACTTCATTGTGTGTGCATTTGTTTTTAATTTTCAATAAGGAAAAAAACATGAAAGAACAATTATGATTCTATAAAATAAATGTATTAAATTACTTGATGGCTAAGATCCTTTATCTATGGTCATAGAAGTACCATTAAAAAAGTAATGAGGCATAGATTATAAGAGTACAAACAAAATGGTTCAAGGATTTCAAACCGATTAGGAAGGAATCGATGATGGAAGAATATGTGATCATCCATTTTATTTTTATTTTTATGTATAAGCATATGCTCCATATTCTACTCTAATAGATGGCATATAATGCCTTTAGACATGTACATTATTAATTTATTATTATTTAGGTGTATGTATTCAAAATTATATATATATATATATATATATATATATAGTGTTTGTTCTTTGGGGGAGGGGAATTTTTCTTTAAGGGTATCTATTTATGGTTAGGGTTTGTGCTTTACGAGCTTGAAGTTTCCAGAAGCCAACCTAGGATTTTTCAATCGTCAGAGTTCCTTCTGAGTCTTAATCTCAGGTTGTTAGACTTTTAACCGCATTAATGGAAGATGAATTAGTGTATTATGAGGTAAGCCCAACCATAGTGCAAATATTCCAGACTAAAAAAGAGATATTTTAGTTGTTGCAGTCCAGGAACTTGATGCGGTCAATATGTGTATAAACAAAGGTTGGTGAGGCATCTAGCGCAGGCTAAGAAGACAAAAATCACGAGGTAAGAAGTACCTTCCCAAAAGATTTTAATTTGAATATGGATAAGGGCTTGAATTCCCTAGGTAGTTCTCTTCTAGGAGTTAAGGTCCTTGCATATTGTATTGTGCTACAAGTGTCCTGGACTTTTCTAGAAAATATGCATCCTTCCACTTCAGCTCATCGGTAATCTAATGTATCTTGTCTCTATGTTGCAACACTTCTTGTACCAATTCTCTATTCAGATGTGTTTGTGCTTGCTCCTCACTCCATT
Organism: Larix kaempferi; assembly: GCA_027924585.1. Taxonomy (NCBI): domain Eukaryota; kingdom Viridiplantae; phylum Streptophyta; class Pinopsida; order Pinales; family Pinaceae; genus Larix; species Larix kaempferi. Next base: position 448,119 of record BSBM01000593.1, read on the forward strand.
CTATTGTTTTCTAAACTTCATTGTTTGCATCGCTAATGATTTGTATCACATGCTCTGCTTCGTTCCGAAGTTCTTTGATCATCTCAATTCGCTTATGTTGCTCGATCCTCAGTTCATTAAATTCATATTGCAGTTGTTTTTTCTCTGCAACTTTTACCATTTTCCCGACAAGTGATAGATTCTTGAGATGAATCTTCAGGATTAACATCTTACTTTGTGTCTCTTCCAACCTTATATTGAAATCCTACAGCTCTACACCATCCGGTAGTGTTTCCCATTCCCATGCAACATCCTCAAATAATTTGACACATTCACCTTCGCAGCTCTTGATGGCTTTGATGGATTCGGTGAAATCCTCATTGCATTGTGTAGTAACTTATGGTGAAGTACTATGCTAACATTCATTCTAGCTCCACAATCTTCTCTCGAAACCCCAAAATGGCTCCGCTTAGCCTCATCAATTTATCTTTAGTAGCCATATCTTCTGTTACCTTTGCTTCTAGTACTGCGTGGCAGGATACCACAACAGAGCCATTTGTTCGTGCAATTCTACTTTGACTAGTGTTCAATTAAATAATCACCAACAAACCTCAAGACACCGGTCCTTTCGACATCACCTGAGAAGTAGGTGAAGTCTCACCCAAGGTACCTATGGGAGCTAGAGAAATCAGATTTCTGCAATAGCGAAGGTGAGCGACATGAATCCACCAAACCTAACATTCCAAACCTCAATAGAACACAAGGCTTCAATAGATCATAGATATTCCACACATATCACTTCACTAACTACGACATATATTTATTAAGCAGTATCCATACCATTAATAACTACAACAATTATTCATCAATATGCAGAATGTAAAAAAACAACATAACACATCAAAACATCATTCTCACACATTGAACACTAGATATAATGTGGAAACCCAAATGGGAGAAAACCACAAAAGCACTTTATTTATTCATGAGTCACAATAAAATAGACATTTCCTATCTGCATCAACAACTTACAAATTTCTTCCTTCTCTTTACAATGTATTTGGACACATAGCTTGCAGATCATTCGAATCCCTCCTTACAGTACACAATATCTTCAACATAGAACCCACAAATCTTCATACCTTTTCTTTTGCTAAATCTAAAAGACCAAAAATCCTAAATTACTAATAGCCCCAAAATTCCCAGCCCGTTACATATTCATAGAGTGCACAAAGCCATCCTCGCTCCCACTACTCTAGTCATAAATGTACGTGCACACAAAATCCTAACTAAGTTACCCAAATTAACTGGTTACATATTCAAAATACCCATCTTCCTTGATTCTTAGCCGCAACGTCGGAGTTGACCCTATTTCGGTGGACCACTTCACTATAACCCTATTCACACCAAAACTGATTTCCAAGTGTACAAAAATTTACCTGACCCAACAGATTTAGCTATATGTAAATCCTCTAGACACATTTAAATAATAATAAAAATCACGCCTTTTTTTAATCTTTTCCTTCATTTTTTGTTATCATAGACTAAAACAGTCATCCGTGCAACCATCATCAATAATTCAAATATGTTCAACAATGACATACAACAATGTATTTGAAGGAGATGGCATGTCATTGTATGGACCTGACCAATCCAAAATTTATTCCTCACTTGCAAAGTCATAGTTTGTTCATGCATACTTTATTGATAAATATGGGAAGTTAACAATAACAATAAATATAAATGACAATCTGATTGGCCACTTTGTTGATCAATTCATGCCTGTAATGAGTACTAGGATAACAAGATTTTCTCTAAAAAAGAAAGGCCAATATGACAGAGGAGACACAAAGTATTTCATTTCACTTCTGAACAAAAGCGTGGTTGAGAACATAGAGCTAGTCTGTAAATACTGTAAAATTGCACCCAATTCGACTATCAACGAGCTTTCATCATCAAATCCCTATCTATTTTCAAACAACTACTTTAAATTGATTGCCAAGGACCAAAAAATATGAACACTGTGGAATGCATCTTGGAAACATAAGATGGTGTTCTTGAATGTAGCATCTGTAACCCACAATTAAAACAATGTTGCCCCAAAGATGGAAAAACATCTTACACTTTTCATATCATTCTTATTTTCCAAATAGTGGCATGTTTTGCTTTTTTCCATCTGTTCGATATTGGGACAATTTATATAACACTCATTTTTCTTTTTCCATGGTCTCCATCTATTGTTTTTTCAATACATGAATATATAAATCAATCACACATCACTATAGAAATTATTGAACATCTGGTTAGTGACTAAGGAAATATAACTTCCTTTGATAGACTAGTTGCTATATGTCTAAATATCCTTTGTTAGGAAAAAATATTGTTCAAAACCTTCACAAGAAGATAGAAAACCCCTAGACTTGATTTTATCAAAATATTCTTAAGGTAGGAAAACACATTCATGTTCACTTTCCTCTAACATCAAAATGTATTAAACTCCAAATACAATATTCTTTCACACAATTAGACGAACCATCGACTCCGTTGGATTCAACACGCCGGGATAGTGCCAGGGGTGCCCCTCCCCTCCGGCCCGGTGGTCCATGTGTCACCTTGCAGGGCCATCTTGGAAACTAAGGTTTTGCTCAATGTGGAAGTGTGCAATTTTTTCACACGGGGGTCAACTTTGGAAAATCATCCACCGGGTGGGTATGGCTAGTGTTCCCAGCCTGAACCTGCCTAGACACACCTGTAGGACTCCCCGGAACCTGTTTTTGTTGCACGGTTGTTCTATGCCCCCGGCAGATATCCAGCAAGTGTCCCTAAAGGCCTTTTGGATGCGAGACAGAACGAGCCATAGAATGACGACCGTGGCAAGGATCGACGAACCGTTGACTCCGTTGGATTCAACACGTCGGGATAGTGCCAGGGGTTCCCATCCCCTCCAGCCCGGTGGCCCATGTGTCACCTTGCAGGTCCATCTTGGAAACTAGGGTTATGCTCAATGTGGAAGTGTGCAATTTTTGCACACGTGGGTCAACTTTGGAAAATCATCCACCGGGCGGGTATGGCTAGTGTTCCCAACCCGAACCTACCTAGGCACACCTGTAGGACTCCCCGAAACCTGGTTTTGTTGCACGGTTGGAGTTCTATGCCCCCGACAGGTATCCAACAAGTGCCCCTAAAGGCCTTTTGGATGCGAGACAGAACGAGCCATAGAATGACGACCGTGACTCGGATCGACGAACCGTTGACTCTGTTGGATTCAGCACGCTGGGATAGTGCCAATGGTGCCCCTCCCCTCTATCCTGGTGGCCCATGTGTCACCTTGCAGGTCCATCTTGTAAACTAGGGTTTTGCTCAGTGTGGAAGTGTGCAATTTTTGCACATGGGGGTCAACTTTGGAAAATCATCCACCAGGTGGGTATGGCTAGTGTTCCCAGCCCGAACCTGCCTAGACACACCTATAGGACTCCCCGGAACCTAGTTTGTTTCAAGGTTGGAGTTTTATGCCCCCGGCAGGTATCCAGCAAGTGTCCCTGAAGTCCTTTTGGATTCAAGACGGAACAATCCATTGAATGACGACCATGGATCGGATCGACGAACCGTCGACTCCGTTGGATTCAGCACGTTGGGATAGTGCCAAGGGTGCCCCTCCCCTCCGGCCTGGTGGCCCATGTGCCACCTTGCAGGTCCATCTTGGAAACTAGGGTTTGGAGGTCCATGATGAAGATTTTCATGATGATGATGATGGTGATGATGATGAAGATGTTGATGATGCTGGCTTGGTCTAAGGTGGTGCTCTCAAATAGCTAATTCATTATGAAATATTTAACAAGACATGAATTAAATTTAATATAAGTGTATTGTTTAATATAGTGAGCATGAATTGAATTAATTTTGTTCGGTGAAGCCAATAACCAACATGATGAACATAATATAATTTTAGGGTTTACTGATCATATGTAAAAAATGGCATATTCATAAACTTGATATACAAGAGAACTTTTGGCATATTTATAAACAACGTAAACGTAAATTTGGCATATCAAGAACACAAAATTGACATATTCATATGAAACATACATGTGAAAATTGAGCATATATCAATATTCAATTACAAATAGTATAAATAGTATAGTATTAAAAGTATGTAACATACCTCACCATGCTAGATCCCACCTATTATCATACAACCAAGCCCTCTGGATCATCTCTTATACTGATGGTCTCCATTAGTCTCTCGTGCTCTATATGCGGTAAGAAGTAGTGTACCTTCGATGTATTTCGACTAGGCATTGTTCGTACCTGAAGTTTTGTGCCAATGATTAAGTTGGTAAAGTGATACACACTTGCACCTGGTTTGTAATCCCTGTAAACATATCCACCCTTCTTTCTTCCATTGTTGTCCTGTGTCAAATATTCACCTTTAACAACCATAGACCGAGTTGGACAGTGGTTGTTTTCATCGTCAGTCATGGACATAATGAGGGTTTGCTTTCCATCTATACAGCGTGCCAACCAGTATTCATCACCCCATTCAGTATCTTTTGAGGAAACCACTACGTATATGTGCCCTGCATTATATGATTGTAGGTATATGATCAAAATATTTTTTGTGCGATACAAGGCCATTAATGTGCATTTGAAGACTACGTAAACAAACAAAAAATGTTAAGGAAATGCATCATACCGGGTTGTACAAGGTCTGAGACATGATCAAAATCTGCAGAAATAGATGATTGGTCTTCTTCCAACGGAGTTAACTCAACAATTGCACGCTGATCAAGTGGAAGTGATATGCGATCCCATCCATCAACCCAATCCAATGATTCACACCCATCCCAGTCACCATCACAACAAGGCGGGAAAAAACAAGCAAGTTTTCTGGTCCAAATTTCAAATACTGGGTTATCAGAGCTTCGAACCGAATGAAAGCCACGAGTCCCACGCACAGTCTTTCATTCCCATGCATGTGAACGATCTATGTCTACCACCTCCCAAAAAAATATCTCCACATGTCTCTTTCTTGTGGATTCTACTCGCATAGTTGATTCCTCTCCCATTATTGACGTGCACCACCTGACTGTAGATTGAGCATTTAGAATAGTAGATTCTATAGATACTTTCAATTCCTCTCTTCGTAGGGTTGTTTTGACACATGCTCCGGCTCCATCATGCTCTCCTTTACCATGCCTAGTCTCAAAATAGTTCCACATATGTGGCACTTTGTAGTTTTTATGCAATGAACACAACCACTGAAATATGCATGAATTTTTGAATTGACCAGCACACCCATCAGACCAAATCTAGTGTTGATCCATCTGTATGTTCCTTCCCTTCAAGTGATCATAGAACATGATGAAGCAATGACGTACATAGTGGAAGTCGTGGCACCTATCATCACTTATGTAGAAGTGATATTCCTTCTAAATTTCTCTTTGCTCTTCAATGCTATTTGGGCCATGCCTATATGTGATATGGACCATCGAGGAAACCTGCTCAGAGTGATAATACTGCCTTTGGATCGCATTTTGAGGTTGCAGAGTGTAGTTCTCGGCAAAATCAACAACTGAAAGTATAGTACCAAGGGGAAATGTATCTCTGGATATTCTAAACTTCTCATCCCGCCATCGTGCCACGTGGACATGCTGAACATATTGATGTCTCTTTTTAATAAATTCCTTGATGAAGTCACTAACTTGTATCTGGTGACACAAAATGATCTCAATGTCATTTTTTTGTTGTAAGGATTGAAATGTAATCGTTACAACATAATTTTATAGATATAAATGCATACCTGAGATGTTACCAATTGTATTTTTTTGCTTTCTTTCCCTGGGACTATTTCATAGTTGATATATTTGAAACATTTCATGTCTGTAACCATTTTCCCAAATTCATTGTCTCCATTCTTGTGCATACATTGGCTCAATAATGCCATTCCAGCACAATTGGAGCATGTTCCATCCAAACAAGATTTTGCATAGTATGTTTGCCCCTCGGGCCCATTGCACATGATGCTATGAATGAATTCTCTTGATGAAGTCGGTGGTATTGTCATGGACAAATCCTTCACATGGTTAGTATGCAACACACGACGAATGTACAAAAATGTTTCATAGTAATATTCATATTCTACATGGTATCTACAACAACAAGTGTTACAAAGAGTATTTATTCTAACATACCATGGCTTACATTTCTCAAAATATATTTGCCCCAAGTTCAATTGTCTATGCTCAATCCTAAATTTCTCATAAAGTTCTGTCTGTGTTCTATCAAGAAGATGCTTAGTATGTGCTTCACGATCCTTTGAACCCCTTCTCAGTTTTAGTACATCCTTTCGGTTTGAAGAAGGCCTTGTGTGATCATGCCAAAAACTGTGCACTAGTCCCTTTACTGCATCAACTAGCTTCATGTCACGACGTGGCAACCGACCAACAAAGGCCCAAAAATCTATTTGATCAGTTGTGTCAAGATGTTCTCTTCTAATAGAATACCTATGGAGGGTTTTTACATTCAAATTAACTAGTTCGGATACAGTCCTGAGAATACGAAGGGCCCTGGTGTTCTTATTTGCAATTGCTTGTGACAACACACGACGAGCAACATTGCGGTCCTTTGAATGTTTGTTCTTACCAATTTTACCAAATCCATCTACTAGGCTTTTAACAATATGAGAACTTGGTTCAGAATTCTTTATCACATTTATCCCCAACTTTTTCCTAGCAACATTCATGCTCCTAGATTTTAACAATGATAAAAATAATCTACATTTATCTCCATCACATTTAGAAACAAAATATTTATCAAGTATCTGTTGAGTTTGATAAGCAATACTACGTTTAGATAGCGTACCTTCAATGGAATTGATGAGACTTTCATCAACTTTTATATGCTTCGGAGTTCTTCGACGTGTGCTTGCTAATGGAGGTAAGGGGGTTGGAATTGTACCATGTAGCGCATCACCAAGACGCTCTGGCATTTCAGTAGTAGCTTGGTGTCCTTCATTCTCTTCCTGGTAGTTGGATGGTGGAAGTCCAACATCCTCATCGATGGTCTGTTGAATTCCAACATCCCCTTATGGAAGTCCAACATCCTTATCGATGGTGTGGATAACATTCTCTTCTTCAACAGTAGGCAAAATGTCCAACGCCTCTCTGACTTCATCGCTTGTATAACCACATCCGAATAGCAAATTTTGTGTTTCTTCATGAGCTTCATCTTGAGATGGTAACTTATCACTTTGACTTGAAGTGGGAATTGAAACATCCCCTAATGAGCACCTACGTTTTGCTTCTTGATTACTTCCATGGGGTGCTTGTTCAACAACTATTGTGGAAATTGAAGGTCCCTCTTGTCGTGGATTAATAGGATGAACCGTGGTATCCTCTACAATTGGATTTGGATTAGTTTCCAAAGAAAGCCTCCGATTCATCATGTATATTCTTTTCTTTTCTTTCTCTTCTTCAATGACTTCTTGAGGTCTCTTCGTCCTTGTTGATTTGTTTACTCGGTTACGTGCATTCCCCATCACCATAATGATCAATTCAATATAGTTTGTTTTTGTTGCTCCTCAATTACAAGCTCTTCAATAATAAGCAAATGGAAGTTAAATCATAAATTGTTTGGGCTCTTTGATTCTCTTGTACACTTGTGTATATCCACCATCACCATGAAATGGTCTTGAAGCTTGATATCTTATCTTGTGTGCTCCTCAAATATAGGAAAAATGAATCTTTCAAAGGCCTTATCTTTGGTGTTATTCAATTGGAGATTCTTCAAGCTTGCTGATTATCTTCTTCAAATATGGCCATATAACCCAACACGACACTGAGCAACCATGAAAGATTTCCTCAATGCTGCACCTGCATAAAAAAAAATAATGATGGAGTTGGTGTAGAGTGTGAGAATTTCCAATGGCAGGCTCGTGCTGTTCGAAAAATCGCGGGAGTGTTGTTTTGGCTCGGACAGAGTGAAGTTGCTCTCGGATAGGGACAATCCACTATTTATGGAGTTACAAAATGTGCACGCGTTATATAAAGCAAAAACGCATGCACGATATGTAGTGCAAAAACGTGTACGCGATATTGTCAAGCACAATGAATAGGTTAGGTGCACGGCTAGGGAAACGAACAAAATCAAAAGAAAACTAATAATTTATATGGTTACATACAAAACAAATGTTTTTAGTGTGGGGACAAATGTTTTGTATGGTTTAATACCCCCTATCTCTCTCCCAATAATCCTTAGATACCCCCTATCTCTTTCTAAATATTTGTCCCTCATTCTCCCTACATCCCTCCCTACATGTTTCTTTCATGTTTCTTTCTCTCCCTTACTCCAGCCATGTCCCTACCACCCCACTCTCCATCTCTCCACCTTCTCTTTATCTTCGTCATTATCCCTCCCTATAGCACTCTCTCCCTTTTTCTCCCTTAATCACTAACCCTCTATGCCTTTATCCCTCCCCCCTGCCCTCTCTGTCTTACCTTGTTCCTAGAGCCCCTCCCCCATAAAGGCCTTTAGACCCTCTTCTAAACATTAATCCCTAAGTGCATAAGTGCACAAGATGATGATGAGGAGGAGGGTGATGACAATGAATATGATCATGATGCAGATGAAGATGATAAAGATGATGAGGAGGAGGAGGGTGATGACAATGAAGATGATCATGATGCAGATGAAGATGATAAAGATGATGATGAGGAGGAGGGTGATGACAATGAAGATGGTCATTATGCAGATGAAGATGATAAAGATGATGATGTTGATGAAGATGATGGTGATGATGATGGTGATGGTGATGTTCGGATGATGATGATGATAATGATGATGATAATGATGATGATGATGATGATGATGGTGACATGATGAAGACGTTGATCTGCTGAGGAAGATGATGATGATGATGATGATGATGATGATGATGATGTTGATGATGATGATGATGGTGATGAAGATGATTATGATGAAGAAGATGATGATGATGGAGATGTTGTGTTGATGGGGAACCTAGAGATGACAATGATGATGAAGATGGTGATGGTGATGGTGATTGTGATGGTGATGGTGATGAATATTTTGATGATGATGCTGATGGTGATGATGATGAAGATGTTGACAATGATGGTGATGGTGATGTTTAAATGATGATCATGATGATGTTCAGAAGATTATGATGGTGATGATGGTGATGGTGATGATGGTGATGATGATGGAGAAGATGACGATGATGGATATGTTGATGAGGAACCTGCAGATGCCAATGATGATGATGATGATGGTGATGAAGATGATGATGATGGAGATGTTGATGAGGAACCTACATATGCCAATGATGATGGTGATGACGATGAAGATGTTGATGATGATGGTGCTGGTAATGATGATGAAGATGTTGATGGTGATGGTGATGGTGATGTTCGGATGATGATGATGATGAAGATGATGGTGACATGATGGAGATGTTGATCTGATGATGAAAATGATGATGATGATGGTGATGATGATGAAGATGATGATGATGATGGTGATGAAGATGATGATGATGGAGATGTTGTGTTGATGGGGAACCTAGAGATGACAATGATGATGAAGATGGTGATAGGGATGGTGATGGTGATGGTGATGGTGATGGTGATGGTGATGACGATGAAGATTTTGATGATGATGTTGGTGGTGATGATGATGAAGATGTTGATGATGATGGTGATGGTGATGTTTAGATGATGATAATGATGATGTTCAGAAGATCATGATGGTGATGATGGTGATGATGATGGAGAAGATGACAATGATGGATATGTTGATGAGGAACCTACAGATGCCAATGATGATGATGATGATGGTGATGAAGATGATGATGATGGAGATGTTGATGAGGAACCTACAGATGCCAATGATGATGGTGATGACGATGAAGATGTTGATGATGATGGTGCTGGTAATGATGATGAAGATGTTGATGATGATGGTGATGGTGATGTTCGGAGGATGATGATGATGAAGATGATGGTGACATGATGGAGATGTTGATATAATGAGGAAGATGATGATGATGATGGTGATGGTGATGAAGATGTTGATGATGATGATGATGGCGATGAAGATGATGATGATGAAGAAGATGATGATGATGGAGATGTTGTGTTGATGGGGAACCTAGAGATGACAATGATGATGAAGATGGTGATGGTGATGGTGATGACGATGAAGATTTTGATGATGATGCTGATGGTGATGATGATGATGATGATGTTGATGGTGATGATGATGAAGATGTTGACGATGATAGTGATGGTGATGTTCAGATGGTGATGATGATGATGATGATGATGATGATGATGATGATGGAGATGTTGATGAGGAAGGGGGAGATGACAATGATGATGAAGATGTTTATGGTCATGAAGATGATGATGATGGTGATGGTGATGATGATGGAGATGTTGAAGATGATGGAGATGGCGATGAAGATGATGATGATGACGATGATGATGATGATGATGATGGTGAAGACGATGAAGAAGATGATGATGATGGGGATGTTGATCTGATGACGATGGAGATGATGATTATGGTGATGATGATGGTGATGAAGATGATGATGATGGAGAAGATGATTATGATGGATATGTTGATGAGGAACCTACAAATGCCCATGATGATGATGATGATGGTGATGACGATGAAGATGTTGATGATGATGGCGATGGTAATGATGATGAAGATGTTGATGATGATGGTGATGGTGATGGTGATGTTCAAATGATGATGATGATGATGATGATGATGATGATGGTGACATGATGGAGATGTTGATCTGATTCAAGGAAGATGATGATGATGATGATGGTGATGATGATGAAGATGTTGTTGATGATGGTGGTGGTGATGAAGGTGATGAAGATGATGATGATGAAGAAGATGATGATGATGGATATGTTGATGTTGATGGGGAACCTAGAGATGACAATGATGATGAAGATGGTGATGGTGATGGTGATGGTGATGGTGATGACGATGAAGATTTTGATGATGATGGTGATGATGATGATGATGAAGATGTTGATGATGATGGTGATGGTGATGTTTAGATGATGATGATGATGATGTTCAGAAGATGATGATGATGATGATGGAGATGTTGATTTGATGAGGAATATGATGATGATGATGACGATGATGGTGGTGATGATGATGACGATGATGGTCATGAAGATGATGATAATGAAGAATATAATGCTGATGGAAAATATGATGCTCACAATTCCCTCTAGTCTCTCTCTCCCCAACCATTAATCTCTCTCTCTATCTCTCTCTCTCAAACACACACATTATGTCCCTTTCCATTCTTACCCATCCCCCCTCCACCCATATCTATCTCCACCTTTCTCCCTCCATCCCTCACCCTACCTTCTCTCCCTCCCTCTCTCATCGCCTGTCTCTCTCTCACCTTCTATCCCTCTCTCATGTTATCTTTCCCTCAACCTATCCCAATCTCTCCATCACTCCCTCTCTCACACACACTTTATGTCCCTTCCCCCTCCTCTCAGATTCTCTCTCTCTCTCCATCGCCACCACTCCCTGCATGTCTCCCACCAACACTTTTTGTCCCTCCCTTCCTATCTCTTTATTTCGTTCTATCCCCATCTATCTCTCACTCCCTCCAAATCCATTCCTCCCCATTGTCCCTCTCCCTCTCTCACTCTATGTCCCCCCCCCTATGTCTCCCCCCCCATTGTATTCTTTATTTCTCTCTCACATCCCCCTTGCCTCCATCCACTCCTCCTCGTCACTCTAGTCTCACTTTCAACTTCTAACCCTATACCTCTTCAGAACCTATTCTACTCCTAATAGTGCTCTCAAGCTCCACTTCCCTTCACCCCCTGTAGCCCATCATGTTCTCATTCCCTTCATCTCTCCCCACTCAAGCTTCCAACATCCTTCTAATCCCTTGACCCTTTCCCACCCCTATTAAATATTAACCATAGATTCCCTTGACCCTTCCCCACCCCTTCTCAAATATTAAACAAAAATTCCCTTGAGTCTTCCACACCCCCTCTTTCTCAAGTATTAAACATGTATTTTATGATTTGCATAACGTGAGCACGGTTTTTAACTATATAGCGCGTACGCGTTATGTAGTTATATAACGCGAGCGCGTTATGTACATCTAAAAGCGCGGTAATATTTTTGAATTTAAACAGAACGCGCTCGTATTTTGTAGAGCCTAAACCAGGCTGAGTCACATGCTCACATGTCAACAATAATCCTATGTGTATGCTTTGGAGTTCACTTCGGTAATTCCAAACCTGTGCTATGTTAATGAAAAACCAAAGCTAATTGGGTATTTCTTCTAGTTTCTGGAGAAGCCTGTGCTTAGCCACTCGTTACAATATGCTACACGGAGTCATTTTTGACGAAATCTTAGACACAAATAACATTTTTTCTGCAGATTCCAAATATGTAACTTTTATTTTGAAATATTAATTTTTCCTATTTTCTTTCAATTTATTTTCTGTCCTATCTCCTTAACTCGCGAAACACACTGTTAGTGTTTCTTCCATAACATTTTCAATTCTCAATCATTTCAAAAAAAAATTGTAATGTGCACAAGAGGACACTAACCTCCACGTTCTATGAAAAACCCATTTCAAGATTTTTGCATTAAGACCTTCAAAGGCTCTACCCACAAAAGAGGTACTATTTTTGAAGTTTGATCACTTAGACAATTATAAAAAAATTATAAAATTACTAATTTAATTTTCGAAAAATAATGGCGCACAAGTGCTATGTGTTCTCTACATGCATGTCGATTTTTGTAGCTTGATTCCATCATTTAGGCCCTCAAAGGCTCTACCCACAAAAACATATACCTTATCATTTGCCTGAAAAATAAAAAGTGTCTGTTAGGAAAAATCAAACTTGACATAGCTATGCAAATTTTCAATACATAAAAGTTATATATTCGGAAATGTGATTCAATTTCCTACATTTTATCTTTTTTACTCAATGCAAGATATTTTGCGTAAGTAGTTCAAAAAATCCAAGTAAGTTGAAGGATGCCTGCTTTTTCAATTTTCTATTGCATCTAACACGCCAAAAATAACCCTCATTAGCTTGCACTAACTCAAGACTAAAACTATTGGATCGAGGGGTTAATTCCTAAAGGTAAGGTGAACTTGAAGTAATAGAGAGAATACCTACTAAATATACTTGTATAAGACTACTATTCTACTTGTTGATCTTTCCATCTTAAAGGACTATAAAGAATAGAAGTTATATATAATTCCTGGAAACTCTTACCATAATATATTAAAGAGAATATATAAATTAAATATGCTTGTACAACTTTTTCTACACTTGTTCATATAAAAAAATATATCTTGATATCCATGAACAAGAACGATCTACCATATATATCTAAAATAAAATATATAGACAACAATTTACCTATCAACCATTAAAAAAATGTATTTTCTCATCATCTAGTAGCGATCATTAAATCTTGCATCTCATAACAAATTAATGATAACTTTAACAAAAAAAATTTGTACAACTTTTGTTAAATATGAAATATCCTGAAATATCTAAACCAAAGTGCGCATGGACCTTAAACAGCTAACCTTCGCTTTTGATTACACAGCTACCTGTAGTATTCACAGTACATGTCTTCCCGGGCAGATTGTTCACAGTACATGTCTTTCCGGGTAGATTGTTCAGAGATATATTTGCTCCACTATGTCTTGCCTCGTTATTCACAGGTCCGCCACTATGTCTTGCCTCGTTATTTGTTCAGAGATATATCTACTCCACTATTCGTCACAGGCGTTTGTCTTGCCTCGTTATTCACAGGTCCGCCACCACGCCTCGGCTCATTATTCACATTTCCGCCACCACTCCTGGGTGGATTATTCACAGTTCCGCCTCTTCGCTTAAGAGCTTTAAGGTAACAGATACATAGCAAGATAATAATGGTCAGTGGCGGTAGTGCTTAACATAGATAATTTAATAAACATGCATTTATTTTGCTGGTTAAATATGTATTTTCACTTCCCATAATTGTGTTTGAATGTATAAATAGATTTGGGATGTGATTAGTGGTTACGATGCACATTCAATGCTCGTTGAAATTTAAGAATACAATATAATGTAAAAAATATAAATTATATTAATTTGATATATAAATCAATAAAAAAAATATCATCATTTTTATTAAAAAAAACATGTGTTAATTATTATTGTTTCATGATTATGTTTTTCAATCATATATATATAAAACATGTACAAAGAATGGATGGGTAATGTATTATGTAGGGAAAGTATTGGGTGATGGAAATATAGGCACAATCAACAATGGTGAAACTTGTTTTCAAAAGCATAAAATGGATAGTGAGATGGTATATTGCAAGGGATTAGTATAGTTTCCTTCTTTTCATTTCATAAGAAAGGATTATGATTATCCAATTAGTATGATATTTGGAAAGATGGTTCTCACCCTTCAAATGAGAATAATATAGAAGTTGGGAATGATGGAAACAAAGGAATAATCGAGTAGGTATTAATGATGCCCTAGTTGTTGGTATACGTAGGCTTAGTTTTGAGGAATCAGGGTGTGACGACAATAACAATGAGTATTGTAAGAAGGATAACCCCAAGCATGCATGGTCGAAGTAGAAGGGTTCATAATCCCACTTGTATTATTCATTGTATGGTGCCCTCATGTAGAAGGTTGTTCTACAACTATCGATGCAATAAGTTCTCACATTATCAATCATCTAGAAAGAAATTTTTTATTCTTTTTTATGGCATATTATCTATTTCATTTGGTTATCTTGAAATCTCAAGAGCTTGTTAGTACTTGTTTGCATTTGGTTGAGACCAATGTTCTGAAAAGAAGGCCTATTCTATTATTCGAGCCTTATATAATTTTTTGATACTTTGTTGAAGGAGTCCAAAAATAATAACTATTGATTTATGAAGTTTGACAAACACGGCTTCAAGTAAATATATATAATCCTGACGTAGTATATATATGAAGTTTGATAAACAATACTCAACAAATTTCACACTACCTTGCGAAGCTTCTACAACCTTGGCCTTAATTAAGAAGCCCTTATATTTCCCCGCATCAAACTCTAGGCACTAGGTGTCGTTTTCCTTATCTGGAGGGGCAACCAGTTGAACTAAAATATGTGAGTACATACAATATAGATGAAATGATATTCTAATTGCAAAAAAATTTAGCAAGTTTGCCTATGGCGTCATGTAATAACTTCAATACTAGCTCGTGTCTTTGAATCCATCTACAATGTTACAATTTACTAAATTTTAACACTGCAGGTGGATTCAGAGACCCCCCCTAAGGGGGGTCACTGAATCCACCTACAGTGTTATTAAAATTTAGTAAATTGTACAAATTCATTGTCAAAATTGTAATTTTCCATTGTCGGAGTGACACAACTAAAAATGACCAAATAAATGACCAATTGTTATGTGGTCATTTTTAGTTTAGTTATTATCCCTTGACCAAATTGGTCATTTATCTTGGTCATTTTTAGTTTAGTTCTTATCCCGTGACCAAATTGGTCATTTATCTTGGTCATTTATAGTTAGCTCACTTAAAATTTCTCAATTTTGGTCATTTATCCCTTTAGAAAACTATGGTGACCAATTTTTTTGGTCGCCTGGTCACTTATCTCTCATTTTGTACTAGTGATAGTATTATGGAGGGATACATTACTGAGTTCGTCGTGGACACAATCAAATCATACAACGACGCGGAAAGGAACCTTTTCAAAGGACCTAGGGGGAGGTTCTTATTGTTGCTAAAAATGTGGATTAAGATGCTCGTTTGTGAAAATGGCATACTGAGGATGACTTCCGACGAGTAGACAGATTAGCGGCGGAGGTTATAGGTATCGCGTGAATGCGGATCTGATAGAAAAGATGTGGGGTTGATGGACATGAGCGACAACGAGTTTCTAACGGAGGCTGAGGAATACTATGTGTCACCTACCCAAATTCTGAAGACATTATTTTATTTGCAAAATACTTTATGTTAAATTTAATTACAAAGTTTTGTAATTATGACCAATTTTGGTCAAGGATGAATGTAATTACTAATTATTATTATTTAATAGATTAAAATAGGAGACAAACACCCAAGGGAACTATTAAATGAGTGTTCACTGACCCACTAGGAGGAATGGAAGCTGTTAGAAGGTATGAGACAAATGGCAACATTTGCATGCCACCACTAGCTGTTAGTTATGGGACAACTACCCCTAAATTTGTGGCATTATCCCCCAGGTGGGTGGAAGAGAGCAGGCATCTCATTAATGACCAGTTAACCACTAAAAGTCCTAGGCAGCCTAGATAAGGCAATTCGAATTGGGCAGGCAGCCCCTTACAATATTTTCTGCAGAAATATTCCTCAAGTGCATCAGGTGATCACTGAGAGATTTGGATAGGGAGGCTATGTGAGAGTGCAACTGTGATTCTACTAAATATACTGAGAAGGTAAACCAGAGGTGCTGGTGCAGGTCTCTTTGACTACTGAGTCTTGATGATTGTACAATCTATATTCTATTGCAAGTTGATGTACTAAGGCTTCTATAGAATATTCCTCCTCGTGGTTTAGTGAACAGGCTCGGGGGTCCTAAGGAAAGTAACTTGGCTGTCCTAAGGAAAGTAACTTGGCTGTCTTCAAGGATAGGTTGGGTGGAATAGGTTCCTTGGGCTGCTTGTTTCTCCTATAGTCAACCAGGTTTTTCTGTTCTTACTTTTTGTTTACAGTTAAATGTTTCTGTATAATATAATTATTAATTGCAGTGATATAGAAGAAACTATTCTATTTTCTGATCTAAGTATGATTCTAAATGAAAGAGCTTTATGAAATGATTGAATCGATAACCATCTCTATATTTTTCCCCATGCTGTTATCTGCATCGTACTCCAGTATAGAGAAGTAAATTAAGAGAGATGAAGTGATAGGCAGAATGCCATTTATTGGAAATATGAATACAGTAGTGCTCCTGTTATAATTCTGCCATTTATTTAAACACAGTAAACATCACAGTATAGTATAAACAGATGCATAACATTCATTTCATTCCTAAAAGAAAAACACATTTTGTTTTTGTACAGTTCTTTATATTCCTTTTAACTCTATCTAGTTCAGATAGTAAGAAAATACATTTCAATACTATACATTTCATATTTTACAAGCAATTATATTTTCAAGGATTATAGCAGTTGCAAGAAGTAATCTCTGTATAGATTTGTTACAAGTATACACATATTATTTCTTCACTAACTTTAACCTTTGCTTTCACTTATTGAATACCTGCACAGTAGTATCAAACCCTAAGTTACTTCAGACCCTAGTTTCTGTTGACACAGTTCATAATTTTATCCTCAAGCCATTCGAGGCAAACTCTAGACATTTCTTTTCTGAGTCTAATAGTTATAGATTTCCAAACCCTAACTAACATTTCGAGATTACTACAAGAAAGTAAGCATCGCTTAGTAGAAAGCACAATTCTGTATCAATACCTAACGATAGTTTACAACTCTAGTAAAAGAAACATACACAATGTCGAAACATTCACATGTACGAGGTAAGAACTGGTTCATGGGTTCGAATGCATCTATACAAACAAGATTACCAACGAAAGCAAGAGGTAGGGTTTCAATTGTGAATAAAATAGAACACTATAGCGTAGCCAAACCAAAAACACTTGACAGCCGAACTATATCTCATCACATTTTCAAAACATAATTATCAACAACGATGACGAAGTATAGAAGACAACTATCTATAGTCAACCATCATTGTTCGACATCACATAACAGTTATACAATTAATTCCTCAACCATTAATTTTAAAACAAGTCTTTTCATTTCAAGCGAGCCATTGTCTTTCAAAAAGGAGAACCCTCGGTTCTCATTTCACATTCAAAAATTATAACTGAGTTTACATTACGGACCTATCAAGGTTCCCAACATTACACAGAATTTTAAACCTTTTCAACCAAAAAGTTTAAACGAGGAAGAGATCCACAAACTACATAGAGTTTTACCCTTAACTTTTAGCAGCACAAAAATGAGCGCCAACTTCTTATCAACGACACAACCAGGCATCAAATAGCCAAATAGAAACTTAAACAAATCAAGGTTATCCTCTGTACAGCTTTTAACAAAACAAGACTTAAAACTTCACACTCGGCCATCACCAAAACAAAGTTGAATGGTTCCAACTCTCGGCGCATAGTAGTCACCAACAAAACCATGCAAAAGGGCACCTACGAGGTTTCGAGAACCACCAGAGCTTACCAGGAAGCAGTAGCAGCATGCCCATTTTCCAATCTTATGCATAAGAAACCTCCTACGAAGTGGGTACCTACCAAAATACAGTTCGAAGGGTTACAAAGAAGAAAACGTTATTATAAAAACAAGTAACACAGTATTAGTTTCATTATCATCAGAACTTACCTCTAGAAACGAAGCTGTGAACTTTGGCACACCACACCATTAAAAACAACGAAGCCTGTTGACATTTGACAGCAACCACAATTTAAATCACTGAAGAGCTCTTAACAAACCGGAGGAACGAACCCGAGTCAACTATGAATTCAAAAAATGACAGAAGAAAAACCACACACAACTTCCATGCTGTATCGTAGTAATATGGCACAAAATTGTGAGCCTGCAACTATAAAAACTATCCTCACAGGTCCAAGGTTCGAAACCAAGGAAGGAGTCGTCCTATCAACCAACTCTAAAACCCTACATTGCAGCAAATGGTCGGCTCCACGACCTTCCACCAAAAATGCAACAATGAATGCCAAAAACCATTTTTCCATTATTTACCAATGCATGGATAGGATTTCATTCACAGCCCTAGATCTTGTAGAGATAAACGGTGGGAGATCTGCTAGTTAAGGCACGTTGATTATTGAACCACGATTTCAATCAATATTGCATTAATTACTTCATCTACCATTTTCCAAGTAAGTTGATCGAGAGCCAATGCATAGTATAGCTCAGCTTGTTGTGATGCTCATTTCAAACACAAACCCCGTGGATACCTTACAACTGGGCTTCCACATCACTTAACCGTGGAACAACATTAATGCTAGGCCTGTCAATGCGAGCTTGGAAAACATGCCAAGTTAATACCCTGTCAACATCAAAATGATTTTATTGTTAAACCCGTGGATCGTATTTCAAATCAGTCTCTATAGTTTATTGTTATGTATCGAACCATTATATTATATGCCAAGGTATGGTGTGAATGTATAGTCACCTTCTAATGTTAACAATTCATTACTAAGGCTTGTGCATATATATAGAGAGAGAATAAAGCTTAGCTATATATATACATATTGTTAATCATTCGATAATGAAGACCTTAGATATAGTTAGGATTCTAGTTATGCAAATGTATAATTAGACACTATGTACATTATCGATTTCATACAATAGCTATGAATTTCCAATTCATAATAATAGTATGAGCCTATAGTGATAGATAAGTGATACACAATTTAATATGCTAGCCATGTATTGCAAAGTCTAATTGACAGATGTAATACCTAAAATATAATTTAAATGGTGACGTTATACACTATAATGCTGAGTCATAGCACTAGTCACTAGACCGCTCATACTAACTATGTAGTGATAATCAAATAATGAATTCAAGACTTAGAATAGTCTAAGTTCTGTAGAAGCAAAACGTTATGATAGTTCCAGAGTGTAAATACTATCTTCTACAACCTTTCTAATAGCTTCATCAATAGATATTGGTATCATTGTTTTTATAATAATGACAATAGTTGCATGATAATAATTACAGCATTATAATAAATACTTGGACGACGTGAAATTATAACACTGAAGAGTTTTGTAATTTAGCACACAAACTAGATTTAGAACCAAGTATCCATACCTCTAGTCACTTGTTTCGCAAGGAAGTACTTAGCATTCTAATTCAGCATTGACGATGAATTGAAAGACACATGTACTCTTAACACATGTTGTCGTAGAATTTCTTACCTGTGGTCTGCACATGGAAACAGGATTCAAATGCCTTAGCTAAACGTAGCTAAGTAAACTCCAGGGTACCTCGTAGGACCCCTTCGTCAACATATAAACAAACTGTCAGCACTTCATCAATAATATCATAATAGTACAAACTATGTATAACATGTAATCATATTTAGAGCTTAAGCAAATCTGTAAATTGTATTCTTATGCATAATCATAGAAAGATCTTTCGTTAAGGAGTTTAGCATCCGTTTAAATCTGAAATAGCAAATACAATTATATCATATTTATTTGAGAAGTATGACGTGTCATCGTTTTTAATTATCTTAGTTAAGAAATCTATTTAGTTTATATGTTCCGCATTAATGACTTTGATAATTATTGCTATTTTAAAAAAATTTAAATTTTGGTATTTTTTGGGATGTTACACTATGGCACCTTGAGGAGTGGGGCGATATTCCGGTGACTTGGGAAGAGGAGGAGGACTGAGAGAGACTCTCATGAAGGGACCAGATCGGAAGACTACGAAACAGGGCCACAAGGGATAGAACTAGCTTATTACAATGAAGAAGACGGTCACCAGGATACCCCAGAAGCATAAGAAGGATAGATCGCAAGTTACAACATACCTTCAACCCCGTGCACTACTCAGAATTTCACAGGAAGAAATACAAGTTTTTGAAAAGTTGTCCTATGTGCACAGGTAAAAGTAGTGCCTCAGTAAACAATAATAGTAGAAACGTTAGAATGGCGGACGACACAAAAATGCCTAGTTTCCAGGGGAATGGGACTGAAGATCCCAAGCAGTATTGGTTCCTATCCGAAGTAGTATGGACTGTGAAGCAGGTCCAAGATGAATATATTAAAAAGGGACAACTAGCGAAGACCCTTAGGGTTCGGGCGCTAGATTGGTTTATAAAGTTTAAAGTTCCAACAGGAACACCAGACAAGACGTTGGCGCAAATTAAAGCAACAATGATCCAGGAGTTTAGAAATCCAAAGTCGGAGTTTCAGTATGTTACCGAGCTCAAAGAAATCAAGAAATACTCGAATGAGCCGGTATGGGAGTTCGATCAACAGTATAAAAGATTGATAGTGAAGGTGAGTTTCAGAATAAATGATATACAACACAAGGAGTGGTTTATCGTAGGATTGGTGCCACACATCCACAAACCACTAATGCAATAGAAGGTGGCAACCCAATCGGAAGCATTGGCGATTGTGATGAAGATCGAGGCTTCACCAATCCGCGAAGCTGGGTTAGGAATAGATAGGATACAGTCGCAGTTGGCCAATTTAACACTCCAATTGCAAGATATGAAGAAGGGGAAATAAACACACGAAGACATATGGTGCACCAGATGCAAGACAGAAGGACACCATAAGGATAATTGCCCAAAGTTTCGACAATATTTGCAATCAGGTGCATCGAATCCCCTCAGTCAGGGAGGGATGCCTTGGTGTCACATCTGTCACACAAGAGGCCATCGATCCAAAGAATGTGCATATTTACATAAAATGGTGTCGAAGCCGGTAAAAATATATTGCAAATTTTGTCGTTCAGTTGGCCATGAAGAAAAAGATTGCAAGGCCTATGACCTACTATAAGAGTGGACTACTGATACATACTTTATGAAAAGGGAAAAGTAACTGGCGGTATAGCAGCAACCGCAGTATTCCCAGGAAAACCCGCATTTTAACCAACTGCAATAGTATGATTAAGGGAAATATGGGAAACTGCAGTATGGCCCACTGCAGTATCCGCTGCCGCAGTTTGGACAACCGTAGTATGGGAATCCATAATATCAATAGTTACAGTACCAACCATATGGACCACCATGCATAGGTTTAGAGGGGGATTCCGTGGAGGTTGAGGTGTTGGTGCAGGAAGAGGAGGAGCTGCTAGACGAGGTCGAGGACCAACTGTATGTTACAATTATGGACAACAGGGGCATTATGCGAGGGATTGCCCAAATCCAGTACCACAGTGCACCTATTGCAGTGCGGTGGACCATGGTTTTGAAGACTGTCCGCAACTCATTTCCAAATGGTAGACAAAAAACCTGCCACCACCTCCACAAAACCAAAATAAGAATACACCACCAACTGTGCAGAAGATATCAGTGGAAGTTCAAAGCCACATTGCGACTGTCGGAGTAGTGACACAAGGAGGATCCGTGATAGGTCATAGCCTACTATCTGACCAACAACAGGGAAACACGTCACCTTTTATGCGGAAGTCGAAAGGGATGCTTTCTTGAAAGCATAAGAAGCGATCAGATAGAGGAGGTAGTTACCTCTTCAGGAAGAAGTTATCTATGATATGCCATCGACGTTCAACACAACAAAATCATCAAGGACGGATAACACTTGAAGAGACTTCTTGGATATTTTCCTGGAGTTAAAAAAGGATCAAGATGCATTGGAGGAAATATCGAGTCTGTTGCATCGACGGGATGGTGCACGCCAGGAGAAAGAGGTCAATTGCATACATAAGAGAAGGAAGGGGAGAGAGATGCGAATGTACGCACAAATTGGAGCATTTGATGTTGACTCAATCATTTTGGACCTGGGGTCAGATGTGAGCATTCTAACCAAGCATACATGGGAAACAATGGGAAAACCACAGTTGAACTAGTCACGAGTACAACTGCACTTAGGGAACCAGAGTAAGGTTACCCCACTTGGCCGGGTGTGCCCACTTCCAGTTGAAATTGAGGGACTCAAGACATACGCTGAATTCGATGTCATAGAGATTGTTGATAACACAAGCCCCTATTCGGTGTTGCTAGGGATAGACTGGGTGATGGAAAACAACACCATCATCAACTTCAAAAAGTAGACTATGTCATTCTAAAATCGTGAGATGAGGATCGTAGCACCCCTTGATCCTGCAGAAGGGAAGCGATACGTTGAACCAACAAGAGATGAATTTACGAAGGGATGGGATAGTCCAAACTATCAAATTTCCTATGCTTACCTTTTTCATCATTCCGTGCATCCCATCTGAGAATTGCATCACAAACTAAGAAAGTGTCTTTCTTGATCTTTTTGTCAAAACTCTCTTTTACCCTCTTTCTACATATTTCATCTTTCTCCACTATTGCTTCTCTTTCTTGCTACAACTTGACTATCTTAAACACTATTCTTTTCATTTCATCAAGTTCTTCTTCTTCTTGCAAAAATTTGATTGCTAGAAAACTTAGTTGGACAGTAAATATTGCATCAATTCCATAGACAAGCCGAAAAGGTGATGTCCCAATTGACCTTTTTTCAATTACCCTATCTTCCCAAAGAGCATATCTTAATTTGATATCCCAAGTCCTTTTATTCTGCATTAACATCTTTTTAATACTATTCACAATATTCTTATTAGTGGATTCTGCTAATCCGTTCCCCTGAGGGTAATAAGGTGTGGACTGTTTCAACATGATGTTATTTTCTTCACAAAAACATACCATATTCTTGGACTTAAAGGCTGGAGCATTATCAATAACCAACTTCCTTGGACAACCAAATATGCTCAGAATATTATCTTCGAGGAAACTTATAATGACTTTATTTATTGCTCTTCTTGTGGGAATTGCTTCCACCCACTTGGTAAAGACATCAGTGGCAGTCAAAATCCACCTGTGCTGACCACTAGAAGCAGGGTGAATTTATCCTATAAATTCTAAACCCCATTGTTGGAATGGAGCATTCACTACAACCGGTTTTAAGGGTAAAGACTGCAAGTTGTGCTTACCTGCAAATTTCTGACATTCAACGCAAGCTTTGACATAAACATACACATCTGTGAAAAGAGTGGGCCAATAGTAACCTGCCCTTAAAATTTTAAATACAGTTGCTTTCCAATACTTATGTCCCCCACATCCACCTCCATGTAATTCTGCAGTAACAACATCAACCTCTGATCTATCCAAACATTTAAGCGATATGCCTCTAGGATCTTTCCAATATAAAAATTGATCAATTAAAACATATTTCAAAGCTTTAAGTTTTAATGACCTATATTCATTCTTATTCAGATCAGGAGGACATTGTAAATGCAGCAGAAAATAAACAGTTTTCTTATACCAAGAAGAATCAAGATACCTATTATAAATTTGCTCTTTGTCATATTCTGTTGATACACTCTGTACTGATTGTTCATTCACCATATGAATATCTAGAACCTGACAATTTGACTCTGCCAACAACTTTTTTAAGCTCTGCCCTTTTACCAATTTGGTAGGCTTAATATCAACGTCATATTCCATGACCTTAGCTATCGATATCCCTCTTTTCCCTCATTGTCAGGCTGGACCAAAATTTCTTTAACTGCAATGTCAGGAACATAAGCCAAAACCTTAGACTACAAAACATAAATCCTGAATAATTTTAGAGCCTTAACCAATGCATTGGCTTGTTTCTCGACAGTACTATACTTTAACTCTGAATCTCTCAAGGTTTTGCTTAAGAATGAAATTGGTTGTTCTAAACCATCTGAATTCTGTTGTAATAAAACAACAGCTATAATGTCTTTAGATGCGAATGAGAAAATTGAGAACTCTTTGGAAAAGTCAAGACTTATAAGAACTGGTGCCTCTACAATTGCTTGCTTTATCTTTTCAAATGAAACCCTAGCCTCAGCTAAACATTTGACTTCCCTGTCTTTTTTAAGCATCTCAGCAATAGGTTTAATTATCTCTGCGGAATTAGGAATGAACCATCTTAAGAAATTTATTTTCCCAATGAAAGATTGAATAGCTTTTTTGTTTCTGGGAATGTTGATCTTCAAGATGGATTTTACATGTTCTGGGTCTATCTTAATTCCTTCAACAGAGACTATATGACCTAAGAGCCTACTCTCTGTCATGGTAAAATGAGACTTCTTTGGATTTAATGATAATCCAAATTTCCTGTATTTTAGAAAAAGTATGTTTCAGATGCTTTAGATGTTCATCATCAGATTTATAAAATACTATAATGTCATCGAGATAAATTACTACAAAATTTTTCGTTCTCACCAATAAAGGATATATCCATATCCCTCTGGAATGTAGCACCTGCATTCATGACTCCAAAATGGATCTCGTCATACATAAACATGCCCCAAAGAGTTGTGAAGGCTGTTTTTTCCCTGTCCTTCGGCTATATTGTAATCTGGTTATAACCAGAGAAACCATCAATCATTAATATCCTCTGGGACCCTACCACTCTTTGCAAGATTTGATCAATTTTGGGCAGTGGGTAATTATCTTTGAGAGAGCATCTATTTAGGTTACATAAATATACACAAAGCCTTATCTCTCCATTCTTTTTGTGTAATGGTACCAGATTTGCTACCCAAGAAGAATACCTAAGAGCTATAATGATTTTGGCATCTAGCAATTTTTTTACCTCTTTTTCAATAACAAGAAGCAATGTTGGATTAAGTCTTCTAAGATTTTGTCTGAAAGGCTTAGTATTTGGCTTCAAAGGAATTTTATGTTGGATAATGATGGTGTTATAAGTCCTCAGATATTCATATGACCAAGCGAAAATATCAATAAATTCTTTCAGCAAATTAACATACCTATTTCTTTCTTTTTCTGAGAGTGTCTTGGATATCTTAATCATTTTGGCTCATTTTCAGACCAAATATTATAACTTAAGACATTTTCTTCAGTAGACTATATTGTTGGTTTTAACAACGTATCATTCTTTGAGAATAATCTTTCAAGAGGCACGAGGCCCTTGGGAATAAAATTCCCTTTTAATTCCACTACCTCATGATTTAGAATTGAATTATTTATGTATGGACTCTTTTCATCACAGTCAATATCATTGTTAACACCTAAAAAGTGCTCACTAGCTCATTCCCTTACTCACATGACCCATTTGTCCACTTTTCCACCATCTGAGCCTCTGAAACCAACAAAAGGTCACCAAAAGACCTTAGTACACCCCTTTTTCCATTAAAAAAGATTATTTTTCCCAAAAAAGCATAAAAAACCCTCAAAAAGGGTCCAAATTCCCAAAAATATTAAAAAGGGAATTAAAATATTATTTTTATTCAAAAAAGGAAAAAGGAGGGAAAAGTACCTAAACCATGTTGGTCAATACCATTTGGTTTCCACAAAACCACAAATGGTATTTCCCACCACCAAAACCTATAAAAAGGTGGTAGGGGCTCCTCATTTCAGATCCATCCATTATCTCATCCTTATGCTGCTGAAATCTCCCTTGAGCATTTTAGCCATTGCAAACCACATTGGAGAAGAGACCATTGGAGATTGGAAGTTGCTCATCCTTGGAGCTATTCAACCTCACCATTAGAGGTATTGATTCCGCAAGCACTTGCTTGCCCCATCCTTTCAATACAAATTCTTTATTTTATATGTTCTTGTTCTTGATCTTAAATTATTTTTGTTATTTGCTTAATATCTTTGCTTAGATCCATGAATAGTCTTGTTTAATTAGTTTATTGTTATTTATTTCCATTGAAACTGCTGCTACTAGTTAGCAGGTTCCCATAGCACTAAGCCTGGTTGAAAAACCAGGCCAACAGTTTTTGGCGACTCCGCTTTGGTTTGAACTATAGATCTCTAGTTTTTCCTTTAATCTTAGTTTTTTATGAGTTTTTAACCTTTAGATCCATAGATCTGCCATCTTAGACAGTAGATCCATTGCTGCTCTGAGATTTGGCCCCATAAACAGCCCGAAATTTTCAATTTTCGGGTTCGTTTCTCGGTTTCCGTGCACGGCTTCTGCCTCGCGTGTTTTTTGCCAGACAGTCGCGCGGTCCATCGCGACTTTTCTGCGTTTTTCCGCGCGGTCCATCGCGGCCTTTTCCCAGACAGTCGCGCAGTCCATCGCGACTTTTCTGCGTTTTTCTGCGCTGCACGCCGCGGCTTCGCGGCCTATTTCCGCGCTGCCCATCGCGACTGTGCGGCTAAAACCCGCGCGGTCCATCGCGACTGTGCGCCCAAAACCCGCGCGGTCCATCGCGACTGTGCGTCCAAAACCCGCGCGGCCCATCGCGGCTGTGCGTCCAAAACCCGCGCGGCTGAATTTTTCATTCGGCCATCCCGATTTTGAAATTTTTTTTTTTTTACTGTACTGTCTGCCCATAGCACATTTTTTACAGTATTAAATTCTGCATATTTTACAGCTTTGAAAATTTTTTTTACTATTTAAAAGTGCATATCTAGAAATCTTTTTAAAAATTTTCAAGAAAGTGAAAGAAAGACTCATTTTGCATTTTCATCTAGATTCAAATTTTTTCTTGTTTACTTCTTTAAAATCTTGCCCTTAGCAATTTTTCTTGAAACGAAGAAATCCATTTATTTTTTTAAAAAAAGAAGTCTATTATTTGCTTTCATAAATCCAAGAAATCCTTCATTTTTTGAGTTATTGTTTGAAAAGCATTTAAATTCCTTTTAGTGAAAAACTTATAAATATTTGCTTTCTATTTTCGAAAAATCCTTTATTTTTTGAAAATTTCCTATAAAGCATTTAATTTTTTCAAGTTCAGTTTACAACACTTCACGTGCACTCACACGATCACTTAATTGAACTAAGCCTTAAAACGTACCTTAATTTGAACACACTTTTAACCCCACTTGGGGAACACTAAAAGAATTCTTGTAGCTAGGTAGTATTGGGGGGATAGGTGTTCCAATAACACCCCTCAGTTCTTACATCTGAGACATAGAAGTTGTCCAATTAGGGAGCTAAAATCTCTTAGTACTTTTTGGCGCGGTCACAACCGGTTTGTGGGAAGGCCTCTCCCTTAGGAGGGTTGAAGTCGCGAGGATGGTTCCGGAAGCCTGAGTGGGATACCGAAACCCATTCAGTAACCGAAGGGCTACCATTCGCAGTTCTCGGGATATCCCTGTATTGGGATATTGCAATCAAAGGACCAAACGGCAGATTTACCTTTTCTCGACGCGTCATGAACGGAGTATCCTAGTAGCCTGTCTTTAGGATTGATTACCCGGTGTCCCTCCCGGTAGGGGGATATCTAGCCATTGTCTCAACATTCATATTGTCTGACTTGGATTTCATCACCTTGCAGAGGATATCGTCTGTTTGAGTCACAATACTTTTAGATTAGGTGTTTGCATGATTTCAACCTACCTGTGGTCTAGTTACACCTATTTTTTCTAGGAGCCGCTTGCATGTTGGTATTCTGACCAGTTGTTGCATTCTTCCACTTATTGTAGCGCAGCTGCTAGAATAAGTGCATTTTTTGAGGATTGATTTTTTGGCATGTGAGCCTTCTTTTTTCACTCCCCTTCTTGCACCCTTGGTTGCAATAGGGTTTTGAGTCTTTTTTATATATCACCACCTGATACTTAAATAAATTTTTTACACACGAACATTTTCTCACCATTGAGAATTTTAGACGCTCCCGTCGTCTACAGGGCGAACTCCCAGAGTTTAGTCCACTTGGCTCTCCACGTCACGGACGCAGAGCACTATCCCTTGATTCGACACATCGTCAATCAATTAGACAGTCATCCGATTCTGACATACCCCACTTCACCTTTGATTTGGAGGTAGAATCCGAAAACCCCACAGAGTTACCACCAACCACAATTATGTCTGGAACACCATTTGATCCACTATTTACAACTACCATAGGTCAGACATCTGCAGACCCTTCTGCTGTAGTACCATCCACGGCAACAACCACCCCCCTGGGTATGCCCAATATGGGTAACACTCCACATTCAGGAATGCCTAACACAGGGCCACCACCTGTCATGGGTATACCCAACATGGGGTTCATACCCCCTTCGGTTTCAACAAACCCTATCCCAGGAATCCCTAGTGCGATTCCTAACCCAAGTGTAACCCATGTTGCACTTGGGAGTGCTATACCAGGAATCCCTAGTGCGGTTCCTAACCCAAGTGCAACCCACATTGCACTCGGGAGCACTAACCCATACCATACCACACCTATTGGAGGGCACATACCCTCCATACCTAGCATACCTTTAGGCGCTACTGGACCCCTACACCATACCACAGTGGGTAGGCATATCCCAGTTCTGGTCCCCACATCTGCTAGTCTACCATACATGGCAAGTCTGAACCTGCCAGATTTAGCTAGTCTCACAAATGACCCCATTAGACATGATCCGGCGTGGCCTCAAATGCCCACCAAACTCCCCTCTGACATCCCTAAGTTTGAGGGTAAGGCAGGAGAAGACCCCCAGAACCACATCATGTCCTTCCATTTATGGTGCTCCTCCAACTCCATAGTGGACGACTCTGTCCGCCTCCGTTTATTACAACGCACCTTCACTGGCTCTGCAGCCAAATGGTATATCGAGCAACCCCATGGGATGCATTCCACATTTACCTCCCTTGCCTCCACCTTCCTGCAGTTCTTTCAGCTACCGGTCCGCTATGATGCGGGCGTCGAAATCCTACTGTCTTGCAGACAGAACACGGCCACGCATATCACTGACCATATTCATGATTGGCGCCGGCGCCGAAGCCTATGCAAGATCAAATTAGACGACCGAATCTTTTTAGACTGGTTCCTTAAATCCCTCCTTCCTCTCATTGCGAAGGATGTAGCATCTGAAAGACCCCAGTCCGAGGAAGAGGCCATCCTCAAGGCCCAACAGTTTGATCTCATCTACGCCCAGTCGGGTTACTTATACACGATCATACCGGACGCCCCACGAGGTGACTCTGCACGCGGTGACGCACCGGGGGCATCACATGCCGCTAATGGCATTATTGGCCAAATTACACCGCAAGCAAAACCTTTCAGTATGGTGAGCACCATGCCTGCCCCAGACCTTTCTAGGGCCACATCGAGTTCCGGAGCGACAACTTCTTATGCTCCAACAAACCAGACCCATCACGTTCATGGACCCTCTTGTCCACAACATTGTTATGGCCAAGCGCCATCAGCATATGTACCTCCTACATACTATGCTCAACCGACGGTACAGACCCCCATGCAGTTCCCACAACAGCCCATGCATTACCCACAACCGGTTGCACCAGCTAACCTCACACCTCCACCAGCTCAGGGGTACCAACAACCCCAACAGGCAACTGGACCACCTCCAGCTCCACCTGCATACTATCCACCGCAACCTGCTCCCGCACCTGCGGCTCCTCAGAATCCCCCCAATGCTCAAGGGCATGTGTATGCACAACAACAGTAGCCCCAATACCAAAATAACCAACACAACCAGGGTGGGCAACCAAACCGCGGAAGAGGACGCAACCGTGGAAACAATCAAAACTGTAACTAAGCTCCACAACCTACCCATCCTCCGCAAAACAATAACGCGGCGCCTGCTCATCAGAATCCTAATCGACCACCTAAGCAAGCCAAAAATGCTAATTTACGAACAAACCATCCTTGTTCCATTTGCGGTGTTTATGGCCACTATACCCACGCTTGCCCACATCTGGAGCGAGCTCGACAACTATGGACAAATGACGCCCATCGTCAAGGGCAGGCGGCTCCTCAGCCGCCACCCAACCCTCCACCACCTCCACAACAACCTTTGGTACTACAAAACCCTTTCCCAACACAAGGAGTGGTGAACACTCAGCTGTTAGCCCACCCACAGGGCAACGTGCAACCACAACAAATCACTTACGCCGCTCCTGATCAACCCATGTTTGATTCAGGCACTCACCACTTATTGATGATGTCCACAGCCGACGTCAATATCCAAACCCGTCGAAACCAATATGGCTCCACCTCTGAAGCCCCTCCCGCCAACAAAAACACTAACGTTAATCCCACAGATCAAACGTTTCGTATACCTCCGGCTCCACTTGATGGCGCTTCCAAAGCACCTCGCTTCCCACTTCGTCGCATCAACAGTAATCCCAATGCTCGCGCTGCGTCGAATTACAACATTGTCGACGACTTAGCCCAGTCTCCTGCAGCCATGTCTGCTTTAGAAGTTTTGAAAAACTGTCCTTCGCAGCGCAAAACTTTGCTCTCTGCCATTGGCGCCATTGACCCCAATGATTCACAGTTGATCGCATTCGATTCAGACTAGTCTGAACCCCGCCTGCCTTCCTCTTTAGCATTCCAAGTTTCTGTTTCTGTTCGGAATCTTGTCATCCATCAGTGCATTATCGATGAAGGGGCCTCCACATGCGTCATGTCCACATTCGTTTGGCAGAAGTTGGGATCCCCTACTCTCCAGCAGTCCACCACTGCATTACGAGCCTACGACGGCCGTTCGGCTCAACCCCAAGGTCTTTTAGCCAATGTCCCTGTCCAGCTGGCGGGTAAAACCGTGCTCATTGACATTGAGGTCATCAATGCCCAACTAGACTATAACCTTTTACTTGGTCGCAACTACATGTATGCCATGCGAGCTGTTGCCTCATCTGTATTTCGCACCATGCAGTTCCCCCATGAGGGACGCGTGGTCAAGGTCGACCAGCTCACCTATTACGACCCCAAAGCCCCCGCCACACCTGAAAATGTTCTCCCCATGGTTGAACAACCTGTTTGTGGTGCAACTACCTCATTCGTTTCCTCGGTAGGACCCAGACTTTACTCCGAGGTGCTGATGACCTCTACATTCCAGGTCATTCCACCACCATCACCGGAGACCCACATCGCTAACCTCTGCACCCTTTCACAAACACCCGATAATCAACCCTCCTTGTTACCCAAACCACCATTGGTCCCTAGTCACATTGGGGTTACACCCATCCACACAATCCCCTTTCTATTTCCTCCTTCGGGTGTAGTAAGCGCCCCGGTTATGGCTACCCTTAGTCTACCCGGGTTAACATTGGGATTACCCGTGTGGTATATTTCGCCTCCAGTTCCACCGTCGACACCAAATGTCATCCTGCAACCGGTGCAACCCATTGTTACTTCTACCCAACCACCTCCCGGTATCACTACTCCTTCGTCATCGACGAATCCCCCTCCACTCATCAGGCCCACTGGGGGCAGAGGCCCACAACCATACACTGCGGTACCCCCACCCAAGGCAGTTAAACCTCCCCCCGTATTCCATGCTCCTCCAAAATGCTCGCTGTGTGATGAGTTAGGCCATCCAACCCATCAGTGTCCACAGTTACCTGCATTGCAGGAACACATGCAAATGTTGGACGACGACCCCAACATCCCGGTGGTCAAGCTCGATCCAAACCCCATGCCTCGTGATAAATCACTGCGTACCAACCACCCATGTGCGATATGCGGGATTTACGGCCACTACTCCCACAACTGTCCTGACATCCCAGACTATAGAGCAGCTCTCTACGAGATGAACAATTTGGACCTAGAGACGGCACCCCCTACTATCGAGGAGATCTACCCTCCCGCATCATCATCATCCGGAGAGATTAACACCATCTACATGATCTCTTCGACTACCACTACCTCATCACTCGATTTGACCACTCAAAGCTCCTGCAATGATGAAGAGGTTCTCGAGAATCCTACTACCTTTGATTATCCCGGGGAAGACATACACCATCGTCCATACTTCCTCCTGGAAGAGACTTCATCCACCACCGCTACCCAATCCGCGGTTGAGTCCAAGGATTTCCTTCCTACTAGAGTCGACTGGTTAAAGGATCCGATAGCCGATATTTCTCCCGTCATCCACATTGACATCTCTGACCCACTTGGTGCCCTTCATACCATTACATTAGGAGCCTCCCACAGTGAGCATGAGATCGAAGAATACCCACGACTGTTCCAAGAATTCACTGATGTCTTTACTTGGTCAGATACCGAAATGCCTGGCCTTGACCCCGCCATTTATACGATCTCCACTAGATACCCCTCTATCCGGTCGTCCCCTTCCATTGATCCCTTTGACACACAGGTTCAACCCTTTCAAATCGACCAGGAAACCACATGTCCACAACATGGGGGCAGGCCCAAAACCTTGCCTACTCATCATCATCGTGATCCTCGTCGGAGATACTGGCCACATCCACCCCACAAAGGGAATCCCCCATCATCATATCATCACTTCAGTATGCCACCACGACCCACAGCCTCATGGTATAACACCCCGCCAGCAGTTGCTCAATGCCCTATTGGTCTCTCTCTGAGACAACATCTGCACCACATTGACACCTCTGAGTCAGGGGGCGTAATAGATTACCTCGACCCCGGGATAGGGGGCATGATCAATCATTTTGAACCTTCCCCATCATCTCTATCTCAACACCTCAATGAGCCCATCGTTCAAACCAACACATATGTGATCCACAATCACAAACCCCATGCACATAGCATGGGGGCAGGTCATTAACCCTGCTCACTTTTTCATATTCGTGATCTCAACCATTTTTGAGGTCACGTGTCACTTGTATATTTCAGTTGATTTGATACACCTAGTATTTTTCCCCCACGGGTCATCATTTCTCCCCACCACTGCATCCTTCGCTTGGTGGGATCACCTTTATTTGTAGCCATTTTTTAACCTAGTTCTTTCCTTTAACCATTTCGGAGTCCTTATGACCTCCGTTTTTCGCACCATTTGCACTGCCGGATTCATATTTCCGTGCCCGTGATAATGCTTGAGATCATTTCTCGCTCTCACCTTTAGATTTTTCGGGCATTTTTTCCATGCCCCCTTGTTACCTTGGTTTGCGTGCCACATCGGCCGTTCTCCGTTTCTGACAATCCTTATGTCACCGGATCTAGTTTTCCGCACAGATGACGATGCTTGAGACCTTTCCTAGCCCTCATCAATCCATTTTTGTTCGGTATAAGTTTATCCCTTTTTCGGGCCGAGCAACCCCTTTTACGAAAAAGGCACTTAGGGAGTTTCTGTTAAGCTCTTTTCTGACTCCTAAAATAATGAAAAGATCGCCGAGCAATCTTGCTTCCTTTCATGCTCGCTAAACGTATCTGAAAGGGCGTCTACCTGGTATAAGTTTACCCCTTTTCCGGACCTTGTAGACTAATTACGAAAAAGGTATACTCTAGTCACATCGGCTAGAAGTGTTCTCCATCCGCATCATTTTATCCTTTTTCGGGCCTTGGAGACTAAACTTACGAAAAAGAAACACCAATAGAGTCCACTTAACGCTTTCAGACTCTCTAAACATGAAAGCAACCATGAGCATGAGCCGTCCTGGGCTCGCAAAATCCACAGGACCGTACCATTTCAGAGCACACTTTTATCCCTTCTTGGAGCTCATTAAAACTACGAAGAAGGAATCAATGGTGCCTCTTGGCGCCACGACAGATCACATCTACTCATATGGCAGCTTCCCCATTTTGGTCGCCTTTGTTCAGAGTATTCTGCAGTAAGCCACCTTGATAATCCCTCGACAACACCTATCAGCTCGTCCTCCCCCCCAGAGTCAATATATATAATTCAGTCAAAGCAATGATCCCCACACCTATAAGTCAGTTCCCTACGCTGCTAGGTCAACCATGTCATCATGCTCTGAACAAAGGAAGTTTGAGTCTACCCAATTTTTGACCCAGTTATTTCCCTTCCCCACAAGTATGTCAGTCCTACCATCAGTACTACATCACTTCAGTTCTACACCTCGTGCTCCTATCAAGAAAACATCATTGCCTTGTTAGTTGCTGGTCTCCCTCTGTCGACGACAACTACATTGATTCCAGAGGATAGACCTAGAGGTCCCTGTGTCTTGGACTCATTACCATTTATGATGAGTGCCTACGAATCATTTCGAGAGGAATCCTCAGTGCCTCTCCGAATGGTTGTTTCTCACATGCTCGACTTCAACACCTTGATCGCATCGTTGAGACTTGCACAGGGTATTGGTCCGTTCAGTTATTAGTCGAAGACCCCGGATACCGCCTGACTCCTCCACATTTGAGAGTCTACCTATGGATACAACCAATTACATTTTTTCTATAAATATCCGGGTTGCATATGGCGACAGTATCCCAGATGACTCACAGTCAGTGAGTCCATACAGATGTTGGACACCTTCAGTTTCAGCAGTTCAACAGTTATTCCAGTGTATCAGTTATTGAGATCAGCCATGATCATGAGTATATCCCACAATAATGTCCCCTCTGGACCATTATGATGTACCAGTATATTTCTTTACGTATTAGATCCCCCTTCTTGGGACTAATTGTTTTGTATATGTCTTGATACGAGCATGGGAATGCCCGCCTCGTCCTTTATCAGAGATTATACCTCATTCATATTGAGGCCATGTAATATTTTTTGTTTTTGCAGCTTCCAAGGGCCGTGGCTCCAGTCTCCAACCGGTCTCTTCTCTCCCCTAAACCCCAGAAAAAAGGACAAAAGAACTATGATGTCTATCGGCCATACGATGAGCTCCTGCCCTCACACATCAGGGGGCAATCTGTTAACACCTAAAAAGTGCTCACTAGCTCATTCCCTTACTCACATGACCCATTTGTCCACTTTTCCACCATCCGAGCCTCTGAAACCAACAAAAGGTCACCAAAAGACCTTAGTACACCCCTTTTTCCATTAAAAAAGATTATTTTTCCCAAAAAAGCATAAAAAACCCTAAAAAAGGGTCCAAATTCCCAAAAATATTAAAAAGGGAATTAAAATATTATTTTTATTCAAAAAAGGAAAAAGGAGGGAAAAGTACCTAAACCATGTTGGTCAATACCATTTGGTTTCCACAAAACCACAAATGGTATTTCCCACCACCAAAACCTATAAAAAGGTGGTAGGGGCTCCTCATTTCAGATCCATCCATTATCTCATCCTTATGCTGCTGAAATCTCCCTTGAGCATTTTAGCCATTGCAAACCACATTGGAGAAGAGACCATTGGAGATTGGAAGTTGCTCATCCTTGGAGCTATTCAACCTCACCATTAGAGGTATTGATTCCGCAAGCACTTGCTTTCCCCATCCTTTCAATACAAATTCTTTATTTTATATGTTCTTGTTCTTGATCTTAAATTATTTTTGTTATTTGCTTAATATCTTTGCTTAGATCCATGAATAGTCTTGTTTAATTAGTTTATTGTTATTTATTTCCATTGAAACTGCTGCTACTAGTTAGCAGGTGCCCATAGCACTAAGCCTGGTTGAAAAACCGGGCCAACAATCATGATCCTGATCAATCAATGAATCAAAAAAATCCTCTGTCAACTCTAGAAATTATTTAAGCTCCTGATCATCTTGAAAAAATTTCCAATGTTTGATATTATCCCAAACTGGGTGTCTGTATCTTACTTCAATTGGGTACTTAATATGAGTTAATTTTGGAACTCTGAAGTAGGTTGCTTCCAAAGCCAATGAATCTATTGTTTGGTTATGATCCCTAGGGATATAAGTTATGTTGAAGGCAATGAAAAAATTATCAATTAAATCCCATACCTCATTCTGGTATACTTTCAACAAATATAGTTTAACCTGGTATACATTCCTTACTTGCTGTATTATTAATTCAGAGTCGCCAAATAGAGTAAGTTGTTGAATTCCTAAGTCTTTTGAAGCTCTTAACCCAAGAATCAATGCTTCATACTCAGCAATATTATTAGTTTTTTCGAATTCCAACTTATACATTAAAGAAATGATCTCACATCCAGAGGAAATAAGTACAACACCTGCTCCTGCTCCCTCTTAAATTACATGATGATCCATCAAAGAATAGTTTCCATAAACCATCTTGATCCTCCCTTTTGGGATGAACTGGATTGTCTCTCTGAACTTGACAAACACCCATGGAACCATCATTCAAATGTAACATACAAGAATCAAATTCCTCTTGTACTGAGTAAATTGGATCATTTGTAGGATTTCTGTCGTCACTCACCAAATATGCAAGTTGTACTTCTCTATAAATTCTCCCATATTATGCTCCAAATATTGGTATTGAAGCATAAGACAAATCCATTTGCAGAGTTCCACCTATCTTTTTTTCCCATGACCGTGATAACAGCATACCAAACTTAGGAGAAACATCAGCTACAACAACATCCATAAGCACACTCTTCATTGGCAGTTGTGCAAGACTTACCACAAGGTCTTTAATGACCCCAAGACATTTTACTGCTCTAGAATCAAAGGCATATAGGTCATGATAGGGTTTAGTGATAGAAAGTTCTAACGCTTCCATAACCTCCTTAGGAATAAGATTATGTGAGGCACCAAAGTCTAAGAGATAGTTATGTAACATCTGATCATGAACAGTGAGTGTGATATAAAACAAAGAAGAAAATTAGATTTGTTATCTGGTTGATCAAATGTCTTAGAACTAGAAATCATAGTCGGATTTTCATCTTGCAAATTAATAATATCTGAAGGGATAGGAGTAACTGAAGAATTCAGTATTTTAAGAGTAGGCTCCCTGTATGACTTATTCCTCACCAACTCATTTAATGGAATGGGATTTTTTATTTTTACTAATCTCATGTTCCAAACTAAAATTAGCATTTTTTCCAACTTCCTCAGTTTCTGTAATTTTATTCCCATCTCTTTGTTGTTCCTGATTTTTTTGACAAGACACACTTTCTTTAAGAGGAACATTGTTCACCTTCTTGTTTCCCGTTGTTGCCTGCTTCATCCCTGACCTAAGACCATATGACTTTTGTTACATTTCCTAATAAACCTCTCGCATATATGATTCATGTTTGAAACAATCTGTTCCATGCTAATCTGCCATTTTGCATAATGATATTCAACCTTAGTAAAAAATTTAGAAGAAGAAACATCATCTAATTGATCTATATCAGGTTCTAAATCTTCAACCTCCATTTGATCTATTTCATACGACTCATCATTCCATATCAGATTATTTTGGAAAGGAGGTTGAATCCTCTGCTCCTCATTATCTCTTCTTTCTCTAGGAATGTCATTATTCCTTCTTTCTCTGGGTATGAATCTAGGAGCAAAAGAACGTCTGAATTGATTTGGATTTTGATCTCCTTCCTGCATAGGTCTATTTTGATTCTTATTGTCCATTTCTAACCTATTAATTTTTGTAGAAGGTTCTTGATTAACTTGGTCATCTCACCCAATTTATTTTCTAATGGCTTTCTTGTAGAATTTCATGGTATCATTTCTTTTTTACCCTTTTTATCAAGCTTTTGAGATTCTGATTCCTTAAGTTTGCTTGATGCCAACATATTTCACTCAACGTCCAATGCAAATTCTTGCATGTTTAACAGACTCAGAGACATTCTTTCTCTTAATAACAATGAAACTTAGAATCAAAGGAATTAGCATAAGTAAGATTGGTTGATGTCTCAGAAGGTTTAATTTCAACAGGTATCCTACTGTACATCTTATTGAACTACTTTGAAAAATCTACAACTGCTTCATTCTGTTTTCTTTTCAATGCTCCAAATTTAGCTATGTAGTATAGATAATCTTTAGTGTCCCCCCACTGTCTCATAAACACCTCCACTAAATCCTCTATCCCATCAATGGAGTTTACTGGTAACTCTCTGAACCATTTTTTTACCTCTCCATGCAGGCTTTATACGAACATCTGCATTAAAACATCCTTAGACTCAATGTTTTGATTATCTGCATAACTAAAAAAAGCATTCCAATACTCTTCTACAGTAACATCACCTTGACCATTGAACCTAGGAAGATATTTCTGGTAGTCACCTCCAGGAAGAGCATTACGGGGCTGACGCAGGACCAGAGGAGCCTATCTTGCAGCCACTATACAATCCATCATATTAAGAGGTTGGCCAACCATGTTTGGGCTAACTCAATTTGGTGGAGAAGGAGGATTGTTGGATTTGACATGACTTGATGTGGAAGTAGGATTATTAATTTTGAGCCTCAGGTCCCCTCTTAGGCCTCATTATTATCTATGTACCTTGATATGAGCATGGGTATGCCTGCCTCATCCACATTTTTCAAAATATTCCTCATCCATTATTTAGGCCAAGTATTTTGATCTCTTGTAGTTCGTACGGAGCCCATGTTCTGGTCTCCAACCAGTTTCTGATCTAGGCCAAGTATTTTGAT
This sequence comes from Larix kaempferi, assembly GCA_027924585.1. Taxonomy (NCBI): domain Eukaryota; kingdom Viridiplantae; phylum Streptophyta; class Pinopsida; order Pinales; family Pinaceae; genus Larix; species Larix kaempferi. The sequence continues at coordinate 487,062 of BSBM01000593.1, forward strand.
CTCTTGTAGTTCGTACGGAGCCCATGTTATGGTCTCCAACCAGTTTCGTACGGATCCCATGTTCGGTTCGACGATATTGAGGTTTATCACACTGGCAAGTATAATGGCCAGAATAATCCCAGTGATCATGTGATGGAATGCCAATGATTATGGGTAGCGCGACCCAGAGATGAATGGGTACATGCTTTTATCCATACCTTAGATGAGGTGTCACGCTCATGGTATACTACAGCCGAGTTGCGTAGATAAATTACAACATGGGGGAAGTTGCCGGTCTGTTTCACTCATACATTCACTTTTACGGATTCCAACCCTGACGTCAATAACGCTTTACAGCTTATACGTGATGTGGTACTTTAGGTTGTTCTGGCGACCTACCCTGTCGATCCGCACACACAATGCCAAATGCAGTCTCTCATGGAATGATTCAACATCACCAATGGGACAGAGGATGAGGACGATCCCTGGAATGTCAACATTCCTGAGTCTGAAGGAAGTCGCAATGTGGTACCACCTGCTGTGCCAAGTAATCCGTTCAGTCAACTATTGAAGCTTCATAAGCTTAATATCGGTACAGAGGCCTCTCCCAAGTTTACAAATGTTGGGTACTATTGGGATGATGAGATGATGAGTAAGGTCACTGATTTACTCCATGAGTTTCAAGACTTGTTTCCTTCAAAGTTTTCCGATATGAAGGGGATCCTAGGTGATTTAGGGGAGATGAGGATTCCTTTAAAACCAGATGCTAAGCCAGTCTGACAATGACCTTATCGGTTGAATCCGTGGCATAAGGAAAAGGTCAAGGCAGAACTTGATCGCATGTGGAAGAGTCCAAATGGATCAGTCCTATGGTGGTGCAAGATCGAGATGTACTCATTCACCGATGGGTTCTCTGGCTACCATCAAATTCGCATTGCCAAAGAAGATTGCCATAAGACAACTTTTGTTACTGAATGGGGCTGCTTTCAGTACACTGTAATGCCGCTTCGCTTGAAGAATGCACCTACGATATTTTCCCGGGTCGTTGTTGCTGCATTTAAAGACTTTATTCAGAATTTTTTGCAAGTATACATGGATGATTGGACAATTTATGGGTTGATCCGTGATCATCTTGCCAATTTGCGGTTAATGCTTGAGCGCTGTCGACAGCACCAGATATCGCTGAATTTGAAGAAATGTATTTTTTGCGCACCATTTGGGATATTGTTGGGTCATATTGTGTGTAAGCAATGGTTGTTGGTCGATCCGGCTAAGATTGTGCTCATCTTGAGTTTGCAACCACCGACCACTGGTAAGCAGTTATGAACGACTCTGGGGCATACGGGGTATTATCGCAAGTTCATCAAGGGATATGCAGCGATCACCACCCCTATGGAGAAATTGCTGAAGAAAGATGCGCTATTTCAATGGACTCTGGAATGTCAAGACAATTTCGACACACTGAAGACAAAGATGGCTTCAGCACCAATACTGATATTTATGGATTGGAGTAAGGAGTTCCATGTACATGTGGATGCCTCATCAATCGCATTGGGAGTAGTATTGGCTCAGCTCGGTGAAGGAGATCTTGATCACCCCATTGCTTTCGCTAGTCGGAAGTTGTCATCCACTTAACACAACTACACCACCACTAAGCGGGAGGGTCTTGCAATAGTTTATGCGCTGCAGAATTTCAGGCACTATTTGTTGGGTGGGCACTTTAAGATGTTCACTGACCATTCCATGTTGAAATACCTAGTCAATAAGCCTGTGTTGGGGGGGGGAGATATGCCGCTAGCTACTTTTTTTTCAGGAGCTCGATTTTGAAGTCATTGTGAAGCCAGGATGGTTGAACACTGGTCCTGATCATCTATCATGGATTGATACAGGGGAGGAACCCACCAATATTGAAGACGGGTTGTCGGATGCACAACTATTTAAGATTGGCATCACTGATGATTATTTTGATGACATTCTACAGTTTTTGACAACGGGTACTGCACCAGACGAGTTCACGACCAGTCAGAAGAATCAATTGATAGTCAAGGCTGCAGACTTCCAGCTAATCGCAAGAGAGTTGTTTAAAATGGGCACTGATGAGATATTGCGTAGATGTGTCTTGCCGCATAAGCATGCATCGATACTGGATGAGGCACATGGAGGAGTATTAGGAGGACACTATGGCAGTTGGGCGACGGCTAGGAAGGTGTTTCATGCGGGGATATGGTGGCCTACATTGCATAATGATACGACAGACTATGCGAGGTCTTGCGATGTTTGTCAGCGAATTGGCAAACCATCTAGATGCAATGAGATGCCGCTGATGCCTCAAATAACATTGCAACCGTTCGACAAATGGGCCATGGAATTTGTAGGACCGATCAATCCACCAGGGAAACGCACGGGTGTGCGGTATATCATCACGGCGACAGAATATTTGACCCGATGGGCCGAGGCGGCACCTATAGTTGATTGTTCCGCGGCTACGGCAGCGCAATTTTTGTTTGATAACATTATCACTTGCTTCAGCTGCCCTAAGATGTTGTTGAGTGATTAAGGCATCCAATTTCTTAATCGCACCATCAGTGCATTGACGGAGGAGTTGCAGATACAGCATAAGAAGAGTTCACCCTATCGTCCACAAGCGAATGGCACGGTGGAGGCTTTTAACAAGGTATTGGAGCATGCACTGACAAAGGTGTGTAATGCAAACTGCGATGACTGGGATCTCAAAATCCCATCAGTGTTGTGGGCCTATCGCACCACATGTAAGCGGCTGACAAGATAGACACCATTTAAGTTGGTGTATGGACAAGAAGCGATTATGCCAATGGAGTATATTTTTCTGAGTCTACGAATTGTGGCTGTCACGGGCATGGATGATGTCGCAGCATTAGATGAATGTCTGGCACAATTGGTGCAGCTAGAAGAAGATCGTTTCATCGTTGGGTTCCACCAAGGGGTCGAGAAGGATCACCAGAAGGCATGGCATGATCGCCATGTCAAAAATAAACAGTTTCAGCAGGGCGACTTGGTGCTATTGTATGATAGCAAGTTTATGAAACATCCAGGGAAGTTGCAGAAGCATTGGCTTGGTCCTTATCACATCAGTAGTATTACTTCCGGAGGAGCGGTTCAGTTGCAGTAGTTGGATGGGGCGATGCTCCCCAAGTTGGTAAATGGTCATAGGTTGAAGCCCTATAGTGCAGGCTTAGAACACCGTGATGCCTGAGTCGCATCGAGAAAAAAAACTGATGATGTGTTGTAGGATGATCGATGGCAGGATGTTGCACCACCATGAACAGAATGCGGAAGCAGGGGGGCTTCTGCTGCAAGGTTGGAGTTGTTAGCAACACCTGGGAATGTTGCGCTTGGGTCACATCCGCAATCATGACGACGATGGGACTTTTTCCTACTTTAACGGCTATGCTCGTTAATCGGGTCGATCATGATAGATGATATCCTGGTTGGACTTAGGGATACACCAAGGTAGTATGGCCAATTGTACTTACCAAGATGGTCCACATGGTTGGCATGAAGTATCCACCATGCCAGCATGGCCCAAGAAATGCTTTGCACGTTTTTGTGTGAAGGGAACCAAGAAAAGGTACGCTTCATCTGTCGTTTGGATAATCGGCACACAACGACTTATGATTATCCTGTGGTGCGAGCTGGTGGGGCAACGACTTGCTAAGGCCAATGGATGACAAAGTGTGTTGTATAAATAGAGGACCTGTGGGGAGTAAGCACACAAAGATTTTTTTAGTTAAGAAGGGTTATGCTACGCAAGGTTCTGGCATTTTGTTAAGTTAGGAATTCCAAGGAGGCTGTGGAAATGATCCATTTCATTTCGTGTGGTAGCACACTAGGTGCGTTGAGGGACCGAACAACGAGTGTGCATGAGCACCTGGAGCAGGCTGCGCCTCAGACATCTCGGGGTTACAAGCATGAAGTTTCATCCAATATGTCTAAGAAGTTGGTGATAGTTCGAAGTCTTGTGGTCCCGACGACCACACAAAAGGGGGGGTCATCACCCCCGGGTCCTTGTAACTTCTGCTTACCGGTGCGAAATAGATGTGCTAGAGCCATTGGTCTGGTTTGCACCTCGGGGATGTTCATAAACTTCTCCTCAGTCTGCACCAGATTCCTCGAGACTGGAGGATGAGATTGAGAGGTACATGACAGCAAGTCAGGGGATGACCACTTTTGGGTGAGAATTACCTGACAGCGAGTCAATGATTAGTGTGGAAAAAGGAGCAGAACAACACCACGCGATCCAGACAGCAAGAACAGTTGCAAAAACATAGTTCAGTCCGAATACACCATGTCTAGTTGACGTGGCTCGAGGGAAAGCCACAAGATTGTGTTGGGGGCTTGTTGGCAGGCGGTTTGGTAGATTGCTATCACAGCATCTCTGATGCTGCAGCAAAACAAAAGATGGCGCGAATGGTGAGAAGATGACGTGAATGGAAATGAGTGGAAGATTAGTTATGTATTTAGGGTCAATTGTACCGCGGAATGTAGGTTTTTGGTCATTTGGACCACATATTATGTAATGTTGAGTCAGTTATACCGTAGAATGCAGGTTTTTGGTCAATTTCTTACCAAGTTAGTTAGATGTTGGGTCACTTGTCCAAATGTCGGTTAGGGAGTCATTAGTAAGTGGACAATCATTGTAATGGCGGAAGCCTATATATAGATAAGAGTCGTAGGTATGAAGAGGAGAAAAGGAGAGGAAAAAAGGAGAAGAAAAGCACATGTTTGGGTTGTTTCTGCGCATCTGGGAGATATTGCCGAGACCTGATCTTTGAAGAAATGTTGTATCTAAGGTTTTGCAATGATAATATGATATGATGAAACTATTTTGGTGCAATTACTGGGTTCTTTCTCTTGTTATGGTAATGCAATGTCGCACTTCATGAATAATGCTATGTTTCCTTGATGCAATGTTGCTTTACTGTTACTACTGCTGTGATAATGAATGTTGCGATTGAATAATGTGTTATGAATAAATGTCAAATGTTTAAGATTCTTGTTTAGTGTTGCAATAGATTTAGTTGATATAGCTTCAACCCTCCTCCTTCCTCGGCGGAAACATGGTTCCGTCTGCTCTTCCTGGACGCCTCAGGTGAGACCTCATCTGCTTTGCAGGTGTTGTTGGGTGGGATAAATCTTGTCCGAGCCGGTGCCCAGGAAGACTACGGCATGTGTCGACAGTGAAGTGGAACCCCTGTCACCTGGAGTCACGTTGGTCAACACTATACTCATCAAACACCTCCTTTCCTAAGCTTTTTGAATTATGAGATTTGATCTTAGGACCACAAACTGGACATGAAAATTTCCCCTTTGTTTGAAGACCTACATAAAGAGATGGAATATCTATGTCAATTATAATTATATACAAAATGACTAGATTATTTAGAAAAACATGCGTGCGTAGTATATTAACTAGTAGTTCATATAACGTTTTGCAAATAAAGTGGAACTTATAATTACATACCACATAAATGGGTTAATCTTGGGGCATCATGTATTGTCCATACAAGCATTGCATGGAATTGAAATTGCCTTTGTTGTATTGGTCTAGATTCGTCATACATAGTGATGCCATTCCATAACTTCAGTAGCTCATCAATAAGAGGTTCGATATATACATTCATATCTTTCACTTGGTGCTTACCTGATTGATATGAACATATAAAAAATATAAATATGAGATGTGCCATTTAGATTACATATATTAAACCATATTGCACATTAGAAAAAAAATAAATATATATATGACATTATGCGACAAAAATACGACAAATGAGATACAACTACTTAAAAAAAACTACAAGGTTCGTACCTGGAACAATCATCGACAACATTATGTGCTCCCTCTTTATTGTCAACCATGGAGGAATGTTGTTGTTGATAACAAAAATAGGCCACACCGAGTAAACGGATCTCATCTCTGCAAATGGATTGACACCATCTGCTGCCAAAGAAATCCTAAGATTACGAGGTTCTTCTTTAAAGTGGGGCCATTTTTCCTCCATATCTCTAAATGCAGACCCATCTGTAGGCATTCGAATAATTTTGTCCTGACTTCTGTTCCGTGCATGGTAATCCATAAACTGCGCTATGTTTTTTCACCTGAACAATCGTTGCAGACGTGGAATAATGGGAATATAACGTAGAACCTCGCGAGGTACCTTTTTAGTTACTTCATCGGTGCGATATCTACTGATATGACATTCAGGACATTCTATTTCAAATTCATGTTGATTGTAATATAGAACATGGTCATCGGGGCATGCATAAATTGCTTCATACTGCATTCCAATTTCTTTCATGATGGTAGATAAATCTTGATATGTGCGAGGTAAAATATTTGACGGTGGTAACAAATATTCACCTATCATGCTACAACAATATAAAATAAAAATCTAGTTAATATAATATAGAAATAATATTAATGGAACAATTTTCATCCGCAATAATTTGACTCATATATGAATGAACAACAAAATACACAATCATATATATTTTGTGATGGAATATATTACATACCTTAACATCCGTGTGACTGATATGTTTGAAAGGCCATTCATAACCTTCAAGTTCATTATCGATAATATAGCATAGAGAAGATTTGTCTTGGAGCCCTCATAAAGGGGTTCGTATGCCTTATCAAGAAGAGGGATATCATGAATATCATCAAAATGTTCATCATTTCAATGATCATCATCATCAACCATTCCAACATTAAATGAATCATGGATCAAATTATTTGTATCATCTTCAACTATGTTTTCAATATGATCATCTTCTTCATTAATGTGATCATTAACTTGTTCTCCATTAATATTCATAGCTTCTGGTACTTGTTATGGAAGCACTTCCTCCAGACGAAGTGCCCTAGGATGTCTTTCCTTTATAATTACATGAAACCATGAATAGATAAAAGTTAATATAAGAAATTCAACCGCAAAATGTAAAAATTTCAAATGCAAAATGTAAACATTTATGTGATGCATTTAAAATGTATCAAATTTTGTATTGTTGGGATGAAAAGAACAATGGCCAATTGTACTGTTGGTCAAATAGGTGCATCCAAACTATCCAAGAGACATAATAATTGACCCAATTACTGAGCAAAGCTACTCAAATATAACACAAAATTTCTCATACTGTACTCCACTAAGGTAAGATAAATGATGCTATGGTAATTTCTATAGACAAAATATAAGAGAAATTACAACATGCCAATATAGTCATTATTTCTATTATCATGATGGAAAGTGTCACAAATATAGAGAGTTAAGTGCTTTCCCCGGTGAGTGGGTTAGTCTCACTAACGAAGAAATAAATGAGTTATTCTACTATACCCTAGATTCAACATGCACAAAAGAAAAATAAATAGTATAATAAATATTTAATATTAAAATAATATTTATTGTCCATGTTAGTCCCCATCTATTGAAACCATGATCAATACATAAATTTACAAAAGCAATAAAAATAAAAACATATATAATACAAAAATTACAAATGGATGGTATTCATGTCCCCCCTCAGCGTGCCCATGCTCCCTACAATGTTTTGTGGCTGTTGTGATCAAAATTCTTCTCCTCTTAAAACCCCTGCATTGAGTACATGGACAATAGCATTTCCTATCACCCCTTCTTTCAACTCCTTCCCACAATCTAGTAAGCAATTGTCTATTTTGTTCATCTGGATCAGGAATATTGCTAGTTGACATTTTCTCATAAAGAGCTTGAATGAAGATTATCGATCTTAGAAAATGAAGCTCCACACTTCGCTCGCTTGATTCTCAAAAACAATGGAAATAATGAAAAACAGTCCGCCGAATAAAAAAACTTCTGCAAACCATCACTTGTATAGCAAACATGTCGAAATGTTTCAATATTTATAAGTTTTAAAAGTCAACCTTCCATCGGATATCCGATGCTAGGAACCTAGTTACCATTGGAGAATTGATGTCGGATTTCTGACCTCCTCGGGTTGTATAGCTTGGAGTTGGATATCCGACATCCTAATGCTTAATATGATGTTGGAAATCGACAGAGCCGTCAGATATCAGCATACCCATCGGATAACCGACGTCTCCTTCTATCAATTTTAAAAAAATCATCAAATTTTGAACATTTTAAGGTGAAATCCGATGACATAATCCTTCTTCGTCGGAGGTCATCAGATTTTGTCATCGGATTTTGGGTCAAATCCACTAGTGACGTACAAGATGACAAATTCAAGAAAGGCAAGGAGAAAATTAAGTCTTGGGACAAGATGGTTTCCAAGTTGAAGGGGAAGTTCTTCCCGAACGACTATGCAATTTCCTTTTTTAGGAGTTTACATAACTTTCAACAAAAGGAGATGACCGTGAAGGAATACATGGAAGAGTTCTACCGATTGTCGATAAGGTCGATTCAGACCAACGAAGGAGGAGAAGTTGTCTCTAGAGACGTGAATGGCTTGAAATATGCCATTTAGGATGAACTACCCATGCCAATATTTAGAGCAGTGGGCGAAGCCTACCGATTAGTTATGAAGGCAGAGGAGAAACTGTCAAGGAAATCTATAGCGACCAGAGGTCGAATAACTAGTCGGGGTGCAAAGACTGTTACCGTGAAATACAAAGTAGCGGTTATAAGAGGGAAACTGTCGAATATAGTCGACATGCAGAAGGGACATCGACAAGGGAGAAAGCGCAAGAGAACCGACGCAATGGTCAAGAGAACCGCATTCGAGGTGCGTATGGTCGAAGTGGCCCATCCGTCAGGAAAGGATCTAAAAGACCAACCATAATCTGTTACAAGTGTTGTGGAGTGGGACACAAGGCATATGAATTCCCAGAGAACCTACATGCTGCAGAGGAGTCGAAACCTAGACGTTGAAGAGATGAACAAGTCGATGAGACGGAGGAGATGGTAAGAAGAAAATTCATTCCATGACATTCAACAAGACATTGGTTCTGGACGACAGATGCGACAAGAAAGAGCCAACACAGTGGAAGGAGATCTTTCGAACGAGGTTGCAAATCAGTGAATGGCGTTGCAAGATTGTCGTTGATGGTGGAAGCACTAAGAATCTTGTGTTTATGGAGGTGATCGATAAATCAACGTTGAGATGTCGATAACATCCACACCCTTACAAGATCTCATGGTTGCAGAAAGGACACCATGTGAAGGTGACCAGACAGTGCCTAATTAACTTCAAGGTTGGGAAGTTAGAGGACAACGTACTGTGCGACGTAATCCCAATGGACGCATGCCATATGTTGTTAGAAGACCATGGAAATGTGATTGGAAAATGATCTATGATGGTCGCGCCAACACAGTCACAGTGTGGAACAATGGCATGAAAAGGACTCTTAATCCAAAGCCGGAGGAGCAAACCGATGGTAAGTAGGGCGAGAACAACTTTTGGGAGAAGTGCGTGCTGATGTGTTCAGTGAAATAATTCCTTGCGGAAGAGGAAAAGTAGTTGGGTTGTTATGCTATCATTCCAAAGGGACCATGTGTCGAGAGTGTGACAGTGGAGAAAATTCCAGTCAAAGTCAGAAAGATGCTCGAAGAGTTTCACAGCATAGTGGTCGATGAGGCACCAACGGGATTTCCGCCAACAAGGAGCATATCCCATCAGATCGAATTGATTCCAAGGTTGAACCTGCCAAACAAGGAACCACATAGGATGAGTCTGACAGAAGGTTAGGAACTCAATCGACAAGTCCAGGAGTTCTTGGACAGAGGGTTGATCAGATAAAGTCTGAGTCCGTGCACAGACTCCAAAGAAAGGTGGAGAATGGAGGATGTGTACAGACTCCAAAGATATCAACAAGATCACGATCAAGTATCGATTTCCATTGCTGAGAATGGATGACTTGATGGATTGTTTGAGTGGAGCGAAGTACTTCACGAAGATAGACCTGAAGAGCGGTTATCACCAGATTCGGGTGAGAGAAGGAAACGAATGGAAAACAACATTCAAGATAAAGGAAGGGCTATATGAGTGGTTAGTAATGTCGTTTGGATTGACTAATGCACCCAGTACGTTCATGCAATTGATGAATGAAGTACTGAAACCATTCTTGGGAAATTTTGTCATAGTCTATCTAGATGACATTCTGATTTTCAGTCGAACCAACGCAGAACACTTGGGGCACATTCGACAGGTATTGCAAAAGTTGCAGGAAGATAATCTAATGGTGAAACTGCAAAATTGTTTCTTCATGAAGGAAGAACTGGTATAATTGGGATTTGTAATCTCGGGGAAAGGGTTGGTGATGGACCCAGAAAATGTGAAGGCGATATTGGATTGAACTGAACCAACAAGCACGACTGGAGTAAGGATTTTCCATGGACTTTCCACTTTCTACAGGAAGTTCATTAGGGGATTTAGTCGTATTTGCGCACCATTGACAGAGTGCATGCATAAGGGGGAGTTTAAATGGACGAAAGAAGCCCAGTGAGTTTTCGACAAATTGAAGGAAAAAGTCACTAAGAGGCCAGTGTTGGCGCTCCCATATTTTGAAAAAGTTTTCTAGGTCGATTACGACGCAAGTGGAATCACAATTGGAGCAGTGTTGAGCTAGGAGGGCCGACCAATTGCATTCTTCAGTGAAAATTTGGATGATGCGAAGCGGAAATATTTGGTCTATGACCAGGAATTTTATGCTATTGTCCAGGCGTTGAAAAATTGGAGGCATTATTTGTTGCCCTAGGAATTTGTGTTGTACAAAGATCACCAAGCACTGAGGTATCTGAATACTCAGTCGAAGTTGAATTAGCGGCACATGAAATGGGTCGAATTCCTACAGGGATATACGTTCATGTTGCGACATAGGTCGGGAAAGTCGAATAAGGTTGTCGACGTGCTAAGTAGAAGAGTTGCATTGCTGAACACAGTGACAGTTCAGGAAACAAGAATAGAGTTGGTGAAGATAGAGTATGCAACTGATGGAGATTTTTTGAAAGCATGGGAAGCTTGTCGCAAACCATGGAGTGTCGATAGAACTCCATTTTTGGATTATTTTGTCCAATAAGGCTACCTGTTCAGGGGACGACAATTATGTGTTCCCACAGGATCATTGCAAGAGAACCTAATCCGAGAGTTGCATAGCGACATATTAGCACGTCATTTTGGCATCGACAAAACCAGGGCATTGGTCAAAGAAAAGTATTATTGGCCAGGAATGGCGACAGATGTCGGAAAGTGGGTGCGACATTGAAGAGTTTGACAGTTGGAAAAAGGAAGAAGTCAGAACACAGGGTTGTATACACAGTTTCTAGTACTGAATACCCCATGGGAGAACCTGAGCATGGATTTTGTGTTAGGATTGCCGAATATGCAGCAAGGGAACGACTCAATATTTGTTGTAGTCGACAGGATTTCAAAAATGGCACACTTTATTCCATGTCGGAAGACAAGTGATGCCACAGGCATTGCTGTACTATTCTTCCAAGAGGTAGTCAGATTGCATGGGTTTCCGAAGAGTATCACATCAGACAGGGATATCAAGTTTATGGGGCATTTCTAGAGAACCCTATGGAATAAACTGGACACGAAGTTGCAGTTTAGCTCATCATATCATCCGTAGACAAATGGAAAAACCGAGGTGGTGAAAAGAAGTTTGGGAAACCTTCTGATATGTTTGACATATGACATACCCAAGCAGTGGGAAAATGTGTTGGTGCAATCAAAGTTTGCATAAAACAATTCTGTGAATCAGTCGACAGGTCTGAGCTCATTCAATTCATGCTACATTAGGAATGTGTGTTCTCAAGTTAGGTTTCCGAGCTTCCTCAGTTCGAAATTTGGGAAGCATTCCCTCTTTCACATGTGTAATACTGCCTCCAAATATGTGAACTCAATAATGAAACACTCTTCCAAACATGTGAAAGATAATGTAATCACATTATTCTCCATCACTATTTCTACCATTCATGATAAACAAGGTGATGCTCGATCAACGAGTTTCATAACTTGATCAATAAAATGCACATGTGATTTGTATCAAGAAATCCTGGGGATGAAGAACCTGGTCAGGGACCAGGACATTGATTCAATCAATGTGAATCCCTATACTAGTTCTAGGCAAGTGGTGTTCTCATTCATGATTGACTTTGTAGTTCGCCCTGCATTCATTGAATCACAACCACACATCTCGGCCTTTACTTAGGAAAATACAACTCTGAACGTATCATCTGAAACTTGTTCTTAGTGTAGTAACTAGCCTCAAAGTGATGGTTTCCTGTAATGGTATCTAAACAAAGAGTATCTAGCAGGTGACAAATGGATGTGGAGAGTAAAATAATGAAGGTAAGCGACATAAATTTTGTGTGGGTTAGAATTAGAAATAGATGAATGGGACGGGAACCTACCCCTTAAAATTTATAAATAAAGTGATGGTAGAAGTGATCCCCTGTGGAAGACAAGTCAAATGGTCACCTATCATGACCAATAATGGTTTCTCCTGAACACAAGGTATTATATAAGGTGAGACAACCGATAGGTTCTTTGTGGTACTCTCAATACTAAGCCTTATTTATAGCACCTACAAGTGTCCTTTGTAGAACTTATAACCACTCTCACTATAGAACTTATAACCACTCTTACTACACGACCTATATATAACCACTCTTACTACGTGACCTATACATTAGAAACTTCCTTTGAGTATATCTCTAAATATCTCTAATTTGAGTTTTATGTATTCTTGGCCACAATCTCATGTGCACTCATGCCATAAGTTTTCATTGTTGGTCTCTAACCAGCTAAAACACAAAGTTTATGGATTTAGTGAAGATTGCAATATCACCACGTCAAAGGCTATGACTTTTAATTGTGGTTCTACAACACAAACATGATTCAAAATCTTCATTGTGGGTCATATCTTGATTGTGGAACTCCATTACTAAGTTGCAAACCCATAATGTGGAGTGCAAAGATGTGCATTGTTACATAATGTGGAGTGCAAGGAGTTGCATTGTACATAAGGTGAACAACCACAACATCATTAACATATGAAAATGAGGCACATCACACCACAATAATAGGTGAACCATAATAACATCTTTGTAGTTTAGTGCTAAAGTGATTGGTGGCATAAGTCGACTCAATACAATATTTAAAATAAAAACAAAAATTTAAAATCTCGCATGAATGAATGAAATGTTTAACATTTGTGCTTATAAATCACAATATTAGAAATAGTAAAATTCATATACAAACCCAACAATGTAGATTCATTTCAACTCCAAATATTTTTTAAAGTGTCTTCCATCTCAATTTCTGTATAATCCCTCTTGTGCTTAATAGATGTTAGGAACCCATGTCAACCCTTCTATTTACTTTGTTAGTATATTGTTGTTGGACACATATGCTTTATAAGTCGTCCCATAGTATTTGTTGATCCATAGTTGCGTTATTGTTGTTGGTGCATATGCTTTGTAAGTTGCCCATAGTATTGTTGATCCATAGTTTGTATTGGCCCATGGTTTTGACCCATATTATTGGCACCTAGACTTAGTATATAATTATGTGTTGAGGCCTATGAAGGCATTGTGAAGATAATTTGTATTGAGGTTGCCCCCTCGAAGTGGCCTGCGATCAATATAAAAGTGATTCTGAGTTCTGTCATTTCTGCTATTTCGCATATTCTTATTAATTAATTGTTGCAGGTTCTTCACATCTGGTATCGGAGCACTTTCTTGGGCTCACTGGGTGAAATTTCTGCCAAAATTTTTTCGCATCTGTTGCAGCTTCGGATCTGGGAATAATCCTTATCTTCTTAACTATGGGAAGTACTTGGGCATAAGCCCTAAAACTCATTGTGAGGAGTACCACAGGAACCCCAAAGTAGCTGGCCCATTGAGAGGACCTTCCAGCGAAAAGGGCAACGACCCCTACCTAATTGACTAGTTCCCACCCGTGAGGTAAACCAAGAGCTGTCGTTTGTGGCCAAGTGAAACCCCTGAACTATTAGGAAGCCACACATACCTGGGGTCCATATCTATTTTCAGCTGAACTATTGTCGCGTCGTTTCAAATCCATTCTGAAAGTTGTTCCAAATCCAGCCGTTTCAAATATATTTCAAATCCAGTTGTTTTCGATCCAGACGGCGCCATTTCAAATCTCTTTGTTTCCGATCACTTCCGCGTCGTTGCATAGCTATCTATTTTAGATCCCTTCCGCACCGTTGCAGATCCATTCCTGAAAAAAAAAGTATAAAATTCTATTTTTTGGCCATATCTCCCTTTTTTCACTCTGTTTTCCCAAAAACTTCACTGACACCCCTGCAATCCCATTCTCCATATTTCATTCCTGAGGACCCTATCCCAAATTCCACTTCCCAAAGCCCGAAATCCCACATTTGTCTATTTTTAGGGTTTGCCATAACTTATTCGTATTTAACCCAATTGCCTTCAAATTTTTTCACCAAGTTCCTTTCTTAATTCTGCTTCTTTGTCCCTCTCTGCCAAATTTTCTCATTCTTTCACCTTGATTCTAAAATCCCCATTTTTTGCTTCCTTGTCCATCAGAAAGTATCCAAAACCTAGTCAAACCCCACTTACCTCTCCGAGTTTTTCCCAATTCCAAATTTCCCTTTACTAACTAAGCTTTTGTTTGTGTTTTTGTATCCATTCCCTAAAAAAAAAAAAACTCCTGGTTATGGTTGTCACCCACGCCAAAGCAAAAACCATGGAGGAAGCACTTGCAGCCATCCAAACCAAACTCCAAGATCTGGATGAAAAATTTCTCAGCCTACATCTTCAGCATTCAGCCATGAACAATAACTGACAACAAGAATCTTATGTAGCCACTGGGTTCTCTTCTTCCATCAATTTTCATGGTTTGAAGCTTGAATTTCCTTGCTTCAATGGTACTGATCCGACTGGATAGGTCTATCGTGCCGAAAAATATTTCAGTCTGCATAATAATTTTGATGTCCAAAAAGTTCCACTTGCATCCTTTCATTTGGAACAGGAAGCCCTTCAATGGTACCGTTGGTACATCAAGGCTCATGACGAGCCAAAATGGACAAATTTTTTCCAACTCCTTTTGCAACAATTTGGTCATAGTGCTTTTGATGACTTCACCGGAGCACTCACTAAACTCTGTCAAAGTGGCACTGTGAGAGAGTATCAGACTGAATTTGAGAAACTAGCCAATCACACAGAAGGCTTGTCTGATGAATTCTACAAGAATTGTTTTATCAGTGGTCTTAAGGATGAAATCTGGTTAGAGGTTAAAATGTTCTGTCCCAACACAATGATGGAAGTCCTAGGGTTAGCTAAGTTGGCAGAAGACAAGATTGCAGCCCAACAATGCTCCAAACCCACTTTTGTTCCCTTCCAAAATATGGGTTCTCAACGACCTCCCATTCCATCAGCAACTCGACCAAATCCTATCAAACATTTGTCTAAAATAGAGATGCAGGCACGCAGAGAAAAAGGGATTTGTTATAATTGGGATGAGAAATTCACTCGGGGACATAGATATGTTCAACAAAAGCTCTATCTCTTGGACATGGATTCCCCGCCTGCCTCTAAAATTGGTGAAGAAGCTCCAGATACAATGGATGCTCAGGTCGACATTCAGGAGCCTCCTATTGGCCCCCCATCTTAGGATGAACAACTAGAGATATCTCTCCATGCTTTATCTGGCGTCACCACACCCCAAACAATGCGGGTTAGGGGTTATTTCAAGAAGCTTCCTCTTACAATACTCATTGATTCTGGTAGACTCATAACTTCATTAACCCCTGGATCGCCAAACAGGCTGATTGTTTTGTCAATCCTTGCTCCAACTTTGAAGTCATGGTTGCCAATGGAGGCACCTTACCTTGCAAGGGAAAGTGTCCCAATGTGCGTATCTCTCTAGAAGATTATAACCTGCACTCTGACATGTTTGCCTTTTCCTTAGGCAGATGTGATGTGGTTTTGGGCGTTCAATGGTTACGCACACTTGGCCCCATCTTATGGGATTTTGTTGAACTTTGGATGCAGTTTTCAATCAATGGGACACAACACAAATTTACAAGCTTACAACCAGGGTCTCTCTGCATCATCAATTCACATCGCCTGGAAAAGATCCTTAAGAATAATTCACATGGTGTCATCGCTCAGCTCCATTCCATTTAGATGCACCCATCAACGGTCTCCACTACTTCCTTGGATAGATATGCAGGTGTTTTTGTTGCACCAGTGGGCTTTCTGCCTTCAAGAGACCTTTCCGGTAAGCATTTAGCCGCATCTACATCTCAGTAGGAAATGATGGCTATTTTTCATGCAGTACCGACGTGGCAGCCATCCCTATTAGGGAATTATTTCTGCATCAAGACTGATCTCCAGAGTCCAAAAATTTTCCTGGAACAACAAGTCTCCTCCCCTGCACACCTGAAATGGGTTATCCACCTCATGGGTTATGACTATGCAATCACTTACAAGAAGGGTAAGGACAATATGGTGGCAAATGCTCCTTCTCGCACATTTGATGACCTAGTTTCTCTTACAGTTGTTTCTCTGCTTGTTCCAAACTGGTTGCAATATGTTCAACAGGGCTATCTCTTCTATGAACTCCATGCTTCTTCATCGGCAGGGCACTCTGGGTTCCTCCAAAAGTATGACCAGGAACAATGTAACTTCTTTTGGCAGGGACTGAAAATTCCAATTCAACAAATGGTGGTTGACTGTGATACTTTCCAGGTCAACAAGGGTGAAACGACACTCCTTTTGGGACTGCTCGAACCCTTTCCCATCCCTACACAGATTTGGACAACTATTTCTATGGATTTCCTAGAAGCGCTCCAGTGGTACAATACCACATCTACAAGGACACCATATGAAGTAGTCTATGGACAAGTACCGCCAATTCTTCTTCCATACACCCTCAGCAACTCCCCAGTTCAGGAAATTGACTCGGTTCTTCGAAACCACGATCAGATTCTTCTCATTTTGCAGGACAATCTTCACATGGCAAGAATTCGACTGAAACAACAAGCCGCTCAGCACCGTTCAGAGTGCACTTTTCACGCAGCTGATATAGTTCTTCTTTAGCATTCCAATCAATCCTCCTTTAACTCAAAAGGCATCAGTGGCCCGGAATGCAACCCGAAGATGCTACAGGGGAACCACTCCGTCCAATTCTGAATCAATTTCCACATCTAAAGCTTTGAGGACAAAGCTTTTTCTAAGGGAAAGGGGATGTTAGGAACCCATGTCAACCCTTCTATTTAATTTGTTAGTATATTGTTATTGGATGCATATGCTTTGTAAGTCGTCCCATAGTATTTGTTGATCCATAGTTGTGTTACTGTTGTTGGCGCATATGCTTTGTAAGTCGCCCATAGTATTGTTGATCCATAGTTTATATTGGTCCATGGTTTTGACCCATAGTATTGGCGCCTAGACTTAGTATATAATTGTGTGTTGAGGCCTATGAAGGAACCATGAAGTTATTTGTATTGAGCTTGCTCAAAGGAGGTTTCCCCCTCAAAGTGGCATGCAATCAATATAAAAGTGTATTTGAGTTCTGTCATTTCTGCTATTTTGCATATTCTTATTAATTAATTGTTGCAGGTTCTTCACAATAGATCCAAGAATTTTCATTGATATATATATATATTGTAGAAGATGAATTATTTCACGTTCCAACCCTTATGTCACTAAAACATCCTCTACAATATTATTCTTATTAAATTGAGAGGGTATCTACAACCTAGTATGGCATAGATGTTGCACTGTAACTTAACATGGGTAACACTTGCACATGTTGGTTCATTGCACCAAGAGGCTTTTTACAAACCAATATCACATAGATGTTGTAAAGTTACTTAACATGAGTAGTACTTGTACATGTAGACTCAAAAAAATAAGTATAAGTAAGTTCACAATTAAAATGAAAAAAATATATATTTAAAATTAGAGAAACACAAATACCATCCATAAGTATGAAGAATAAAATATGGAGTTGTAGACTTTTTTTAAATGCAAAACTTGATCATTAATGGCTTATATTTTTCAAATTATTTTTGTTAACCTACTAGAATATTTTACAATAAATATCTACATCAAATTGCACTTAAGGATGAATTCATTTGTAACGATTGGGTGTTTGCAAGCCATCAACCTCAAATTTACTTAGAGGCTAGTTGTCTACCTTCAAGTGTTATTTCTGGAAGATGGGAAGTCCACCTTCACCCAGTATGGGTAAAGTCACATTACAAAATAATTTGAATTCCTAGATTTGGAAAATGAATCAGTTAGTCTAGTTTCCTGTCATTGCACCTATATCTCATCTTATCAATTAATGGAATATTTCTAATTTTTTTGAGGTGTATGATTTTGCCAAGTAAGAAATGTTTCTATATTTTTCGTTACTTTGTTATGTCTGGTTTATGATTCTGACAAGCTTCCAATGAGATGGTTGGATTAGTTGTGTTGATGCTTTAAGGCTTGAATGGTTGATGTTAAATAGCTCATTGAAATGAGTGTCCCTTTAGTTTTATTTAGCGGTATTTTTCTTTCCTATTACTCTCAAGCCCAACGAACATTGGCATTTAAAAAGCCGAGAGATTCAAGATATCTGGGAGGAAAAAATATTTCTTGAAACAATCTAGTTTTCATTTTTCATATTCCATGGCAAATATATTATATTGCCTATAGTGGTAGCCTGTGTAGAGTTTGAATTTCTGAGACTTGTAATAGTAATATCTAATTCTATGTTAGTAGGCTATTGAAAATGCACCCACAAAGAAGCATGCAATAGATGATTCTGGAGAGTTGGATTTAAAATATGATGACCTATTCAAACTGGTTATGGATATGTGCATGGACTATGCAACTCATCTTTAGAAGGTATGAATACTATAACAACTACCCAGATAATTCCAAGTAAAACGATAGAATAAGACTGCCTTTTTATTTGTATAAGAATTAATATTTTGCAGTCAGAAAAGCTGGTTAAAAATATGTGGTTGAAGGTAGTCGCTCAACAAAGACAATGGCGATCTTAAAACATTTGTTGAGGAAAAACTTCACAGTTCATGGCTCACTGATATAGACATTAAACTTAAATTTTTAAAGCACCCACAAAACCTAACAAGGGTTACATACCCGGTGTTTCCGAGCACAGGTGAAAGGATGGTTGCTTCAACAAAGGGTCACATACCCAGTGCTGTTTCTCGCTGGAATGAAGATGAAGTGTGATTTTCCCACCACTAATCGCACTACGAGGTTATCCACCAGAACCAATATATCCTCCGGCACCGTAAATTGAAGCACTGGTGCAGTGGTTTTTGCGGGAGTGCGATTCATCCCTAGTGTTCTTGCGGGTGTTCTGTCGGGTGCGACCCAACACAAAAAAGAATATGGTGGAGAAATTCAATTTTTTTTGCTTTTATATATACAATAGTCTCTCAGACGAGAGTTTAAAAATAATCTGATTTTTCAACCGAGAGTTCTTCCGGAGAGTTTGTATGGCCGGTTTAAGAAAACTCTCGGGCTAGAAAATATTAAACTCTCAGGCGGGCTATGTGTCCATACACTGAAATCAATGCGTCCATACCAATGAATATGACATACTTGGATACATGGAATGCGATAACAATTTACTCATACTTATTACTTACATTATCCTCATAATTCTTTCTGTGTTTTCAACATAATCTGTTCCTTACAATGTTGAAATTTTTTATTGCATATTTTTCAGTGTAGATGTTATTCCTTGGACGCATTGATTTCAGTGTATGGACACATTGATTTCAGTGAATGGACGCATAGATTTCAGTGTATCGATACATTGAGTTTAGTGAATGGACGCATTGATTTAAGTGAATGGACGCATAGTTTTCAGTGTATGGACGCATTGATTTCAGTGAGTGGACACATAGATTTCAGTGTATGGGGTTTTTTATTGCATATTTTCAGTGTAGATGTTATTCTGTGGACGCATTGATTTCAGTGTATGGACACATTGATTTCAGAGACAACAAAAGAACGAGAAAAATATTTGAAACGAAAAACAGAAGAACAAAAAGAATTTCAAAAAAGGAAGTTGGAGGAAATGATAGTACAAGAACTAGAAGAACAAAGAAAACGAAACATAGATCGACAAAAAGAATATCAAAAAAGAAAGTTAGACGAATTGACATCAGAACAACGAGAGGAACAAAGAAAATGAAACGTTGATCGACAAAGAGTGTATCGAGAGAGAAGTTGAAGCAGTTGGAAGAATAAAGAAATCAAGTTGCAGAACAACAAATAAATCAAAATGTACGAAATGGCGAAATGTTAGCAAAAGAAGGAGAAGAACGAACAAAACAAAATGCAGATCAACAAAAGCAAAATTGAAAAAAAAAGTTAGACGAATTGACAGCACAAGAATGAGAAGAACAAAGAAAATGAAATGTTGATCGACAAAGAGCGTATCGAGAGAGAAAGTTGAAGCAATTGGAAGAAGAAAAAAAAACAGTTTGCAAAACAACAAATAAATCAAAATGTACGAAATGATGGCAGAAGAAGGAAAATAACAAAAAATAAAGAAGTAAACAAAAATGTAAAAAAATAAAGCAGTAAACAAAAATGTAAAAAAATATATTATAGCCAACATTAAACTAGAAACATAAGAAGTAAAAAAAAATATTATAGCTAATCTAAAAACTAAAAACATAAAAAAGTAAAGAAATGAAGAAGTAAAAAAAAATATTATAGTGGACATAAGAAGTAGAAACCAAAGAAGTAAAAAGAATATTATAGCCGACATAAGAATAGAAAAGAAAAGTAGCCATAATAATAGTTAGATTTTCTAACTAATAATTACATTTGATAACTAAATATAACTCCAAGCAAAAAGAGATTTGAATCTTGGTCTCTAGGTTAAGACAAGCCCAATCACCTCACTACTTACCAATAGATCACACAGAAATGGTGTTAAAAAAAATGCCATAATAATAGTTAGATTTGATAACTAACTATAACTCCAAGCAAAAAGGGTTTTGAACCTTGGTCTCTAGGTTAACATATGCCCAATCACCTTAATTCCTACCAATAGACCACACACAAATGTTGTTAAACAACAAAAGATACATATTTATTTCATTCATTGCATTGATTTCAGCAATGCATTTTTTTTTGTTTTTTACATGTATGCATTGAATTTATCAATTTAATAAATAAAAAAATCTTTCATTAATTTCAGCCATGCATTGTTTTTTGTTATTTAGATCTATACATTGAATTTGTCAATTTAATAGAAAAACTACTCTGCAATTATTTCAACAAATTAGATTTTGGTGTTCTCTATTTCAAGGTATATCATGGATCCTCATGATAATATTGCAAATAATGAAGATATTGATTATCAAAGAAGAAAAGTACGACAAATGTATAGAATAGAAAGATAAAAATAATCTTTGTAGCAAGATTTATGTGGTTGTTGATTTTAGGAGGTTTTGGAGAATCCATAGTATCCATGTTCTTTAGTCAACGTTTCGAATCCATAACAGAAAAAGAAGCATCAAAACATACAGAAGAACAAAGAAAACATGACCGTGAACTAAAGAGATCATGAAGAAGTATTATTTGTGCAAAGGGATTCTCAAAAGCATGAATGGGAGATAATTTCAGGGTTATATAGGAATCAATATAACTACCAATGAATATGACATACTTGGATACATGGAATGTCATAACAATTTACTCATACTTATTACTTACATTATTATAATCCTCATAATTCTTTCTGTGTTTTCAACTTAACCTGTTCCTTACAATGCTGAAATTTTTTATTGCATATTTTTCAGTGTAGATGTTATTCCGTGGACGCATTGATTTCAAAGTATGGACGCATAGATTTAAGTGTATGGATGCATTGATTTCAGTGAATGGATGCATAGATTTCAGTGTATGGATGCATTGATTTTAGTGAATGGACGCATTGATTTAAGTGAATGGATGCATAGTTTTCAGTGTATGGATGCATTGATTTCAGTGAATGGACACATAGATTTCAGTGTATGGGGTTTTTTATTGCATATTTTTCAGTGTAGATGTTATTCTGTGGATGCATTAATTTCAGTGTATGGACACATAGATTTCTGTGTATGGACGGATTGATTTCAGTGTATGGATGCATTGATTTCAGAGACAACAAAAGAACGAGAAAAAGACTTAAAACGAAAAGTAGAAGAACAAAAAGAATTTCGAAAAAGGAAGTTGGAGGAAACGATAGTACAAGAACTAGAAGAACGAAGAAAACAAAACACAGATCGACAAAAAGAATATCAAAAAAGAAAGTTAGACGAATTGACATCAGAACAATGAGAGGAACAAAGAAAATGAAATGTTGATCAACAAAGAGTGTATCGAGAGAGAAGTTTAAGCAGTTGGAAGAATAAAGAAATCAAGTTGCAAAACAACAAATAAATCAAAATGTACAAAATGGCGAAATGTCAGCAGAAGAAGGAGAAGAACGAACAAAACAAAATGCAGATCAACAAAAAGAAAATCAAAAAAAAAAGTTAGGCGAATTGATAGCAGAAGAACGAGAAGAACAAAGAAAATGAAACGTTGATCGACAAAGAGCGTATCAAGAGAGAAAGTTGAAGCAATTGGAAGAACAAAAAAATCAGTTTGCAGAACAACAAATAAATCAAAATGTACGAAATGATGGTAGAAGAAGGAGAAGAACAAACAAAACAAAACGCAGATCAACAAAAAATTAGGTGAATTGTCTCTATTTTCCAGTTTAACAATTTACTCAATCCTTAATACTTATTACTTACATTATGATAATCCTCGTAAATGTATCTGTGTTTTCAACTTAACCTATTCCTTACAATGCTGATCAAACTCCAGTTTTGTGTCACTGCCCACGACTGAAACCATCCTAGATCCAAATCCTAGGCTCTATCAAACGCCGAGAGGGATCAAATATCTCGAGGTGCAAACCTCTTCTCAGGTATTGCACTCAAGGAGCTTTTCGAGGAGAGTTTTGCACCTCAGGAGATTTGATCCCTCTCGGCACTTGATAGAGCCTAGGATTTGGATCTAGGCTAGTTTCAGTCATGGGCAGTTACACAAAACTAGAGTTTGATCAGCATTGTAAGGAACAAGTTAAGTTGAAAACACAGATACATTTACGAGGATTATCATAATGTAAGTAATAGGTATTAAGGATTGAGTAAATTGTTAATTTAAAAAATGAAGAATAATTTCTCTTTTTTAAATCTCTTTTTATGTTCTTGGCTTCTTTGTGTGATTTATTTTCATAATATTTTTCATAAATAGCTTGGTGAGTATCTTGCATAACCTACAGGGATGATTGGGAACAAACAAACTCCTTGCTTGTGATTCTAGCAAGGTAGCACTCCAACTGGATAACCCCTCCTATCATGGTATGCCCGCATAGTTTACAAGTCAATCTTTGCTAGTTTTTTCCTTCTTCATGTTCAAATACTGCCAAAATGGGTTCAAAAACCTTCATCATATTGGTAAAGAAATATTCAACTTTGAAAATAAAACTTTAAGCGAAAAAAATGAACTTCACAGAATGCTAGTAAAAAACAACCTACTAGTAAAAGAAACAAACCTATAAATTATTATATTACCCATGAAAAAACAATACTAAAAGGCAAGCAACATCCACTTTGAAACGATGCATAAATATGGAAACTTAAAAAAATACAAAAATACATTGGGTTTGAGAATATGAAAACAGTAGCCCACTGGGGGTAGAGCAATTGGTAATGAGTAATTGAGATGAAAATTTGTAAACGGTAGATAGAATCGATGCTCATTCCAAGAAAATAGTTGCTTTAAATAGAAACGTGAACTTGTGAAAGCAAAGAAAAAGTATTTCAAAGAACAGTCGATGTCCGTGTGTGCTTATTTTGTTCAACCAAGTAATTATTCTTCTAATGTGGAATGGATAATGGATTTTGGTGCTTCTAATCACATGATTTGTTTAGCTTCTTTATTTAGTTCTTATGACACTAAAAATAACACACAATAAAAAGTATCTATAAGTGATGGTAACCATCTTTCAGTTTTAGGATCTGGTAATGTTAGTGTTCATAATGATACTTTGGAAGATGTGTTTCATGTTGAAGGAATTCCCATCAACTTTCTTTCTATTTATCATGCATGTCAAAAAGGTTAAAAATTTGAATATTTTCCTAATAAATATGTGTTAAAATATATCAAACAAAACTTCAAAATTATTTATGTTGATCATAATGCTAGATTATATAAGTTTACTGGTTTTAATTCTCATAAAAATAAACCTTTTTATTCCTATGTTGCTCACACTAATGAAAGCAAGTACAGGTTGATCACCGTCACCTATATGGTCTCTTGCAACCTCATGACATTCCTATGTCTAAGTGGGAGGTCATTTCCATGTATTTTTTCCTAGGGTTTCCCCTCACGTCTCTAATAAGACGGGATGGTATTTTGGTGGTAGTTGATAAACTAACCAAAAATGCCTATTTTATTCCAATCAGGGAAACTTATGATAACACAGATGTGACAAGGGTATTTAAAAACGATATCATCCATCTTCATGGGTTTCCTAAAAAGATAATCTCAAATAGAGACCCTAAGTTTACTTCCATGTTTTGGACAAACTTGCAATCATTATTGGGAACTCAGTGAAATCTAAGCTCAATGTATCATTGAGAAACATATGGGAAAACAAAGAGGGTTATTAAGGTAATGGAAGACATGCTAGGATGTATGTTATGGATGGAAAGACCCATTGGAAAATTAGTTATCTTTGGTGGAGTTTTCTTACAATAACAATTACCATAAGTATATTGGAATGCTACCTTATCAAGATTTATATGGGAGGCCATGCATGATGTGTTTGAGTTGGGACAAGTTAGAATGCCAAGTAAGCATAGGACCAATATTGGTTGAAGAAATGGGAGAGCATGTAATTCATATTAGGCAATGGTTAAAGGAAGCACAAGTTGATATACATAAGGGTTATGGTGACGCTCATAGAATTGACTAAAGTTATAATGTTGGAGATCAATTTTTTATTCGTATTAGACCTAAAAAGAGTACTATTCGGTTTGGAAAAGTGACAAAATTATCACCTCGACTAATAAGTCCATTTGAAATCCTATAAAGAAATGGACTTGTTGCATATCACTTAGCGCTACCACCCCATTTTCATAAAAATCATGATGTTTTTCATATATCTATATTACCTCATTATAAACACAATATACTATAAAACAAGAACCTGCATCACTTCTTGGTTTTTTTAGGTCACATTTAGTAACTATTTTTACCTCTATTTTGAAAAGTGGTGCTATTGATAGCACCCTTTCTTTTCCTAGGATAAATTTACAACTTTATTGAAACCTAGTTAGGTGCCCTTGCAATTAAAAAGCTAAATTGACCCTCGAATTCAACTTGTAGCAACCAACCCCCAATCAAGGATTGAAAATTACAACTTGATTGACGTCATCATATTAATAGTTGACCGTGTCATTGCAATGATCGTTGCGACAAAAAGGATAAAATCAACATTCGACTTGAAAAGAGGTGCCACCAGTAGCACCCCTTACCTTCGTCAAGTACATTTGCTCGGAATGTTTTTTTAGAAAAGTAAAAACGCAAAAAATGAAAAAATAAATTAAAACAACTCAAATGAGAACAAAATTAAAAAGAAAACATAAACACTTAAGAAAAGAAAAAAAATAACACATTAAAAATTTCAAAATTTATAGAAAATTTTTTTAAAAACAACTTGAAAAAATTTTCAAAAAAGATTTACAACAATATAAAATTTCTAAACATAAATTTCAATTTTTTTAAAGTAAAAAATAACTCTAAAAAAAATTCTAAATTAGAAAAAAGAGAAAAATGTAAAAAGAGAAAGAAAAACAAAGTAATTTTTTTTAATTTTAAGATGTATTAATTTTTTTTTAATTTAAATTTAAAAAAAAAACTAAAAGCTTAAAAAAACATTAAAAAAAACACAAGAACCAAATTAAAAAAAAAATGATATTAAAATTTGAAAAAAAAAAACAAACAAATCTAACCCCACTCCCTCCACCCCCTATCCCCTCCCCCCCACTCCCACCCTCCCCCCTCCTCCCCTCCCCTTTAATGAAAGTATTAAATTTTATTTTTTTTTAAGTTTTGTTTATAAATTTTACAATGTTGTAAAAAAATGATTTTTTTTAATTTTTTTTTTATATTTCTCACATCTTTATTTTAATTTTTTAAGTTTTTTTATAAAGTCGTTGTTTTTAAATTTTAACCTCAAATAAGAACGAGGGTGGTTTTATGAGGTCTGTTTTTCAATCAAGGGGGTTGATTTAGTGTTTCGTCAATACTTTAAATATAACAAGACAAATACAATAAGTCATTAAGGTAGAATATACAAATATTGCAAGACAAATACAATAAGTCATTAAAGTATAATATAATTGTGGGGACGAATAGATTTAGGTATTTTGAAAATAAACAATAACTTTGTTTCGAGGATTGATTAGAGTATAAGCCTGCAAAGTGCTCAAATCACAACACAATAATTTACAATTTTCTATTTTTTATTAGAAATTGAAAAAAAAACTAATTCAATTCAGTTTATTCTTTATGTTTTTAATTTTGAAATGTTTTAAAATGTTTCCAAAGAATATGAGAAAGTAACACTATTAAATTCAAAATATTACAATAAAATAGATATGTTTCACATACTATGAAGTAGATATTGTAAATTAACAAGATAATAACAAATTAATGGTAGCAGTTTCTAACGATGAAAATTCAAAATATTGCAATAAAGTAGATATCTTTCACATACTATGAAGTAGATATTGTAAATGAAAAATATACTAAGAAATTAATGGAGGCAGTTTCTAATGATGAATTGCAGGAGGCCCTTCATAATATTAAAAAATAAAAAAGCATAGGGCCTGATGGGATTCCCATAGAATTTTTCATTGGTTTAATTGATGTTCTTGCTCGGGGCCTTTAAAGAGTGGTGGAAGAATCAAGAGTTAAAGGAAAAATTCTAGCTTCATTTAATTCTTCACTCATAGCCATGATTCCCAAAAATGATAATATGTTATCCTTTGAAGACTTTCACACTATATCTCTGTACAATACTATCTATAAGATTGTGGAAAAAATCATCTTAAAAGGAATCAAGCCTTTTCTAGTTGCAGGAATAAATCATGAACAATTTGGTTTCTTCTCTGGTAGGAAAATTCACGATGCAATTGGGAAAATGCAGGAAGGTCTTTATTCCATCTTAAGAAAGCACCTTAAAGTGGTTGTTTGAATAATTGACCCTAACAACGGCCTATGATAGGTTGATTTGGAGTTTCTCGAGGATGGAGTTGTCACAGTTAGGTTTTAATGTTCCTTTCATAAGATGGATTATGGCATGCATTACTTCCATCTCTTTTTATGTTCTAGTTAATGGATGAGCTTCAATTTTTTTAAGATCCTCTCATGGAATCAGATAAGGGAGCCCGCTTGCTTCTTTTTTATTCCTCCTATTTGCAGATAGGCTCAGTAGGAAAATTTCAGAGGAAAAAAGGAAAGGTGGCCTTAAAGGCATAAATATTGGAGGAAACTACTGGTTACTCATGTTCTCTTTGTTGATGATATTTTAGTGGATTACTCATGTCCTCTATTGTTGCTGGAGAAGGTGTCTCAGATGAGGATTTAATTAGAATCGAGGATGTATTTTATTTCAATCACTTTGATCTGGATAATGGGATAAAATATATTGGGTTTAAATTAAAGTCGTTGTCTTATCTTATTAAAGATTGGGACTGCCTGATTGCACAATGTGAAAAGTGCATATTAATTGGACTTTTAGACGGCTCTCAAACGGAGGGAGACTAGTGCTAACAAATGTTGTTCTGAAAGTCACTCCAGTGTTCTAGATGACCAACTCTTGGATACCTAGATGGAAAACCATAGCAAGGCCCAAAATTCTTGGAGGATGGGGATTAAAAAATTTGGAAATTTTCTCAAAAAGATCTAGTATGGAAAAGCTATTGGAGATTATTATCAGGTTCTAGTCTCTGGAGTGACTTGAATATGAGGAAATATATAGCTCCAAAATCTTTGTTAGAATGGGTTTGACATCCTGCTAAATCTACCCATAACGTCTCAGTATTCTAGAAAGCAACAGTTCTCTCATTTTTAGTTATTGGAAAAGACTTTGTTTGGAAGGTAGGAGATGGTTGAAGTGTAAGTTTGGGGGAGGATACATGGACAGGGAATGGAACTGTACATATTCTTCCTTTTAGAATCGTGGAGTAGTTGTACTTTAAAGGCTTATTTACATTAAAATATATTAAAGATACAACTTGCACACTATGGAGTATGTTGGTTTTAGGGATGATGATGGTAGATGCTAGAAGGCTTACATAAATCACATGCACCTGAATAACGTCTGTTTCTATCCTGTTAAGGACTCTTTAGTTTGGGCTAGTGACCCCCATGGTATTTATATTCCAAAGGCAAGTTATGATAGAATGATGGAAATTTCTCTTATGGAAGATCAACCTTGGTGGTGGCAAGTAGTGTGGAAATTTAAATGCCCTCTAAAGCAAAAAATTATTACATGGTTTATCCTCCACAA
Organism: Larix kaempferi; assembly: GCA_027924585.1. Classification (NCBI taxonomy): domain Eukaryota; kingdom Viridiplantae; phylum Streptophyta; class Pinopsida; order Pinales; family Pinaceae; genus Larix; species Larix kaempferi. The sequence continues at coordinate 515,667 of BSBM01000593.1, forward strand.
CAAGGATTTAACTTGGAACAATTTACAATGAAGAAATAGATTTAGACTTGGTAGATGTTATCTCTGTAAGCAAGAAGAGGAGGAAAATTCTCATATTTTTATGGATTGTGCTTTCATTTCACAATCCTGGAAGGAGGTGGAAGTCATTTTAAAGAAGATTTGTCCTTGGAGAGGTCCTAGTTAGTGCAATTATGTCTAAAATGTTGGGTTTTCAATCCTAAGCATAGATATATGTTGGCCATTCCACTCATCATGATGTTGCAAATTTGGATTGCAAGAAATAACAACTTATTTGAAGATATTTATACTACCTGTTTTAGGTGTGCAAGTTGTCGTATAGCCATGATGCATTTCTTTCCATGGATGAACCAAACTATACATGTGAGACAAAATATATATATATATGCTAAATTGGTTGCACTTAAACTTCTCCTAAATTTAGCCGTGGAAAATAATGTCAGGAAATTATAGATATTTGGCGATGCAAAGATCATCATTGATTGGATAATTAAAGAGAGGATCTGCCATAACATCTATTTGAAACCAATTCTAGAGGAGATAAAAAGGATAAAAATTCTTATGGATGAAATTTTAATTAAACATGTTTATAGGGAAAGGAACAAGGAGGCTAACTCCCTATCCAAGCTCGGCCTATACATGGAGCAAGGAGTTTGGCATGTCACTCAAAATGAAGGACACTTAAGGGATTTCTATCATGAACCTTTTTGAATGAAAGTGGTTCTATTTTTTGTTGTTTAAGGTACTATTGATGTTAAATTTACAGAAATGGACCAAATCGAAGTAAAAATATGTTGAGGAAGAAGTTCAGAGTAGGCTTGGTTTTCATTTCAGTTTTTCTAATTATGATTGAGTATAGCCTCATTTTCAAACATGATTGTTGGAACTGTAAAAGATTTTTTGAACTAAATTTAGAAGAATATGGTTTCTTCTCTTTTTTTCATAGTTTTTATTAGGATTTCATTTTAGATGAAGCAATTGATGAATGTCATTTTGGAAAAGAAGATGAAAGTTGGTTATGGCATAAGAGACTAGGACACATAAATTTTGACAACCTAGTTAAGTTGAATCAGAAAGATGCAGTTAGAGGTCTACCTGAGATAAAAAAAAAAAATTCTATCAAGTTCAATTTGCAAACAATGTCAACATGGTAAGAAAACTAGAGTTAAGTTCAAAACTAAGGAGCACTCAACATTAAAACCCTTAGAGCTTGTACATGCTGATATTTGTGGACCTCTGAGAACAACAGGGATGAATGGTGAAAAGTATTTCTTCATGTTCATAGATGATTTTATTCGCATGACATGGATGTACCTACTTAAAAAGAAGTCTGAAGCATTTAATTGTCTTCATATTTTTAAAGAAGCAACAAGGAATGAGATAGAACAGAGAATAAAATGTCTCAAGTATAAAAATGGAGGTGAATTTACCTCAAATGAGTTCAATGACTATTGTGATAAAAATGGGATTAAAAGACATTTCACGGTGACAGAAACTCCTCAACAAAATGGAGTAGTAGAAAGGAAAAACATAACTATTATGGAAATGGCCAAAACAATGCTCAATGAATCAAAACTAAGTGATATATTTTAGCCTCACGCTGTGCACACAGTTGTACATGTTTTGAATAGAGGACTACTCATGACTAATGCTGAAAAAACAACTTATGAACTCTGGAAAGGAAAATCAACAAACATAAAACACTTTAGAATCTTTGGCAGTAAACATTAAATTTATGTTGATGATATTATTTTTGGAAGCAATAATGAAGAACTACGTAAACTATTTGCACAAGCTATGCAGAATGAATTTGAGATGTCTATGCTTGGTGAGTTGAACTTATTTTTAGTGCTTCAAGTTTCACAATATAATGAAGGCATGTTTATATATTAGACAAAATATACTAATGAAATATTGAGGAAGTTTAAGATGTAGGATTGCAAGCCTATAGGAACTCCAATGGTGACGGGTTGCAAACTCAGCAAAGAAAATTATTCTCCTTCAGTTGAATAGAAATTATATAGATCCATGATTGGCAGCCTACTGTATGTCACTGCAACTAGACTAGATGTAATGCAAGCAGTTTGTCAAGTTGCAAGATTTCAAGCTGCACCTAAAGAAACACATTTATTAGCAGTTAAAAGAATATTCAGACATCTCAAAGTTACTGTTGATTTTGGTCTATGGTATCCAAAGGGAAATAAGCTAGATCTATTTGAATATACTGATGTTGATTGGGAATGTTGTATAGATGATAGAAAGAGTACCAGTGGAGTTGCAGTCTACTTAGGAGGTTGTCTAGTGAGTTGGTCTAGCAAGAAACAATCTACTGTGTCACTATCTATAGCGGAAGCATAATACATTGCAACACCAAGCTGTTGCACTCAAGTGTTATCGATGACACAAACTCTTACTGACATTCATGTGACTTATTCAAATCCTATTCCAATCTATTGTGATAACACTAGTGCATTAAATATCTCCAAGAACCCTGTTGTGCACTCTAAAACTAAACACATTCCAATAAAATGTAATTTCTTAGGAGATCAAGTTCTGAATAAGCTAATCAAATTGGAATATGTAGGTACAAAGGATCAAATTGCTGATGTCTTTACAAAACCATTGCCTACAATGCAATTTGAAAAACTCAGAAAACAACTAGGTGTATGTTCTAATACACTTACAACATGATGAATTTACAATGCTTGAAAAGAAAGAAAATAGCAAAAACGGAGATTTTGCAGAGAAATGGAACCATAACACTGTGAAACTAAACAGTAGAGAAGAAGAGCATATACTTAATTTGTACTTGAATAATCTGACAGGGAGAGAGACAAGAAAGAGTCTCTTGGTATAAATACATAAGAACCAGATACAAAGCATCTTCATAGGGGGAGAAAATGAAATGGTAGGTTACAGGATCAAATGAAATGGCAGTTTAGTTCAAGCAAATGCAGGTTATGGGAGAAAATGAAATGGCAGTTTAGTTCAAAATCATTATCAAAAAAACTTATTTCCCCAAATAAAATAGAATGAATAACTGGAGATGGAAACCTTTGTCATTGTTGTCAAAGGGGGAGAAGATATCTGGTATGCGGTTGGTGGTTGGTGGTGGTTTCCATCATTGCCAAAGGGGAAGCTTGTTGATAGTGAAAGCAGTGAAAGGTGTGGATTGAGCCTGTTGAAAATGAAAATAGTGAAAGGTATGGACTCCAGTTGATAGAGTATGTTTATTTTGTCATTGATGTCAACTAGCAAAGGTGTGATTGATTTTTTGCTTGCTTCATGAGCCATTTCGGTAAAACGTTGCAAAAACAGTTGCTGAAGAAGTTCATTGATGTCAACCAAATTTTTTTCTTTCTTCACCAGCCATATGTGTAAGACATTGCAAAAACCATTGTTGTAGATGTTCATTGACGTCAACTAGCAAAGGTGTGATTGATTTTTTGCTTGCTTCACCAGTTATGTGTATTGATGTCTTTACAAAATCACCATCTGGGTAAAACGTTGCAAAAACCATTGCTATAGAAGTTCAAATGCTAAAGAAATTAAAAATACCACAATCAAACACATATTCTTCACTGAATGACCTGGCAAGGTAGTTGAGAATCGATTTAAGCAACGTAGTCACATTTGGAAGCATTTTTCTCACGCCTAACAGTCACATTTGGTAGTGTTTTGCTCACACTTGGCAGAAAAGTCAGTTTGGCACTTGAATGACCTGGCAAGGTAGTTGAGAATCAAGTTAAGCAACGCAGTCATGATCTAGCAAGGTAGTTGCTCGAATCGAGTTAAGCAACTGACAACGTTTTTCTCACATCTGGTAGAGAAGTCAATTTGGCACATATGGAGAATCAGTTACTTCATTGACGATGTTTCCCTACAGGTTTTTATCACAACCGTTTGATAAACAATAGATCTAGAGTCCATATTGAGCTAGGGTTTGTGCTTGAAAACAAGATTGAGATTCCTTGCCAATGCATTTAACTGTTGCCAAAAGTGGTGATTCAATTATTAAAAAAAAAACTACTCACATCGTAGACAAGGGACAGAGGTCTCTTGCAACCTCTTGACATTCCTATGTCTAAGTGGGAGTTCATTTCCATGTATTTTTTCGTAGGGTTTCCCCTCGCGTCTCTACTAAGACGTAATGCTATTTTGGTGGTACTTGATAAACTAACTAAAAATTCCTATTTTATTCCAATCAAGGAAACTTATGATAACACAAATGTGACAAGGGTATTTAAAAACGATATCATCCATCTTCATGGGTTTCCTAAAAAGATAATCTCAAATAAAGACCCTAAGTTTACTTCCAAGTTTTGGACAAACTTATAATCATTATTGGTAACTCAGTGAAATCTAAGCTTAATGTATCATCCAGAAACATATGGGAAAACAAAGAGGGTTATTAAGGTACAATGGAAGACATGCTAGGGTGTATGTTATGGATAGATAGACCCATTCGAAAATTAATTATCTTTGGTGGAGTTTTCTTACCATAACAATTACCATAATTATATTGGAATGCTGCCTTATCAAGATTTATATGGGAGGCCATGCATGATGCGTTTGAGTTGGGACAAGTTAGAATACCAAGTAAGCATAGGACCAATATTGGTTCAAGAAATGGGATAGCATGTAATTAATATTAGGCAATTGTTAAAGGAAGCACAAGTTGATATACATAAGGATTATGGTGATGTTGATAGAATTGACTAAAGTTATAATGCTGGAGATTAATTTTTTATTCGTATTAGTCCTAATAAGATTACTATTCGATTTGGAAAAGTGACAATGTTGTCACCTTGACTTATAAGGCCATTTGAAATCCTATAAAGAGACAGACTTGTTGCATATCGCTTAGCGCTACCACCCCATTTTCATAAAAATCATGATGTTTTCCATATACCTATATTACCTCATTATAAACACAATATACTATAAAATGAGAACCTACATCAATTCTTGTTTTTTTAGGTCACATTTAGTAACTATTTTTACCTCTATTTTGAAAAGTGGTGCTATTGATAGCACCCTTTCTTTTCCGAGGATAAATTTACAACTTTATTGAAACCTAGTTAGGTGCCCTTGCAATTAAAAAGCTAAATTGACCCTCGAATTCAACTTGTAGCAACCAACCCCCAATCAAGAATTGAAAATTATAACTTGATTGATGTTCTTGTATTAATAGTTGACCATGTCATTGCAATGATCGTTGCAACAAAAAGGAAAAGATCAACATTCAACTCAAAGAGAGGTGCCACCAGTAGCACCCGTTACCTTTGTCAGGTACATTTGCTCGGATTTTTTTTTTTAGAAAAGTAAAAACGCAAAAAATGAAAAAATAAATTAAAAAAACTCAAATGAAAACAACATTAAAAAGAAAACATAAACACTTAAAAAAAGAAAAAAAATAACAGATTAAAAATTTCAAAATTTATAGAAAAATTTAAAAAAAAAACAGTTTGAAATTTTTTTCAAAAAAGATTTACAACAATATAAAATTTGTGAACATAAATTTCAATTTTTTTTCAAGTAAAAAATAACTCAAAAACAATTCTAAATTGAGAAAAATAGAAAAAATGTAGTAAAAAAAAAAAACTAATTTTTTTTTAAATTTTAAGATGTATTAAATTCTTTTTTTAATTTAAAATTTAAAAAAAAAACTATAAGTTTAAAAAAACATTAAAAACAAAATGAAAAAAAAAACAGAATAACCAAATTTTATAAAAATTATAAACGATATTAAAATTTGAAAAAACAAACAAACAAACCTACCCCACTCCCACTCCCTCCTCTCCCTCCCCTTTAATGCATGTATTAAATTTTTCTTTTAAGTTTTTGTTTATAAATTTTACAATGTTGTAAAAAATGAATTTTTTTAATTTGTTTTTTTTATATTTCTCACTTGTTTATTTTTATTTTTTAATTTTTTTCATAAAGTTGTTGTTTTTAAATTTTAACCTCGAACAAGAATGAGGGTGGTTTTAGGAGGTCTGTTTTTCAATCAGGAGGTTGATTCAGTGTTTCGTCAATACTTTAAATATTGCAAGACAAATACAGTAAGTCGTTAAGGTAGAATATACAAATATTGCAAGACAAATACAATAAGTCATTAAAGTATAATATAATTGTGGGGAAGAACAGATTTAGGTATTTTGAAAATAAATGACAACTCTGTTTTGAGGATTGATTAGAGTATAAGCTTGCAAAGTGCTCAAAACACAACACAATAATTTACAATTTTGTATTTTTTATTAGAAATTGAAAAAAAACTAATTCAATTCACTTTATTCTTTATGTTTTTAATTTTGAAATGTTTAAAAATGTTTTCAATGAATATGAGAAAGTAACACTATTCAATTCAAAATATTACAATGAAATAGATATGTTTCACTTACTATGAAGTAGATATTGTAAATTAACAAGATAATAACAAATTAACAATTCAAAATATCACAATGAAGTAGAAATTGTAAATGAAAATGATAATAACAAATTAATGGAGGCAGTTTCTAACGATGAATTGCAAGAGGCCCTTCATAATATTAAAAAATAAAAAAGCTTAGGGCCTGATGGGATTCCCATATAATTTTTCATTGGTTTAATTGATGTCCTTGCTCGGGGCCTTTAAAGAGGGGTGGAAGAATCAAGAGTTCAAGGAAAAATTCTAGCTTCATTTAATTCTTCTTTCATAGCCATGATTCCCAAAAATGATAATATGTTATCCTTTGAAGACTTTCGCACTATATCTCTATACAATACTATCTATAATATTTTGGCTAAAATTATCTTAAAAGGAATCAAGCCTTTTCTAGTTGCACGAATAACACATGAACAATTTGGTTTCCTCTCTGGTAGGAAAATTCACGATGCAATTGGGAAAATGCAGGAAGGTCTTTATTCCACCTTAAGAAAGCACCTTAAAGTGGTTGTTTGAATAATTGACCCTAAAAAAGGCCTATGATAGGTTCATTTGGAGTTTCTCGAGGATGGAGTTGTCACAGTTAGGTTTTAATGTTCCTTTCATAAGATGGATTATGGCATGCATTACTTCCATCTCTTTTTATGTTCTAGTTAATGGATGAGCTTCAAATTTTTTCAGATCCTCTCATGGAATTAGATAAGGAAGCCCTCTTGCTTATTTTTTATTCCTCCTATTCGCAGATAGGCTCAATAGGGAAATTTCAAAGGAAAAAAGGAAAGGTGGCCTTAAAGGCATAAATATTGGAGGAAACTACTGGATTACTCATGTCTTCTTTGTTGATGATATTTTAGTGGGTTACTCATGTCCTCTTTTGTTGCTGGAGAAGGTGTCTCAAATGAGGATTTAATTAGAATCGAGGATTTATTTTATTTCAATCATTTTGATCTGGATAATGGGATAAAGTATATGGGGTTTAAATTAAAGCCGTTGTCTTATCTTATTAAAGATTGGTACCGCCTGATTGCAAAATGTGAAAAGTGCATATCAATTGGAGTTTTAGGAGGCTCTCAAAAGGAGGGAGACTAGTGCTAACAAATGTTATTCTGGAAGTCACTCCATTGTTCTGGATGACCGTCTCTTGGATACCTAGATGGAAAACCATAGCAAGGCCCAAAATCCTTGGAGGATGTGGATTAAAAAAATTGCAAATTTTCTCAAAAAGCTCTAGTAGGGAAAATCTAGTGGAGAATATTATCAGGTTCTAGTCTCTGGAGTGACTTGAATATGAGGAAATATATAGCTCCAAAATATCTATTAGAATGGGTTTGACATCCTTCTAAATCTACCCATAACGTCTTAGTCTTCTAGAAAGCAAAACAATTCTCTCATTTTTAGTTATTGGAAAAGAATTGATTTGGAAGATATGAGATGGTTGCAGTGTAAGGTTGCGAGAGGATACATGGGAAGGGAATGGAACTATACATATTCTTCCTTTCAGAATCGTGGTGTAGTTGTACTTTAAAGGCTTATTTACATTAAAATATATTAAAGATACAACTTGCACACTGTGGAGTATGTTGGTTTAAGGGATGATGATGGTAGACTCTGGAAGGCTTGCATAAATCAATTGCACTTGAATAATGTATGTTTGTATCCTATTAAAAACTCTTTAGTTTGGGTTGGTTACCCCCATGGTATTTATACTCCAAAGGAAAGTTATGATAGGATGATGGCAATTTCTCATGTGGAAGATCAAGATTGGTGCTGGCAAGTAGTGTGGAAAGTTAAATGCCCTCTAAAAGAAAAAATTCTTACATGGTTTATCCTTCGCAACAAAGATTTAAATTGGAACAATTTACAACGAAGAAATAGACTTGGACTTTGTAGATGAAATCTCTGTAAGAGGAAGAGGAGACAAATTATCATATTTTTATGGACTATGCTTTCATTTCACAAGCCTGGAAGGAGGTTGAAGCCATTTTAAAGAAGACGTGTCCTTGGAGAGGTGCTAATTAGTGCACTTGTGTCTAAAACGTTGGGTTTTCAATCCTAAGCATAGATCTATGTTGGCCCTTCTGCTCATCATGATGTTGCAAATTTGGATTGCAAGAAATAACAACTTATTTGAAGATACTTATACTGCTCGTTTTAGGTGTGCGAGTTGTTGTATAGCCATGCTGCATTTCTTTCCACGGATGAACCAAACTATAAATGTGAGACAAAAAAAAACAAATAATTATGCTAAGATGGTTGCACTTAAACTTCTCCTAAATTGAGCCATGGAAAATAATGCCAAGAAATTATAGATATTTGCGGATGCAATGATCATCATTGATTGGATAATTGAAGAGAGGATCTACCATAACATCTATTCGAAACCAATTCTAGAGGAGATAAAAAGGATAAAACTTCTTATGGATGAAATTTTAATTAAACATATTGGTAGGGAAAGGAACCAGGAGGATAACTCCCTATCCAAGCTCGGTCTATACATGGAGCAAGGATTTTGGCATATCACTCAAAATGAAGGACGCTTAAGGGATTTCTATCATGAACCTTTTCGAATGAAAGTGGTTCTATATTTTTTGTTTTTTGGGTACTATTGATGTTAAATTTAACAAAAATGGACCAAATCAAAGCAAAAATATGTTGAGGAAGAAGTTCAGAGTAGGCTTGGTTTTCATTTCAATTTTTCTAATTATGATTGAGTATAGCCTCATTTGCAAACATGGTTGTTGGAACTGTAAAAGATTATTTGAACTAAATTTAGAAGGAGATGGTTTCTTCTCCTTTTTCATAATTTTTTTTAGGATTTATGATCAATCTAAAGAAGTGATTGAGAAAACAACTAGCTGGTTGTGGTTTGTAAAAGAATTTTTTAAAGCGCTCTTAGGAGGAAATATTTTTTTCTTCGAGTTCTTAGATTTTTCTTGACAAGATATGATAATGTAATCATTATAGGACTTATTTGGGACTAGAATTAATCTGTTGAGTTTTTTCAAATAACTTAACTTTTGGATATTGCCCAGGGTAATTAAAAATGTAGATTTTGGTTGTGCTCAATGAAAGTTTATGGTTTTAAAACAACTATTAAAACAACTTTCATTAAAATATGATTAAGTAATGCCACAATTCTTGGACACCACTTTAAGCTTTATTATTTGACATATATATTTTAGAAAAAATGAAAAAATAAATGGCAATGTCATCCAGGCCTTCTTATTAAAACACAATACATAAAAATTTAATAATTATGGCAATCTCACCTACATGCTAAAAAATTATTTATATAAAAAAATAAATTATTATATGATCAAAACGTAAGGTAATTTAAAAAAAAAACAATATTTTGAAAGAAAAAAAATCATTCAATCGCAATAAAAATTACAATCAACGAAACACTAGTGCACAATCTAAATATTATCCCCTTCTCTTATCTCTTCACTATTTATGCTAGCTTTAGTTCATGATAATTTAAACACGTTTAAAAAGGCTCAGGCTCTAACGTGATCGGTCTTCTACAATTTTCCAAAGGATAGTAGTGACTTTTTTATTTGAGAGGTCTTTTTAGTTGCAGATGGTGTCTCAGTTCCTGTATCTATATTTGTATTTGTTTTAGCCTCTGTCCCACTCTTTCCAACTGATAAATTTCTACGCTCATTTCCCAGACTACTCACACAGTTTCCATTGCCATTTTGTTTGCCAACCGGAATCTCATTATTCTCCCCATAATATACCAATTTATCATCTTGAGAAACCATCCCACAAATACAATTACAATGTTGTACCTTAGCTTTGCTTATTACAAACCCTTCAAGGCTCAATATACGATTTCTCACTAGTATATGGAGTTGGTATGGAGATTCTATCATTTTCATTTTGATATTGCATAACTGCACTACTTCTGCTTCTTTCCCTTCCAGCGCCTTCTTCCAACTATCTACCTATTCTTTAAGCTCACGAACTTCTCCACTTTCTTCATTCAAAGGAGCAGCAGTACCAAGTTCAACAGAGGCCACTCTCTCAGCAAACTTAAGGGTGCTTATTGTCTCTGCTCCTATTAAGGCATTAGATTGAAAGATGCCATCCAGTCTTTTCTTTCCTCTATCCTCCTGCATGTTTCTAACTAATGGGTTTGGCAAAGTTATAGGCACACAATTAGGAGTTGCATTTTCTCCACACTATTGTTTGCATTCATAATAACCCTTCAGTGCCAAGATACAATCAATAATATTTTTAGTAGAACCCGGCTGCGAGCTTTCTTGCTCTAACAGAGAAGCTTCAAAAGTAGGCAACTTCATCTGTACAAGAGCTACAAGAAAATTCTTAACATTCTCAAAATATTGATAGGTAGAAACGTGATTTGCAACGACGTTGGACACTGTTCCCGGTTGAACCTTGTTGAGAATGTTACATAAAATGATCCCATTTCTCAAGCAAAGATGAAACTCCTCCTCGGATGGCGGGTCACATGGTATTGGAGGTTGGAGGAAAAAATAAACAAAAGATAATGCAGAATGAGATACGACTCTTCAATATTTATTCATAAACGAAAGATCAACTGATGTAATACAAACCAAAATGTAATGTGTATTTAAACACTTATGGAAACCATAAAAATGCTAACCTACTTTTGCATGCATGCAAAGCATGTTGTTGCATTTATTAATTGAACTTGAAAATAGGAACTAAAGTAAAAGCTAAGTTAACTGAAGTAATTACTATTTCTAACACTCCCTCTTAATTACGACTGTTGACTACTGCAACTTTTACAGTGCCTAAATTATTTCTATGGGTTTCAAAAATATATTTTGCCAATGGCTTTGTGAATATGTTAGCCAATTGGTCAATCGATTTACAATGCTCAACATAAACTTCACCATTGTTCACAAGTTCTCTTATGAAGTGATATCTGGTATCAATGTGCTTGCTTTTCTGGTGAAAAACATGGTTCTTGGATAGAGCAATTGTTGAATTGTTGTCACAATAGATTGTTGTTGGTCTTCTTGTTTCTGTTGAAGACCTTCTAAAAATATGCGTAACTAGACTGCTTGACATGTTGATGATGTTGCTGCTACATACTCTTCTTCTACTGATGAAAGTGTCACAATGGGATGCTTCTTGGATGCCCATGAAATCACACCTGATCCAAGATGAAAAACATGATCGGAAGTGCTCTTCCTGTCATCCAAACTTCCTGCAAAATCACTGTCAGTGAAACCTGTCAAAACATCATACTCAGTGCTTGAGTATAGAATTCCATAGCTTGAAGTCCCTGCACAACATATCGTAAGATCCTTTTGCCAACTTGCCAATGTGAGTCTTTGGGAGACTCCATGAACCTCGAAATCAAGCTTACAACAAACATAATATCTGGTCTCGTAGCTTTGAGATACATAAGACTTCCTACAAGTCTCTTAAACAGTGTTGGATCTATATTGGGACCGTCATCTTCTTTGCTCAACTTTGTACCTATCGCCACTGGTGTAGGTGTCATTTCGCAATTATGCATTCTAAATCGCTTAACAACATCATTAGCATATTTATTTTGAGAGATAAATATACCTTTTTTTTTATTGTTCTACTTCTAAGCCAAGAAAGAACTTCATCAATCCAAGGTCTCTCATCTCGAACTCTTTCTTCATAGCTTCCTTGAACTCATCTAGTGACAGGTCACCTGTAAAAATCATATCATCAACATATAAACAAACTATCAAAATCTATCCTTGTTGATTTACCTTTGTGTAAAGTGTTGGTTCGCTGTTGCTTATGCTAAAACCATTTTTTATCAGATAAGAATCAATCCTACTGTACCAAGCTCTTGGAGCTTGCTTGAGCCCATATAGAGCTTTCTTCAACTTGTAAACTTTCTCTTCATGTTCTTTTATTTCATACCCATGTGGTTGCTCCACATAAATTTCTTCTTCAAGAATGCCGACTTGACATCCATCTGATACACTTTCCATTTTTTCTGGGCTACAATTGCTAGAACTGCTCTTACTATGGCCAATCTTTCCACCGGTGCAAAAGTTTCTCCAAAATCAATTCCTGGTTGTTACGAGAAACCTTTTGCTACTAACCTTTCCTTGTACCTATCAATCTCACCTTTTTCAATGAGTTTGGTCTTATAGACCCACTTCACACCAATGGGTTTCTTATTCTTTGGCAGGTCAACTAGATCCCATGTATCATTTCTCTCAATCGAATCTATCTCTTCGTCCATGGATTTTACCCAATGCTCTTGTTTTACAGCCTCTTCATAAAACACAGGTTAAACACAACTGGTATTTGTATCCAATTCATCATAAATATCTTCCAATCTTCTAGTCTTTATATTACTGTGACTAGATTCATTACCTGATTACGGACTTGATGCTTCACCTCAAACTGAGTTTCCAGGTGTTCTTTCTAGAGTATTTGCTACTCGTGAAGATGCTACTGGACCCTGTTGTCCAATCAACTCCTCTTCTTCTCCATCTTCTGGTTAGGGTATTGCAGTTCCCACACCCTTGTCTATGGTTCCATTCCATGACTCTTCCTCCTTGAACAAAACATCTCTGCTGAGGATAATATTTTTGGTAATAGGGTTATACAGAACTCAAAATCGCTTTTATTGATCATAGGCCACTTCGAGGGGGAAACCTTCTTTGAGCAAGCTCAATACAAATAACTTCACGGTACCTTTATTGGTCTCAACACAAACTTATATACTAATTCTAGGCTCTAATACCATGGGTCAATACCATGTGTCAATACAAACCATGGGCCAATACAAACTATGGATCAACAATTACTACGGGGTGACTCACAAAGCATATCCATCCAACAACAATAAGACAAACTATGGATCAACAAATACTACGGGACAACTTATAAAGCATATGCGTCCAACAACAATATACTAACAAAGTAAATAGAAGGGTTGACATGGGTTCCTAACATCCCCTCTCCCTTAGAGAAAGCTTTGTCCTCAAAGCTTTAGATGTGGAAATTGATGTAGAATATGAAGGGGTGGTTCCCCTGTAGTTGTTCGGGTACACAGGGTACTACCAAAGGACTGAACACCAAGAGCAACCACTTCACACAAACAGATCACAGATCAACACACCGATGTTTTGACGTGGTTTAAACCCTCTTGAGGGAAACACTCCACGGCCCCGACCAAATAGCTTCTACGGGATAATTTATTATGCAAAGAAAGAAAGTTACAAATGAGCTTCTCATAATCGATCAACTAAACAATGACCCTCCATGCTCTTTAAATAGAGATCATGGACCAATCGGGTGTTAAGCCACGGATCAAGGTTAGGTTTGATCTAAGAGAATTTGAGCCGTCGGATCACTCTATGTCGGAAACATATCGTGACCGTCGGATTAAGTATTTACAAATGCATACTAATGCATACTAAAGAAACACACTATCCCTAACGGATATATTACACAAGTTGATCTTAACTAACTCCTAAGTGTCTAAATATCCTAACATCCCCCCTTAAGAACAACTTGGGATAGGATTGAAGGATTTACAAAAGTGACACTATTAGGAGAAGGAAGGAGGCATTAGAGCCTATCCCCCCTTAATGACAAGTTCCTGAACTCCTAACATAGATCGAAGTTTAGAAAACTTCGCTTCTGTAAGAGACTTGGTGAAGATGTCTGCAACTTGATCATCTGTAGGGAAAAAGAGCACTTCAAGAACCTAATCATGAACAAGATTTCTGATGAAGTGCATATGTAGCTCAATGTGTTTGCTGCATTGATGTAGAACTGGATCTTTGGCAAGCTTGATGGCACTTTGATTGTCGCACCAAAGTGGAGTAGGCTGCTGCTGCTCGAATCCAAACTCTGAAAGGATCTGTCGAAGCCATAAAGCTTCCTGACTGGCATTAACTGCTGCTCGATATTCTGCCTCTGCTGAAGAAAGAGAAAGAGCTTGTTGTTTCTTACAAGCCCAAGTAATAGGTCCAGATCCCAGACTGAAAACATAACCTGCAGTAGACTTTCAATCATCAGAATCGTCGGCCCAATCTGAATCAGTGAAACCAACCAACAAAGGTTTCCCCCCTGTACTGTAATGAATCCCAAACTGAACTGTACCTCGAATATATCGAAGTATTCTTTTAGCTGCTTTCCAGTTACTTTCATGAGGTGTCTGCATATAACAGGCAACTCGACCAACGGCAAAGGAAAGGTCATGACGGGAATGAGTCAAGTATAAAAGACTACCAACAAGCTGACGATACAAGGTGGCATCTACTTCAGATGAAGTACAAGTGGCAGAAAGTTTGACTCCAGACTGGAAGGGAGAAGGGGCTGGTGTACAATCTTCCATGTGAAAGTGTCGAAGAAGGTCACAAGCATACTTAGACTGAGAAAGAAAGATTCCTTCTTTGGTTTGCATGACTTGGAGACCAAGAAAATAATGCAAATGTCCTAAGTCTGACATTTCAAAATTTTGTTTAAGACTGGATTTCACATGGGTTATAAGCTTAAGGTCACTACCAGTAAGAATAAGGTCATCAACATATAGAACAAGTATGATGATATGGTTTCCTACTTTCTTGGTGTAGACGTTGGGGTCAGAATGGCATCTAGAAAAACCAGTGTCAAGGAGAAAGTTATCCATTTTGGCATACCAAGCTCTAGGAGCTTGCTTAAGGCCATATAAGGATTTCTTAAGGCGGCAGACAAGGCTAGAGTTATTCTGAACATAGCCAGGAGGTTGTTCCATGTAAATTTCCTCCTGTAAATCACCATGTAAGAAGGCAGACTTGACATCCATTTGATGGACTTCCCAGTTGTGTAAGGCTGCAAGGGAAAGAACAAGGCGGATGGAGTTCATTTTTGCGACAGGAGCAAAGGTTTCATTGTAGTTAATCCCTTCAACTTGGGAAAAACCTTTGGCAACTAACCTTGCCTTAAGTCTTTCAACACTTCCATCTGATGCATACTTAGTTCTGTAGACCCATTTACATTTGACAAGTTTTCTTCCTTTTGGAAGAAGTACAAGATCCCAAGTATCGTTCGCCATTAAGGAATGATATTCTTCATCCATGGCTGCATCCCAATCTGGATTCCCTGAAGCTTCTGCAAAAGTTTCTGGATCATGATTCTCGGAAACTTGAGTCAAAAGAGAAGAGGCTCGCTGAAATTGAGAACGTGTTCGACGTTGATCTCTAGGATCACCGGCAAGATCACCAGCTGCTTCACATGTTGAATGGACCCATCGAGGAAGAACTTGTGCTGGTGCAACTGGAGGAACATGAGCAGGTGGAGGTGGATTTTCATCCTCACTATCATCATCAGAAACTGGAGTTGGAAACCTGTCAAGGAAGTTGGAAGAAGAAGAAGAAGAAGGCACAAACGTCGAATCAGGCTCGCAGGCCACAAATGGCACAATCGCCGAGTTAGGCTCGCAGGCCAAGAGATTTTCATCAAATTTAAAATCTCTTCTAATGATTATAGCATGAGAATGTGGTTGAAGAAGTCTATAACCTTTTACATCTTCAGAATATCCAACAAATATGCACTTTTCACTTTTAGGCTGCAATGCTTTCCGTTTTTCATCCGGATGTTAGCCCATGCTTCACTACCAAACACACGAAAGTGACTTACATCAGTTTTAATTTTACTCCATGCTTCTTCCGGTGTTATACCTTGTAATGCTTTTGTGGGGGTGCGATTAACTATGTAATTTGCACAATTTATGGCTTCAGCCCAAAATTGAAGACTTAGTCCCTTAGATTGGATCATACAATTAGCCATTTCTTTTAAAGTGCGGTTCTTCCGCTCAGCTACACCATTTTGTTGTGGTGTATATGGAACAGTGTGCTGTTGTTGGATGCCTTGTTCAGTGTAGAAAGTAGTGAACTGTTTGTTAACATATTCTCCTCCATTGTCAGCTCTTAACTTAATAATTTGATGACCAGATTGTTTTTCAACAAGGGCCTTGTAGGCCAAGAACATGTTAAATAATTCGCTCTTAAGTTTTAGGAAATAAACCCAAGTGCGTCTGGTGTAATCATCAATGAAATTTAAGAAATATTTGAAACCATAAAAGGAAGCAGATGGAAGAGGACCACACAAGTCACTATGCACAAGCTCCAAGGGAACCGAGGCGTGCCAAGAGGCACGTTTGTCAAAACTGTCCCGATGATGTTTTTCGAGTACACAACCGGAGCAAACACCATCTCTGCAAGATACCATCAGAAGACCGGTCACCATATTTTCTTTACATAGTTGTTGCAATGAGCGATAATTTAAGTGACCAAATTGCTCATGCCAAAGTTTGCTCAAGTTATCACTATGAGCAACAAAAACTGAAGGGAAAGGTGATGACCCAAAGTTGTTAAACTTGTACAACCTGGTAATATCATCAACAATTCCGGTAGCTAGGACCTGTTGAGGATCTTTAAAATCCTTGATTACAACTTGGTGAGGTGTAAAGGTCACAGTTTTACCTTCATCAGAATGAGTGATCTGATAGACTGATAACAAATTGCAGGAAATTCTTGGAACACATAGTACATCACTAAAATTACCATTATCTACTGGAACTGTTCCAGCTCCTACAACACTTAGAGATCTATCATCACCAACAAATATTTGTTTGGTGTTACATTCATGCATAGTAGAAAAGATGGCTTGATCCTTAGCCATATGATAAGATGCTCCAAAATCAATGAGCCATTCATTTGAAGTAGAAGAAGAAGATGCATTATAAGAATAACCAGAAGCACAAAGTGCATGTCCATGAGAGGTAGATTCTGAAGGCAAATCTAGGCTGATGTGGTGCTTCTTCATTGCTGCTTCCAAGGATGCCATCTTCTTGAAACACTTTGATTCATCATGATTATCTTTCCCGCAATAGTTGCAATGACGCTCAGTCTTCTTACCTTTTGGCTTGGATCCTTTGTCATTTTTTAAAGAAGGAGCTGACTGAGAGGGTTTTGGACCCTTGTTTGACTTATTATTGCGAAAATTTTGTTTCTTGGGAGGCTTGGACTTTTCTTTCTGTTGGGACAATAAGGCTTTCCCAGATGTATCTGCATTGTTGATTATTCCAAGATGAATGAGTTTATCTTGTTCTCTAATCAAGGAATCACAAAAGGATTCAAGACTAGGCTCTTGATAGCTAGCTGCATTCAAGGATGCTTTCATGGAGTAAAATGTAGATACAAAAACAGAATATGCAGGTCCAAGTTTGGAAAGAATATGATAAATGCATTGTTTGTCTTCCCTCTCAATCTTACATTCTACACATAAGAGTTTAAGAGTTTTGTACTTAGATAAATAATCTTGAATGCATGAAAAGTCACTTGGATTTAAAGAAATCAACTCATTTTCGAGTTGGTGACCTCGAATTTCATTGTGTTTACCAAACACAGTTTTCAACTTGTCCCAAGCAGTATTAGGTTCATCAATTCCATATATGTGGAATCGCAAATCAGTAGAGATTAACATCCCAATCAATCCACGAGCTTCATCACATCTATTTGCCCATTTTATTTTATTATCATCATCAGTGGGTTCTTTTTCTTTTCCTGTGGTAATTCTGAAAAGTCCCCTATTTCGTAGAACATCCTCCATACGAGATTTCCATGAGAAATAGTTGGAACTGTTAAGTAGAATATCACAATGGGCTGCCATATTTGTAAATTAATGGCTGTAAAAGCAGAAACCAATAGTCTGGATGTGAAGAGCTCGAAAAAATAGGCGGTTTCAAAAAAAATGGCACTGAAAACTGACTCTGTATGATGAAGTTATGCTTGAACAAAGAAACTATTGAAGATGTCCCCAATAGTGACGTGGCAGCTAGAGAATGTCCAACAAAAAAAAGAACCCCCCTCTTCCCAAGATGAACCTTTTGACAATCACTTTACAAGAAAGTTGCTTTAAGTGAACCACTTTTGTAAAATAAGTGATTTCACTTTTACAATGATATTACTTTTAAATAGTGCAACAATAAAAAAAGAAAATAGAAATTGCATGCACTTTTCCTTTTAAAAGTAACTTCCTAAGACTTGAAATCAAAACCTATTAAGGAATAAAGCAACTTTGAACCAAGTGAGCTAGATTTAAAGGTATGTAAAATATGGGAATGAGGAAGGGTTTTTTTTTTTTTTTTTTTTTTTTTAACTCTTCTTGCTCGGTTTGCGTGCTTGCCCTTTTTCCTGCAAAACAGACCACAAAACGAAACAAAAAAAACTTTTCCACACTTGTGGAGTTAGATCTTGTTAGCTTGCCTGGAAATTCTACGTTTTCTCTCTGTTTCTGATTTGCCGAGATCGCGCAAGGTGCACGGCAAAGATCATACGCAGCCGAGAAAAACCCTTTCCCTTTCTGTTTCTGATTTGCCGAGATCGCTCAAGGTGCACGGCAAAGAGAATACGCAGACGGGAAAGCAACAATCCGAACCCAAAAAAAATCTAACAATAAAAAAAAATGAAATATAAGATTTTTTCTTATTAAAAAATGAAATAAAAAAAAATGCGTCAATGTAACATTATACCTTCAGATTTGATGAAATACGCGTTTCTGGAGCAACCGGGAACCGTTTTCGATCAAACGAAAACTATTTTCCAATGGAAACGACGCTCCAGATGCAATGGAACACCTCCCATAGCCCAGAAATGCACAGAAATACCAGAACTAGAAACCCTTTCGAGTTTCGGCAACAACAGTTCAAGATCTAGATCATAACCAGAAGCGGCACTTCATAAAAACTCTGATACCATGTTCGGGTACATAGGGTACTACCAAAAGACCGAACACCAAGAGCAACCACTTCACACAAACAGATCACAGATCAACACACCGATGTTTTGACGTGGTTTAAACCCTCTTGAGGGAAACACTCCACAGCCCCGGCCAAATAGCTTCTACGGGACAATTTATTATGCAAAGAAAGAAATTTACAAATGAGCTTCTCATAATCGATCAACTAAACAATGACCCTCCATGCTCTTTAAATAGAGATCATGGACCAATCGGGTGTTAAGCCACGGATCAAGGTTAGGTTTGATCTAAGAGAAGTTGAGCCGTCGGATCACTCTATGTCGGAAACATATCGTGACCGTCGGATTAAGTATTTACAAATGCATACTAAAGAAACACACTATCCCTAACGGATATATTACACAAGTTGATCTTAACTAACTCCTAAGTGTCTAAATATCCTAACAGTAGCATCCTCGAGTTTCATTCCGAGCCACTGACGCCTTGTGAGTTTCAGGGAGGGTTGCTTGGAAGGCTGTAGATGAAGAAGAACCATATCAGCTGTGTGAAAAGTGCACTCAGAACGGTGTTGATCGGCTTGTTGTTTCAGTCAAATTCTTGCCATGCGAAGATTGTCATGCAGAATGAGAAGAATCTGATCACAGTTTCAAAGAACCGAGTCAATTGCCTGAACTACGGAGCTGCTGAGGGTGTATGGAAGAAGAATTGGTGGTGCATGTCCATAGACTGCTTCATATGGTGTCCTTTTAGATGTGGTTTTGTACCACTGGAGTGCTTCTAGAAAATCCATAGAAATAGTTGTCCAAATCTGTGTAGGGATGGACAAGGGTTCGAGCAGTCTTGAAAGGAGTGTTGTTTCACCCTTGTTGACCTGGAAAGTATCACAGTCAGCCACCATCTGTTGAATTTTCATTTTCAGTCCTTGCCAAAAGAAGTTACATTGTTCTCAGTCATACATTTTGGGGAACCCAGAGTGCCCTACTGATAAAGAAGCATGGAGTTCATAGAAGAGATAGCCCTATTGAACATATTGCAACCAATTTGGAACAAGCAGAGAAATAGTTGTAAGAGAAACTAGGTCATCAAATGTGCGAGAAGGAGCATCTGCCACCATATTGTCCTTACCCTTCTTGTAAGTGATCGCATAAGAAGAACCCATGAGTTGGATAACCCATTTCAGGTGTGTTGGGGAGGAGACCCATTGTTCCAGGAAATTTTCTAGACTCTGGAGATCAGTCTTGATGCAAAAATAATTCCCTAATAGGTATGGTTGCCAGTTCTATATTGCATGCAAAATAGCCATCATTTCCTGTTGAGATGTAGATGCGAAAAAATTCTTATCAGAAAGGTCTCTTGAAGGCGACAAGCCCACTCGTTCAGCAAGGACACCTGTATATCTATGCAAGGAAGTAGGGGAGACCGTTGATGGGTGCATCTGAATGGAATGGAGTTGAGCGATGACACCAAGTGAATTCTTCTTAAGGATCTTTTCCATGCGATGTGAAGTGATGATGCAGAGAGACCCTTGTTGTAAGCCCTTGAATTTTTTTTGTTTCCCATTGACTGAAAACTGCATCCAAAGTTCAGTGAAATCCCATAATATGGGGCCAAGTGTGCGTAACCCTTGAACGCCAAGGGGATTGACTCTGCCACTAATGTTGTCTGACAGCTTGCGTATTGGGGCAATACCCCTCACTCCATAGCTCAGGTAAAACTGATAACTGCTTTGCCACAAACGACAAATATTGGTTTACCTCACGGGTGGGAACTAGTCAATCGGGTAGGGGTCGTTTTGCTCTTCGCTGGCAAGTCCTCTCAATGGGCCAACTACTTTGGGGTTCCTGTGGTACTCCTCACAATGAGTTTTAGGGTTTATGCCCAAGTACTTCCCACAGTTAAGCGGATAGGGATTAGTCCCAGATCTGAAGCTGCAACAGATGCGAAAAAACATTTTGGCAGAAATTTCACCCAGCGAGCCCATGAAAGTGCTCTAGTACCAGATGTGAAGGACCTGCAACAATTAATTAATGAAAATACACGAGATAGCATAAATAACAGAACTCATAATTGCTTTTATTGATCGCAGGCCACTTCGAGGGGGAAACCTCCTTTGAGCAAGCTCAATAAAAATAACTTCACGGTACCTTCATTGGTCTCAACACAAACTTATATACTAATTCTAGGCCCCAATACCATGGGGAAATACCATGTGTCAATACAAACCATGGGCCAATAAAAACTATGGATCAACAATTACTACGGGATGACTTACAAAGCATATGCGTCCAACAACAATAAGACAAACTATGGATCAACAAATACTATGCAACGACTTACAAAGCATATGCATCCAACAACAATATACTAACAAAGTAAATAGAAGGGTTGACATGGGTTCCTAACACCAGGGGGTTCAGGGGAAGCGCCCATGTAGCGAAAATTTCGGAAAAAAATCCTTGTAAAATGTTGTAATTTCATAGTCATGACTTGGACAATAATGGGTGATTTACAGGCCCATGGTATTGGGTGTTACATAGTATTTTCCCGTGGTAATCCCTGTTTAAAAGGAAGGCATTGTAATATGGTTGTGTATTGTAGCACTGTAAATATCTCTATGATTATGTAAGAGAGATTGTGAGAGAGTGGAGAGGAAACAACAACGAATGTGTTGTAGGTTGTATCCCTTCATTTTGTTGGATGGTATAATAAAAGGATTGGAAATTTCTCCGTGGGCATAGCCAAGATTGGGTGAACCACATATATTGTTGTCTCTCTTCTATTGTGTTTATGTGATTTATATTTGCATCTTATTTATTGTTATTGCTCTGCGATCTTGTTTTTCTAACAGGACTGGTGGGATAAATAGAGACATAAGTTAGGAAATGAAAGGGCATAACTCTATAAACAAAAACTAATGAATGGGGTGGCATGACATTGTATAAGAACATATTCTCCTTAAAATATATTTTTCTCAGCTTTCTAGGCACATGAAGAACTAAAAATTATTTTTTGTCTTGAATCATGATGTGTATATCCATGTACTCCTACAATAATTGTATGCTCATGTTTCAGTTCAAAAAAATACCATCTTAAGTATAATAAAATAATAGAAGAGGAAAGATTCTAGTTAAAATGGTCCTAACCTAATATGACCACCATTGTAAGGACAAGTCTAGTGTTCCATCCTTGAAACCACTCAAGGTTATTGGACCTAGGAATCCTACATTTACCATATCAAAATGGGTCCCAATATTCTTTAACCACAAACGAAGAAACCTTTTAGAGTAACTTCAAAGAAGTGTAATAGTAAGAAGTAATTATACACAGTCAATCTGTGGATTTCCCTATTAAACAACCAACCTAAATCTAACTATCAAATTGTTCAACTTTAATTATACACATAGGATTTTCTCACTTGTTTGATATCTCCCCAACAAAAAATTGAAGCCATGGAACATAAGCAATAGCTTAAAAGGTTTTGAAGCCAAATTGCAGACCAACAATCATACTCAAGAGAGAAATCTTGTTTGTTCCAATATTTAGCTTAACACCAGATGAAAACATTACTTTTGGGTTCTCTTTGCTTCCATATTGACCCACTACAAGCATCCAAGGAAACTTTAAATCCAATTTGTAGAACCCTAGAATAAGCATAGCTCTAAATTCTCTATACTCGTGTTTAATCTAGAAAAAAAAATCATTGTCATAAACAAGAATTTCCAGTTATTTATTGATATGAACCTCAACACAACCACTAGTAGACCACCATTCTTTATAAAGGGTTCATATTCATCAACTTCCACACTAATCAAGAAATGATTTAATTAGGTCTAGGAATACATGAAACCATGAATACATGCCTATGAATTCAAACTTTGCATTTGAGTCAATAAAGATGTTGCAAAATCTGTCATGGATTATTTGGCTACAACAGAGGAACCCTAAACTATATTTAAAAGTATAAAATAAAAACAAATATAACTGTCATTTGTAATGTTGTAATTGTGACGAGAGATAACAAGGGGATATTAAAAGACAATAGGACAAATAATATTTACGAAAACATGGACACATTAATTAATATTCAGAGAAAAGGTTTCTAAACGTCAAAGAAACCTTGGGATCACTACTTCTGATTAATGAGGCAAAATTTCACTTAAAGATATGAAAATTTAGTCATCAAGCAACTAATCTTAAGCATTGGTGCATTTCTTATTAGCATGATGTTAATATGCAAGAGATGAATGCCATGAAAATGTGAATGCTACCATATATGAATGTTAGAGACAAGAAACACATGTCAATGCTTCCATATAGGAACATTAGAGACAAGTAATACAACCTATGCAACCATAAGAATAGAAATATCAATGCAACAAGAACAAGGTGCTCATGATAAATATTCAAAGATTATAAGATTGCTCAAAGCCATATAAATATTGAGTAAAAGATGATCAAAATAAAAATGACATGATATAGATAAATCAAAATGTTTAATATGATCAACATAAAATAAATTATGATGAACTCATGATATCACTTGTAAAAAATTGTGAAATGACAAGTCACTAATGGTCTTAATCATGGGTTCATTTCTTGTTAACACTATGTAAATATGCAAGAGATGAAATGCTTTGGAAATGTCAATGCTTACATATATGAATGTTAGAGACAAACAACACATGTCAATGCTTCGATACATGAATGTTGGAGACAAATAACATAGGAACTAGATAAAATCTCTGCAATACATGAGAAATAAACAATATCCCAATCAAATAACTTATGACAAGCCAAAAAATATGATATCATGTAGATTCAAGAAAAAAAAATTACTCAAGAAATTAATTAGCAAGAGCATATAATGATCATAAAGATATTGCTTATAAGAAAACACTGAAATTGATTTTACACAAAGGCCAACAATAACATATAAATAAAGCAAATAATGAACACAAGATAACACAAATAAAAAGCTTCATTATCATGATTAGAAGAGTTAGACCAAAATAATATCACTTAGAAATGAAAAAATATAGCTATTAAAAAACTAAGTCCTAAGAATAGGTTCATTTATTGATGTCACCATTACCATACTAGAGATCCATGCTCTTGAAAATGTCAAAACATCTTCCACATAAGGTTAGAGACATAAACACAAATAAGACAACCTCTATAAATATGATGAATCATAACAAAAATCCTAAGGAAAAGAGATCAAGAAGCTTATGATGGAAATTCCAAGATAAGAGATGAAACTTTTCCAAAACAAAAAATAGAAACTTTACCTACAACCCTTAGAAAGGTGCCAAATAAAGTCACTCGCGGGTCTACCAAAGTAAACTTGTGTGTGCTCGCGGGTTATGCACAGAGAAGCCGCGGGTTCACGATACTGTAAAGGAGAAGGGTGCTTTTCTGATCGAAAATTCGTCGGTCTCTGTACAATAAGGTCGTGGTTATGACGAAGCACTTGCGGGTCCCTGTATAGTGAAGTTGCATATACTGAAGTAAGCGTGAGTATTCCATCGCACATGCGGGTCTGTACGCTGAAAGTCACAGTTACCCGTGTTGTCTACGAAGCAAAAGTCGCGAACGTCAAGTTTTAGGCCGAAAACAATGTAGAATCTACTGAACACAAAAACCTACACAAAGTCTACTAGACTTGGATGAAAAATTCCGTTTTGACAACCAGAAGATAGATCTTGAGGAGAATCCAAGAAACATATAGAGCTACAAAAATAACATCAAGAAACCCTTGAAAAATTTCTTTAAAAATATACACAACAAGGTTAGGGTTAGAAATAAAAACTGTAGAAACATTCCCAGATCTAAAGAGAACCCTAGTGGCAACCATATCGAAAGCAAATCTACAAGAAATAAACAATTCCCAAATGATAAAATATTGTTTGAAATCAATAGAAGGTGCTATATCATAGCAACCATCTCTGATACCATGTCAGAGATTAATATCTAGCTAAACTAGCTTACCTATCTAAGCAACAATAACATACCAACATGGACATAAAGATATCAAGAAAAATAGAATACCAAATATACGTGGTTCACCCGATTGGGATAGATCCAGGGGAAGGGTTGCATCTTCCATTAATATGAAAAAGATCTCAAATATTACATGGCATCCTTACATATGCATCACATCAAGCTCCATCATACAATGTGTGTACAAATGACATACATAACATGTGATGTGTGATGAATTACGATCAATACATATCCAAAAGGGTATCCTTCACCTCTCTTACATACTAAGAGGTTTGGATTAAAATACATCCAGTAACACATGTGGGATAAATGAATTTCCTCCTCTTTATATAGAGAATGGTTGCAAAGGATATAATTACAATGATGCATGTGTGATAACTCTATTTTATAACATTAGAGTTATGTTATGCCTTTAAATGATATTTTACCAATATATTACATAAGTCATCATTACATATTCTAACAGCTTTGTCCTTAAGGTCACCTCCATCTAAGAGCATATCCCTACGAGTCGTTCCCCATATATGGAGTATTTTTTCCCTTATTACGGTCCTCCTCCATACACAAGTGGGACCCTAGGCACCTATATGTTTAGATAGAAAGGAAAAAAATTATTAAAATGGAACGGTCTATATGAATCTAACTCTTAAAAACATTCAAAATTTTATATTTTTTGATGTATCTTGTATTGCTATATTATATTGAAACCTTTTTTTTTCCCAAGAAAAAATTCATAAGGAAACCCAATGGATGCTTCTCCACATTCATGGATGGCATTCCTAGTAAACTCATTGGCATATAGTAGTGTTCCACATATATGGGGATTTGTATTGGGCACATGCTGACACAAAACTAGCCAAATGCCCAACAACATTGGCAATGACTAGTTGAGAGATCCCCTTGGAGTTTTTTAAAAATGATTGTCAAAAATGAAGAAACCATTAATAATATGAAGATTTTTTTGTAAGATATACATGAACCTTCTATTAAAAATAAAAATAAAATAAACTACAAAATGGATGGCCTTCCTTGAGGGAAACCAGGCTATCATAATGTAGACCATCATTTAGATCTCCTAAGCCATTGTCTTAAGGTTTAAAAAGAGAAAAACTCATCGTGCCCATTACAGGGAAACCAGACATGACAACACTAATACCACATGAATATAGACTTCATCAAAACAGAGTAAAGGAAAGTCGTGGCATTCCTAGTAATGGGAAACCATGTTAAAACATAAACTGGCGATACTAGAAAAGCGATTGAAATTCATTAAAAAAAATCAAAAATTGTGTTCAGAAGAAACTACCCTTGAGAATTCTTCTTATTGACCTCTAAGGAAGTGGTGTTGTTCATATCCCTCCGGTCCTCCTCCACAACAGTAACAAGTCTAAATGGTGCATTAAATGCCTCCGTGAGCTCATCCAATTGACGGTGCAACTTTTCTAGATCGTCACGAACTTGGCTGATAGTTTGAATGGCATCTACATGCAGTATCTCCTTTTCCATCAACACTTACGCATGAATCATTTTAAATAGATTGTAAGGGCTGAGATCGTCATGCCCCATGCCTTTTCTTTGAGAGCCATGCCCCATGCCTATTTGACGTGAATTGGGATATTGTTGCAGAAATACTAGCCTGATGCTTCACCATAATAATCTTGTCAGCACCCCCTTCCTCGACCACAATAGCTTCGACCCCTATATCTTGGGGCCATTGCAAGAAAAGTCCAAACATGCTCGTGATTAACCAATAGATTCACACCTCTATTTTGTGTCAAAAGGCCAACACACCAGATATATCCTACAACAGTATTACCAAAATAATTTTTTGCACTGGGACTAACAATCCCTCCATGTTGCTAGAGGGGCAATTTAAGCCCTGATTCAAGGATGAAGATGCTTGTCATCATTCCCCCCTCGTTTGCAATAAAGCCACACTAAGCCTATCATCTTTTCCTCATGTTATAAATTCCCCTTCGATTGTGCACTAGAGCATTTTCTTGAAGATCATGGTTGCCATTCCTGCATGCACCCAAGGCTGCTGAAGAGATATGACACCATGTTCGTATGCATCACCCTTCCTCCATTGCACTAGAATTAAGTACCATTTTTTACTCCCAATTTCTACACGCAGGGTCTCGGCTTGATCTCCCCTAATTCCATGCTTGAGCAGTCACATTCATCCTTGTTAAGTTTTAATCAAATTTACAACAAAAGCATAAGCAGGATCACTGAAAGAAACACAATCACAAGATAGACACAAATTTATCCTGGGAAACCCTCATGGGGTAGAAAACCCAACAAAACCTCCTCAATATAGATGATCAAAAGTGAAAATACAAAATCCCCAAAGCAATAGCTCCTTCTCGTTCGCAGATATCTCTCTCTCTCTCCTATGCGCAATCCACAAGTGAGTGTGTGTCCAAATGAGGAGCACAACACTTCTATTTATACTTTTTCTTTCACTTGACATTTTTCCTAACTAGGTTGGCACCTGACTAAATGACCTAAAAATGACTGGGCTCAAAGTCCACTTAAGGGCGTAGGCCTCCCTCTGATTGCTATCCGATTCTGTCCCTCAAACAAGGAGTTCGATGTCTGTCACATATACGCATTGAACAAGGAAAAAGAACTTGTGTATTTGTTTGGCTTTGTCTCGAGACTTGGTAAGTGGGCTATAACGTAGAAGCGATTTGAATGGATTCATGTAGCACCAATTTGTTTTTTGATTAAATATTAAACCTTAAGAGTATCCATGCACCTTGTGTAGGGGATCACTGCTTGGGATTGCTCTTGACCATAATACGTGGTGCAAATATATGATTGCGACCTCATGTAAGGCTCCTATGGTAGTGTGACTTGGCTATTGAACCAGGATTAAGATTTGGTGCTTGGCTTCACCTAGTTTTGACATGCAATTTGGTTCTTGGGCTCTGTACTAGGTGCTTTTCAACTTATTGTATAGGATTTAGTTGTTTGTAAGAAACCAATATTTTGCAATAGCACAACAATAATACATGGGATCATTCCTAGGCTTTGTGTTTAGTCACCTAGATCAAGAAGATAAATTTTCCCACGTTAACCAGGCAATGTTAATGCTACAAAACCTATAAACTATAGAAGTCGTAATCTTCTTTATTATCTGTTGTAGCAAAAGGATCTGAAGCCACAACCGATGTACTAGTTGACATGTCTGCAAAACTCATTTCAAAACCAAAACTTTGAGACTACTGCAGTGTCTTTGCAAATGCTTGATATTTTCGAATATCAGCATCACTAACACTTCTTCGAGCATATTTCATGGACTCCTCAAAGTGGGTTGCTTTTATTTTAGCTACCTCATGTTTGTCCTCTTCCACACTGAGGGTTTCACCATTTTTACTATAAATTCGCCCTTAAGGTCACATTTCATATGCTGCTGGATTGACCGCTCCAACCAAGCTCAAGCTAAAAACCATGCTTTCGTTCAACTTGAGAGGGATTTCCTGTCCGAGAATATGAAATTGGAATTGAGAGAAATCCTTCAATAGAATGGATTTTGGGTTTAGGCCCTGGCCTTGGTTTGATTCGAGTTCCAGGGATTGGCCTTATATATACAAAACTTATGAATGGTCTACTTCACATATAATTATCACAAGGATTACCTTGGTTAAAGAGCCATAGCAAGTGGTTTACTTGTAGCGAAGGAAAGCTTCCAACATGCAGCTTCCCCCTGTAGTGAAGGAAAGCTTCCAACAAGCAGCTTGCAGCTATAGTGAAGGAGAGCTTCTAACAAGCAGCTTGCGCCTAAACTTGGATTACCTTGGTCATGAGCCCCAAACCACCTTGACGCATTTCCTAATAATTTAGTGGCACTCTTGGTATGAATGTTCCATAGCAGCACTCACTTTGCGACACTAAATTAATAGTTTGGGCACTGTAAATTGTTATTTTCTTATTGGGGGTGGCTTAAGTTACAGCACCCTTAATACACAAAGATAAAAACCACATTGAATATGGTCATCCATTTTCACTAAGAAAAAATACAAACGGTTCCAGCAAGCAGTGAGGAACATGCGTGGCCATGGCCATATTTGCACACAGTAGATAAAAATAAATATATACCAAAACTAAGCGACATTGCGGGAGGCCGCCTGGAGCAAGGATCCAATAGGTGCGCCAAACCCTAATTTTGCTGAGTCAAAAGATTCCAATGTTTCCATACTTTGAATCTCTCACACCAGGTCAAGGGACCAAGGGGAAAGCCTCGTGTGAACCCATTTTCCACCTAGTAGGAGACAGGAGGTCGAGCCACCCATTGAACCCATGCCCGAGTAGCCACCAGTTTACACATTGTGTGATGCGAACTGCAATGGAAATTGTGTGCGGCCGGGAGAGTGTCTGCGCCCAGTGGGCCGACCCTCAGATGTTCATAAGACAAAAAATGAATAATAGTGGTGTAACCGGAAACCCTAACTAGTTAAGCTAGATTCAATCAAATTGAAAAAAAATGTATAGAACCTATACCTAGCCGCATATTTTAGCACTTGCATTTAATGGATCAAATATAAAGGAAATCCATCGATCAAACCCTAGGATAAAGTGGCATAGAAACCTAGTTGCACAGCTGAGGTCATGGTTTACTTGCTCTTATATTGTCTTTCTTATTTTATACTATTATCCATGAACCAGTAAAAAATGGTGAAGGGAGACACCAATTTGGTGTATGAGGGACCCCTTGCGCGATTTACTGCTAAAGTCTACATAGGTGTACATACCCTACGATTTATTAAGAACTTAATATATAATAAAGTTTTACAATTTCATAAATTTTAACAATGGACATCTCATATAATTATTAACTTAGACTATCTATTCGTATTTTTTATCCCATGACTAAATTAGTCATATATTTTATCCCATGACTAAATTAATCATTTATTTTAGTCATTTTTAGTTGTGATCACTTAAAATTGCTCAATTTAGTCATGTTTCATTTAAAAACACTGTGGTGACCAACTTTTTTGGTGATTTAGTAATTTGTTTCACTTGGTGACCAATGTTTTTGGTCGCTTGGTCATTTATCATCCATTTTTCTACTAGTGGAGAGGGATCCCCCTTTTGGTGGATATCCCATGCAGTAACTGACATCTAGGGCCACAACTAGGAGCTAACTCCTAAGGAGGGGCACCGCGTTTGAGGGGAGATTCCAATGTTGTCCTACAAGGGATCAGATGGGTCCAACAAAATTTGTAAAATTCAGGGACAAACTTGGTGTTTTTTCTAGATGGACCATGAAGGGAGATTGTTAGAACATAAAGGTCATCTAGACTATAGACTTAGGAATATTAATAAATTAATCTAGAATATAGACTTAGGCATATTAATAAATCCATCTAGACTATAGACTAGATGGACCATGAGGAGTGATTGTCAGAATATAAAAGTCATCTCGACTATAGACTTAGGCATATTAATAAAGTAATATAGACTATATACTATATATAAGGTCATCTAGACTATAGACTTAAGCATATTAATAAAGCCATTTTAGGGTTTGTGTAATTAGGGTTTGAGCAATTATGGTTTATGTCATCTCATTATTATAAAGAGAAGGTTGTTCTCTTCATTAAATAAAGGAAGAATAATTTCTCTCTTTGTGTTCTTGGTTTCTTTGTCTATTTTATTTTCATAACATCCGGGGATGACCGGGAACGAAATATAACCTCCATCTTTGTGATTCTGGCAAGGTGGCATTCCAACTGGCTATGACTCCTACTATGGAATGCTAACATAGTTTACAAGTCAATCTTTGTTGGTTTTCCCATCTTCACATTCAGAATACTGTGAAAATGGGTGAAAAAAACCTTCATCATATTGGTAAGACAATATTCAACTTTAAATATAAAACCTAAAGCAAAAAAAAGAACAGAAAAAAATGAACTTCAAAGAATGCTGGTAAAAAAGAAGCCCACTAGTAAAAGAAACAAACCTATAAATTATTCTATGACCAATGAAAAAATAATAATAAAAGGCTAGCAACATGCACTTTGAAACCATGCATAAATATGGAAAGTTAAAAAAATACAAAAATACATGGGATTCAAGAATGTAAAACCATTATCTGTGAGATGTAGAATAGTTGGTGGCGGGGTATGGTTAAGACACCCCCTAAATGGAAAGGTCGCCGGTTCTAATCTCGTGGATACCAAAAAATCCAACCATGTTAAGGGTTGGTGCGGTCCAGGCCGGGTGCAATCCCCGAGTGATTTTGACGGTTTAGATGCCCCTCGTTCGTGGTAACTTAGACAAAGGCAAAATTTCTAGTCAAGGAGGTTCCACCACTTTGCCAACAAAAAAATAAATGTAAAACCACTAGGTAGATAGAATTGATCTGCACTCCAAGAAAAAAACTTTGATGGCAATGAGAACAATTGTTTGACCTTCCTAAGGTTGATTGTGGACAATGATAATGTTATCACTAGAGTTTGCACCTAGATTACTTAGGTTCAAAGCCTAGAGAAATCTTAAAACTATTGAAAGGATGGCTAGATATGTGAGTTCATAAGCAAATTAATATAGCTAAGATCGGGCTAACATATTAGGTTACTAAACAATGAAAGTATAAACATAACAAACAAAGATATAAAAATTACGAGAATGAACTTATGTAAGGAATTAGCGGGTTCTATCCAGATCATTGATAAATCTACAATTCATTCATAAGAAACCAGGTATAGATAAGCATCTATCCAAGAAAAGAATTATGAATAAAACATACTATTTATCATTTCATATATTAAAACAGAACTGGCTCAGTTCTCACATAATCACTTCAAAGCATTCTTTATAAACATAGGAAATGAAATATATGCCTGTATAGTATAGTAGCAGTCTGATCTCCACAGTCTAACCCCTCACGCTGTCTATTAGGACTTCTTATATACAAAATTTACAAACTGAAACAATTTACGATCCATATTTCACGGATCTAATAACCCAAAAATAGCTAATTTGATTACATTCAACTAATTGGAATAACTTCAAAGATAAGCCTAATCGCTAATCCTAATAGTTGTATAAACAAACTATAATCCTATCCAACTAACAACTATCCAGTCCTAATTGCTTATAAAAAATGACCTGGCATCTTGAGTTTAACTTATTTATAATCAATTAGATCTTCTTGGTTGCCTCGGCTAGGATAGTTAAACCATCCAATGCCTGAGATCTCTTCTGCAATCTGGACTGCTCTACTTCCATAGCCTGCATTCGATTCTGAAGGTCTTTATTATGGTTCAACATTTCCTCCTACTGCTGTTGGATATCCCTCTTTATTTTCAAGACTTCTTTTGAAATTGTGATAAGTTCTTGGTAATTTGTACGCACCTCTTCCAAATCTTCTTGCATCCTTTTGTTTGCATTCATCAATTTCTCATTTGCATCATTAAGATGTCATCTTTGCTCTTTGAAAGACTATAATGACATTTTTAAAACTTCCATCTCTGATACCGATTCCATTATCTCAGAATGTGCCTGAGCTTCCTCAGTCTCATACGGTTTCGAACTAGAACCAATCTCAAATTCACATGTATTGTGCTTACCTTTACAGACCTTTTTGACCAACTCTGGCGTATGCATCAATTCTTATCGAATTTTTGCCAGGGTTTGATATTTTGTTTAATAAGCTTCCTCTATAGCTTGTAACTCTTCATCACTGGATGAATCTTCTATAACATCTACAACATCTCTATGAACCCTAGGATTTAAGATTGCATTCATGTTCATCCTTAGCTTGTTTCCTGCTTTAGTCCTCAGCCGGAAAATATTTTCAACATTCTTTACCAAAGGAATTTCATCTTGTTTTGTATTCAATGGAATTTATTGAATAATTATATCTTCCTCAATAACTCTAGGAGTATCTAGAGCCATGACGACTTCTTCTTTTTGCAACCCTTCAGTATGGGAAATTCCTGTCATGGACACCGTGTCACATAACCCCTGCACTTGTTTTCCTTCATCTTCAGCCGCTTCCCTTTTTTGTTCACTGCACTATTCTTTCACTCTTTCATTTTCGCCATCTTGAGTGTCGGGCTCAAAACCGGCCTATGAAATGTGTCCAAGTTCTATTAGTTTTCCCCAATTCAGGCACTATCAGCAATTTAACCATACCATGATGGAAAACTAAGTGGCTACTATGGTCAGGGTGATTTCTTACCCGCGCAATCATTTTCTCTATGCTCCTAAATAGTTAGTAAGGCAAGTTTAACCTGGATTCTCCATTTAAATGCACCAAAAATCTTAGGTGATACCTGAATACGGTTGCAAACCGTCCTTCACAAGTAATATAATGTTGAACAATATTTAAGATATCTCTCCACTCTGGCTTGACCTTGTCCAAATGAATACCCTTTTTCCAATCTAATTTCTCATAGCCAGGCAACAGAAACTTACTGAGGTCAACCTCAAACAAAAACTTCTTAAACCATTTTTCGCCTTCAGATGGTATGCCAATGGCTTCTACAATAGTAGTTTCATCTACTCTAAAGGTTAGGGTTTGCAATTTCACCATAGAATCTTTGTAGCTGTTTACAAAAGAAGTTTTCACCTGCAAGTTGTGACCTTTCATTCTTTCACACAAGGAAAACCAACCAGCGATCTTCTTCTTTTCTGTGCATCTTGGAAACTCCTCACTCCACTTGATGTTGTTTGGTTCCATCCTACAAATTCTTCCACTAGGTCTCTTAATCATTGCCATTGTGATTTGAAGCCTCTGTTAGCTTGTGTTCCTGCTACAACATTTTACACAACACAAACTATGCAGATAAAGGTCAATAGGATAGCTAAAAGTCCCTGTACATCATGGCATTATTACATTGCATTGGTTTGTAACAAGCATTCGAACCCGTGTTCATTTTATTATTAACAATGACTTTCCTTCATCCATGTGTCTTTTTCTTTTAACAAGTGGAAACAATCTGGCAGCGCCATTTCATCCTCATTGTTCCATGCGCTGCCAGTATGTGCCAAATCATAATTGAAATGAAGTACCATCGTCATAGAGCACCGAACTTTCATCATGTAGAGGTAAAGCTTTGTTTATTTATCAAATAAAACCATTCACACATTAGGCGATGAATAAATTTCAATAAAGAACCTTAAAGGATTAATGCAACTGAGCCTTATTTCTTTTAAAATAGAACAATGATAAAAAGTAACCTTTTTAAAAAGAACCTAAGCACTAAGGTAAAACCTAAGGAAAACAAGACTCTAAGCTAAACTAGGGTGAGATTTTGGAAAACAAAGTTTTCCAAGAAACATTTCTAAAGTAGAACTAAGATAGAAATCTAGAGATAACATCTAGCTCCGATTGGGGATAAAGCTCTCCTTGTGAGGCTTTAAGAACATCTTGACCATGTGCCTTAAGAAAACCTGCTAGAATCATACCTCTACTTTATTGGGATGGAGTCTTATATACAAAAACTAAAATGATATATACAATGAATATGTACAAAAAATGCCTCAGTTCAATATGTATGGAAATGTTTCAAAAACCGCCTGTTTACTGGGCCTGCAACTTCATCTCCACTCAAATTTTGTAAGACAAAAGTATTATTTCCCAAGATCTTAATTATTGTAAAAGGTCCAAGCCACAAATTATCAAATTTCCCATGCTTACCTTTTTCATCATTCCGTGCATCCCATCTGAGAACTGCACCACCAACTGAGAAAGTGTCTTTCTTGATCCTTTTTTCAAAACTCTCTTTTATCCTCTTTCTATATATTTCATCTTTCTCCACTATTGCTTCTCTTTCTAGCTACAACTTGACTATCTGAAACACTCTTCTTTTCATTTCATCAGGTTCTTCTTTTTGCAAAAGATTGATTACTGGAAAACTTAGTTGGACAGGAAATATTGCATCAATTCCATAGACAAGCTAAAAAGGTGATGTCCCAATTGAGCTTTTTTTAGTTACCCTATCTTCCCAAAGAGCATATCTTAATATGATATCCCAAGTCCTTTTATTTTGCAATAACATCTTTTTAATACTATTCACAATATTCTTATTAGTGGATTCTGCTAATCCATTCCCCTAAGGGTAATAAGGTGTGGACTATTTCAACATGATGTTATTTTTTTTACAAAAAAATACCATATTCTTGGACTTAAAGGCTAGAGCATTATTAATAACCAACTTCCTTGGACAACCAAATATGCTCAGAATATTATCTTCGAGGAAACTAATAATGACTTTATTTGTTGCTCTTCTTGTGGGAATTGCTTCCACCGACTTGGTAAAGAAATCAGTGGCAGTAAAAATCCACTTGTGCTGACCACTAGAAGCAGGATGAATTTCACCTATAAATTCTAAACCCTATTGTTGGAACGGAGCATTCACTGCAACTGGTTTTAAGGGTAGAGACTGCAACTTCTGCTTACCATATGAAACCCTAGCCTCAGCTAATCATTTGACTTCCCTATATTTTTTAAGCATTTCCGTAATAGGTTTAATTATCTCTGCAAAATTCGGAATGAACCATCTTAAGGAATTTATTTTCCCAATGAAAGATTGAATAGCTTTTTTGTTTCTAGGAATGCTGATCTTCAAGATGGATTTTAGACGTTCTCGGTCTATCTTAATTCCTTCAGCAGAGACTATATGACCTAAGATCCTACCCTCTATCATGGAAAAATGAGACTTCTATGGATTTTTCCAAATTTCCTGCATTTTAGAAAAGTCTATTTCAGATGCTTTAGATGTTCATCATCAGATTTAGAAAATACTGTAATGTCATCAAGATAAATTACTACAAACTTTTCTTTCTCACCAACAAAGGCTATATCCATAGCCCTCTAGAATGTAGCACCTGCATTCATGATCCCAAAAGGCATCTTGTCATACATAAACGTGCTCCTGGGAGTTGTGAAGGTTGTTTTTTCCCTGTCCTCTGGCTGTACTGCAATCTGGTTATAACCAGAGAAACCATCAATCATTGATATCCTCTGGGACCCCACCACTCTTTGCAATATTTGATCAATTTTGGGCAGTGGGTAGTTATCTTTGAGAGAGCATCTATTCATGTTACATAAATCTACACAAAGCCTTATCTCTCTGTTCTTTTTGCGTACTGGTAGAAGATTTGCCACCCAAGAAGAATACCTAAGAGGTATAATGATTTTGGCATCTAGCAATTTTTTGACCTCTTTTTCAATAACAGGAAGCAATGTTGGATTAATTCTTCTAATCTTTTCTCTAAAAGGCTTAGTATTTGGCTTCAAAGGAATTTTATGTTGGATAATGCTAGTTTTATAAGTCCTCGGATCTTCATATGACCAAGCGAAAATATCAATAAATTATTTTAGAAAATTAACATACCTCTTTCTTTCTTTTTTCTGAGAGTGTCTTGGATATCTTAATCATTTTTGGCTCATTTTCAAACCCAATATTATTACTTAACACATTTTCTTCAGTAGACTGTATTGTTGGTTTTAACAAGGTATCATCCTTTGAGAATAATCTTTCAAGAGGCACGAGGCCCTTGGGAATAAAAGTCCCTTTTAATTCCACTACCTCATGATTTCCAATTGAATTATTTATGTATAGACTCTTTTCATCACAGTCAATATCGTGATCCTGATCCTGATCAATCAATGAACCATAAAAATCCTCTGTCAACTCTAGAAATTCTTTAAGCTCCTGATCATCTTGAAAAAGTTTCCAATGTTTGATATTATCCCGAACTGAGGGTCTGTATCTTACTCAATTGGGTACTTAAGATGAGTTAATTTTGAAACTCTGAAGTAGGTTGCTGCCAAAGCCAATGAATCTGTTGTTTGGTTATAATCCCTTGGGATATAATTTATGTTGAAAGCAATGAAAAAATTATCAATTAAATCCCATACCTAATTTTGGTATAATTTCAACAAATACTGTTTAACTTGATATACATTCCTTACTTGCTATACTATTAATTCGAAGTCGCCAAATAGAGTAAGTTGTTGAATTCCTAAGTCTTTTGCAGCTCTTAACCCAAGAATCAATGCTTCATACTCAGCAATATTATTAGTTGTTTGGAATTCCAACTTATACATTAAAGAAATGATCTCACCTCTAGAGGAAATAAGTACAACACTTGCTCCTGCTCCCTCTTTACATGATGAACCATCAAAGAACAATTTCCATAAACCATCTTGATCCTCCCTTTTGGGTTGAACTAGATTGTCTCTCTGAACTTGCAAAACACCTATGGAATCATCATTCAAATGTAACATACAAGAATCAAAGTCCTCTTGTATTGAGTAAATTGGATGGTTTGTAGGATTTCTGTCATCACTCACCAAATATGCAAGTTGTACTTCTCTATAAATTCTCCTATATTCTCCTCCAAATATTGGTATTGAAGCATAAGACAAATCCATTTGCAGAGTTCCTCTAACATCGATAAGCACACTCTTCATTGGAAGTTGTGCAAGACTTATCACAAGATCTTCAATGCTTCATACTCAACTATATTATTAGTTGTTTGGAATTCCAACTTATATATTAAAGAAATGATCTCACCTCTAGATGAAATAAGTACAACACCTGCTCCTGCTCCCTCTTAAATTACATGATGAACCATCAAAGAACAGTTGCCATATACCATCTTGATCCTCCCTTTTGGGATGAACTAGATATTCTATCTGAACTTGCAAAACACCTGTGGAATCATCATTCAAATGTAACATACAAGAATCAAATTCCTCTTGTACTAAGTAAATTGGATGGTTTGTAGGATTTCTGTCATCACTCACCAAATATGCAAGATGTACTTCTCTATAAATTCTCCCGCATTCTAATCCAAATATTGGTATTGAAGCATAAGACAAATCCATTTGCAGAGTTCCTCCTATCTTTTTTTCCCATGACCGTGATAACAACATACTAAACTTAGGAGAAACATCAACTACAACAACATCCATAAGCACAATCTTCATTGGTAGTTTTGCAATACTGACCTCAAGGTCTTTAATGAGCCCAAGAAATTTTACTGCTCTAGAATCAAAGGCATATAGCTCCTGATAGGGTTTAGTGACAGAAAGTCCTAATGCTTCCATAACCTCCTTAGGCATAAGATTATGTGAGGCACCAGAGTCTAAGAGACAGTTATGTAACATCTGATCATGAACAATGAGTCTGATATAAAACGGAGGATGAAAATGAGATTTGTTATCTGGTTGATCAGATGTCTTAGACCTAGAAATGATAGTCGAATTTTCATCCTACAAATTAATAATATATGAAGGGATAGGGCTAACTGAAGAATTCAATATTTTAAGACTAGGCTACCTGTATGAGTTATTCCTCACCGACTCAGTTAATGGAATGGGAATTTTGATTTTACTAATCTCATGTTCCAAACTAAAATTAGCAATTTTTCCAACTTCCTCATTTTCTGTAATTTTATTCGCATCTCTTTGTTGTTCCTACTTTTTCTGACAAGACACACTTTCTTTAATAGGAACATTCTTCACCTTCCTGTTTTGTTGCTTGCTTCATCCCTGACCTAAGACAATATGAATTCTATTTCATTTCCTGATAAACCTCTCGCATATATGATTCATGTTCGAAACAATCTGTTTCATGATAATTTGCCATCTTTGCATAATGATATTCAGCCTTCTTAAAAAATTTAGAAGAAGAAACATCAGCTAATTGATCTATATCAGGTTCTAAGTCTTCAACCTCCATCTGATCTATTTCATATGATTCATCATCCCGTATCAGATTATTTTGGAAAGGAGGATGAATCCTCTGCTCCTCATTATCTCTTATTTCTCTTGGAATACCATTATCCCTTCTTTCTCTAGGTATTAATCTAGGAGCAAAAAAATGTCTGAATTGATTTGGATTTCAATCTCCTTCCTACACAGGTCTATTTTGATTTTTATTGTCCATTTCTAACCTATTATTTTTTGCAGAAAGGTTCTTGATTAACTTGGTCATCTCATCCAATTTATTTTCTGATGGCTTTCCTGTATAAGTTGATGGTATCATTTCTTTTTTACCCTTTTTATCAAGAATTTGAGATTCTGATTCCTTAAGTTTGCTTGATGCCAACATATTTGACTCAACTTCCAATGCAACTTCTTGCATGTTTAACAAAGTCACGGACCTTCTTTCTCTTAATAACAATGAAAACTCAGAGTCAAAGGAATTATCATAAGTAAGCTTGGTTGATGTCTCAAAAGGTTTAATTTAAGTAGGTATCCTACTATACATCTTATTGAACTGCTTTGGAAAATCTACAACTGTTTCATTCTGTTTTATTTTCAATGCTCCAAATTCAGTGATGTAGTACAGAAAATCTTTAGTGTCCCCCCATTGTCTGATAAACACCTCCTCTAAATCCTCTATCCTATCAATGGAGTTTACTAGTAACTCTCTGAACCATTTTCTTACCTCTCCATCCAGGATCTGTATGAACATCTGTATCCAAACATCCTTAGCCTCAATGTTTTGATTATCTATGTGATTGAAAAAAGAATTCCAATGCTCTTCTGCAGTAACATCACCTTGACCATTGAACCTAGGAAGATATTTCTAATAGTCACCTACAGGAAGAGCATTAAGGGGTTGAGGCAGGACTAGAGGAGTGTATCTTGCAGCCACTATACGATCCATCATAGCAAGTGGTTGGCCAACCATGTTTGGGATAACTTGGTTTGGTGGAGAAGGAGGATTGTTGGATTTGACCTAACTAGATGTGGAAGTAGGATTATTAATTTTTAGTTGACTAAATAAAATCCTACTTGTTAGAGGAGTATAAGGTGGAAGTTGAGATTTCAATGAAAAACCACCTAAATCTAAAAGTTCATCTTTGACCTTTTCAGAAGACAAAGGATTAGTGTAAACCTGAAAAGTGTCAATTTGAGTGGTAGGCATAAGAAGAGACAAGTCTTGTTCTTTTTCTTCTTCCTTAAGCTTTGATTCTACATAAGGATACGATTGTTGTGACTGATCCGGTATGACTATGGATGAAGGATAATGAAATTCTCCTAATGAGATAGAGCTCAATTTATTCCTAGATTCCTTAAAAATATGCTTTGGATCTGAAACTCCTAGATGCAAGGGAGATGTAGGGTTGGATCTAGTCCCAAACTTCTTTGTAGACACAATTACTTTCCCTCAACAACCCGGTGAAAACTGTAGTCTTAAAAGAGAATATGCTGATTATGTTCCCCTTCAAAATCATATCTATTGATGTTGAGCCCAGGGAATATCTTCTTCACTTCCATCCCTGGAAACGACACCAGAATATGTTATCACTAGATTTTGCACCTAGACTACTTAGGTTCAAAGCCTAGAGAAACCTTAAAACTATTGAAAGGATGGCTAGATATGTGAGTTCATAAGCAAATGAATATATCTGAGATAAGGCTAACATATCAAGTTACTAAACAGTGAAAGTATAAACATAATAAACAAAGATATAAAAATTATGAGAATGAACGTATGTAAGGAATGAGCGGGTTCTATCCAGATCATTGATAAATCTAAAATTCATTCATAAGAAACTAGGTATAGACAATCATATATCCAAGGAAATAATTATGAATAAAAAATAATATTTATCATTTCATATAATAAAACAGAACTGGCTCAGTTCGAACATAATCACTTCAAAGCATCCTTTATAAACATATGAAATGAAATACATACATGTATAGTATAGTAGCAGTCTTATCTCTAGAGTCTAACCCCTCACACTATCTATTAGGACTTCTTATATACAAAATTTA
Organism: Larix kaempferi; assembly: GCA_027924585.1. NCBI lineage: Eukaryota > Viridiplantae > Streptophyta > Pinopsida > Pinales > Pinaceae > Larix > Larix kaempferi. The sequence goes on from BSBM01000593.1 coordinate 556,619, forward strand.
CAAACTGAAATAGTTTACGATCCATCTTTCATGGACCTGAATAACCCAAAAATTGCTAATTTTATTACATTCAACTAGATCGAATAACTTCAAAGATAAGCCTAATTGCTAATCCTAAAAATTGTATAAACAAACTATAATATTATCCAACTAACAACTTTCCAATCCTAATTGCTTATCAAAAATGACCTGGCATATTGAGCTTAACTCATTTATGATCAATTAGAGCTTCTTGGCTGCCTCGGCTAGGATAGTTAAACCATCCAATGCCTAAGATCTCTTCTGCAATATGGACTACTCTGCTTCCATAGCCTGCATTCGATTATGAAGGTCTTTATTATGGTTCAGCATTTCCTCATAGTGTTGTTGGATAGCCCAATTTGTTTTCAAGACTTATTTTGAAATTGTGATAAGTTCTTGGTAATTTGTACCCACCTCTTCCAAATCTTCTTGCAGCCTTTTGTTTGCAATCATCAATTTCTCGCTTGCATCATTAAGATGCCAGCTCTACTCTTTCAAAATATGTAATGACCTTTTTAAAACTTCCAACTCCGATATTGATTCCATTATCTCAGATTGTGCCTGATCTTCCTCGGTCTTAGACGGTTTTGAACCAGAAGCAATCTCAAATTCAGATATATTGTGCTTACCTTTACAAACCTTTTCGACCAACTCTGGTGTATGCATCATTTCTTGTTGAATTTCTTCCAAGGTTTGATATTCTATTTGATAAGCTTTATCTGTAGCCTGTAACTCTTCATCACTGGATGAATCTTCTATAACATCTACAACATCTTTGTGAACCCTAGGATTTAATATTGCATTCATGTTCAGCCTTAGCTTGTTTCTTGCTCTAGTCCTCGGCCGAAAACTATTTTCAACATTCTTTACCAAAGGAACTTCATCCTATTTTGTATTCAATGGAATTTCTTGAACAATTATATTGTCCTCGATAACTCTAAGAGTATCTGGAGCCATGAGGAATTCTTCTTTTTGCAACCCTTCAGTCTAGGAAATTTCTGTAATGGACAACGTGTCACATAACCCCTGCACTTGTTTTCCTTCATCTTCAGCCGCTTCCCTTTTTTGTTCACTGCACTGTTCTTTCACTCTTTCATTTTCGCGATCTTGAGTGTCGGGCTCAAAACAGGCCTATGAAATGTGTCCAAGTTCTATTAGTTTTCCCCAATTCAGACACTATCAACAATTTAACCATACCATGATGGAAAACTGAGTGGCTACTATGGTCAGGGTGATTTCATACCTACGCAATCATTTTCTCTATGCTCCTAAATAGTTAGTAAGGCAAGTTTAACCTGGATTCTCCATTTAAATGCATCAAAAATCTTAGGTTATACCTGAATATGGTTGCAAACCGTCCTTACAAGTAATATAACGTTGCACAATATTTAAGATATCTCTCCACTCTAGCTTGAACTTGTTCAAATGAATACCCTTTTTCCAATCTAGTTTCTCATATCTAGGCAACAGAAACTGACTGAGGTCAACCTCAAACAAAAACTTCTTAAACCATTTTTCGCCTTCAGAGGGTATGCCAATGGCTTCTGTAATAGTAATTTCATCTACTCTAAAGGTTAGGGTTTGAAATTTCACCAAAGAATCCTTGTCGATGTTTACAAAAGCATTTGTCACTTGCAGGTTGTGGCCTTTCATTCTTTCACACAAAGAAAACCAACCTGCGATCTTCATCTTTTCTGCACATCTTCAAAACTCCTCACTCCACTTGATGTTGTCTGGTTCTAGCCTACAAATTATTCCACTAGGTCTTTTAATCACTACCATTGTGATCTGAAGCCTATGCTAGTTCATGTTCCTTCTACAACATTTTACACAACTCAAAATATGCAGATAAAGGTCAATAGGATAGCTAAAGAAGACAAACAACTTATTCTTGCCATACTCTCTAAATTGGCGCCAAACTTATCAGTTTTTGTCTCCACATTTCAGTCAGCTAAGATGTCCATTCCAAAATGGAAGTTTCCCTAAGTTGATGACTTCATCCAATCTCTTACTCAAGAGGAGAAGTTAATCTCCCTAGGAATGATCAAACCAAAGTTATATTCAACCCTTATAGCTACTGAGGCCAAAAGAGCGAATGCAAAATGAAAGAAAAATATTTCTGAAAAGAGTTCGAATGATACAATGCCAAAAGATATTCCATATCAATCAGATGGGGTTTCGAACCTAAATAAGAACAAGCAATCTCGGAAAGAGAGATCCAAGTGCACATATTGTCATCGAGTATTTCATCCTGAGAGTTCTTGTATGAAGAAGACTATAGACTTGATGGCTCAGTTACTTGAGAAGAACAATCTTCCTGTAACTGCATGTTCAAGGAAGAAAGATACTCATATTGAAGCTTCTAGATATGAGGACAATGAGAAATCATGCCCTCATGGAAAGATCATCAACAAATTCTTCATTCACCATAGATTTAGGAGCTTCAAGACATATGTCTTCCTCCAAATATCTCTTCTCCAACTTTGAAAGCTCAGTTGGCCATTCCATCATGTTGGGCAATGATTCTGAAATCTCCTCTCAGGGGATTGGAAGAATCAATATTGACCATGGTTACTTTTTTGATGTGCTTTATGTTCCTTCTCTCACAGCAAATCTACTTTCAGTGTATCAAATTACTCATAATCGAGAGCCCAAAAGAATGATCTTTTCTCCAAATGAATTCAATATACAACACATGGTTTCAGGGAAAATCATTGCAAAGGGAGTTTCAAATCACACTTCTTATCGCTCTCCAAGCGACCTTCTATCCATACTCATGCCAAAGAAGAAAGAAGATTGTGGCATGAGAGATTTGGACATCTCAACTACAAGCATTAGCAGGACATGCAAGCTCAAAATGTGGTTGAAGGTCTTCCAAATGATAATTTTGCTCATGGCACCTGCAAAGGTTGCTTGAAAGGAAATTATACACAAAAGGATATTAAGAAAAAGAAGACTCTTGAAGAAGTGTGAATGCTAGATCCAGATCCACAAGAACCTGAAGATCTAGCACCTAAAGTTCCATCTCCTATTGCTACATTGGCCACCACTACATTTGTCTCCACCATTGATCTTGTCAAAGATAGATCTGATCTTCATGATACAAGTTCACTCTCTCCCTCGGATCCAATTCTAGCTGAGAGATGTTGTCTTATGGTTGGATCTGATCCAAAGACATACTTTGAAGCCTCCCAAGGTCCGATATGGGTAGCTACTATGGAAGAAGATTATCAATCTCTTCAAAGAAATGAGACTCGGGAGCTTGTTCCTCTCCCATCCGGAAGGAAACTTGTTCAATGCAAGTATATCTATAGAACTAAGATGGATTCAGATGGATTGTTTAACACGTACAAGGCTAGATTGATTGCAAGAGGATTTTCCCAAGTTCATGGGATTGACTATTTTGATACATTCACTCATGTTGTTAAGATGGATTCCATCCGTCTTGTTCTTACTCTTGCTGCATCCAAGCACTAGGAAGTGCATCATATGGATGTCAAGAGTGCTTTCCTTCATGGAGATCTAGAGGAGGAGATCTACATGAAGCAACTAGAGGGGTATATTGATGGTCCTTCACTTGTTTGCAGATTGAGGAAGTCCTTGTATGGGCTTAAGCAAGCTTCCCGAGCTTGGTATGCCAAGATGGATTCCTTCTTACTCTCATAAGATTTTCATAGGTGCAAATCATATTCGAATGTCTACATGAGACATGATGGTAACTCCTTACTTCTCATTGTACTTTATGCTGATGATTTGTTGATTATAGGGAGCAATTTTTCATGTGTTAGATCTATAAAAACTGCTTTGCACAACTCCTTCTCCATATCAAATATGGAATTGTTGAAGCAATTTCTTGGTATTGAAGTCCCTCAGAGTGATTTAGGAATCAAAGTTGCTCAATCCATGTATGCTTCAGATCTGCTTGATAGTTTCCATATGAGCGAATGCAAACCAGTTGGATTCCCTTTTCTTTCATGGATCATCCTTGAGGATGGATCTTCTACACCTTTGGTAGATAGTACTTTGTATCAGCAGCTGATTGGTAGCCTTTTGTTTCTCACACACACTTGGCCTGGTCTATCCTATGCAGTCAGTGCAGTCTCTAGATACATGCGGGAGCCTCATGAGCTTCACTGGAAGGAAACAAAGAGGATCTTGCACTATGTGCAAGGTACCAAGACTCATGGTCCTCACTATTCAGCTGGGTGTCCCTTGAACCTGGTTGGATATACTGATTTTGATTGGGATGGAGACAGCTTAGATCGGAAGTCTACATCTGGTTTTGTCTTCATGATTGGATCTGGACCTATATGTTGGTAGAGAAAAAAGCAGAATGCTTTAGCTCTTTCTTCAGTAGAGGCTGAGTACAGACATGCTGTAAATGCAGGCACACATAGCATTTGGTTGCGGGGCATCTTATCAAAGTTTGGGATTCAATTCAGTACTTCACCTGTCATCTATTGTGACAATCAGAGTTCCATCAGGATCTCCACAGATCCGGTTCTGAGACAGAGAACCAAACACATTGAGATACACATGCATTACATCAAAGGATTAGTTCATGATCGCATCATCTCAGTGCTCTACCTTCCGACAAAAGAGCAAATTGCAGATATCTTCACCAAGTCCTTCACAGTGAAGAGGTTCACTTACCTTAGATCTCTTCTTGGGGTGAGTAATGATATGCTACATTAGCATCCTTCAGTCTATTTTGAGGGAGGGATTTCTTCCCACTGGGTTTTCCCTCTTTCCTCACTTAGTTTATTTAGATTGATTGTACGGGGTGACCTTTGGTCTCAATCACCAGGGCCCTATTTTTCAGTTTTCAGTTATTACCTCTAGTATAGCTTATGGAGGGGTGTTGGAATATTCTCATCATCGTTTTTATATTTTGCATGCCTGCATGCAAATTTGCATGCTACATGCATTTGCATGCAACTGCATGCATCTATTCATCACCTTGGTGGTCGTCCCAACACCTAGAGCTTATTTTCAGCTCTCCAAAGCCTGTCTTCAACCCCCAATTGACCTCCTACCTACCTGATGTGCTCTATTTAACTGTTATGCATGAAAAGTGCGCCTTTGCTCACCTACCACCAGTTATATTTCAATTAGAGCACCTTATCTCACCTACCAGGAGTTGACAGTTAGTTGGTTCATTGATTGAGCAGTTCTTCCACTGATTTCTCATGCTAACTACCTGTGGCTTCTAGTTAGCTAGTTTTGGAGTGCCACTTGATCTTCTGACATCCTCATGCACCCTCCTTAGAGTCTCCATCCCCCGATTTATGCCTAGATGGTTCTACTAGACTCAATTAGACTCACTTGACTGACTATTACCATTTATGACTGATACTACTGACTGGATGATGTCTCCATTGTACTCCAAGCTATACTTTGAGCATGATTCGAATGACCTCCTTGGTTAATTTGAATTCTCTATAAATTTATTCATTATTCATAGTGCCAACTCACAGTTGATGTATGATAATGGGATTCTCCATTTTCTGTGTTCATGAGTGATTATCGAGTGCATTCTTCTCTTCTTCTTTGCAAATTCTTGAGAGTTTGTGTGAGGTTTGTTGCAGTTGTTAGATCCTTCTGTAGATTATCACATGGTATCAAAGCTGTGAGATATTCCTACATATCATCACATGGTATTAGAACCGTGAGATCTTCCTACAAATCATCACAAGGTTATGGCCTTTCATTCTTTCACACAAGGAAAACCAACCTACAATCTTCATCTTTTGTGTGCATCTTGGAAATGCCTCACTCCACTTGATGTTGTCTGGTTCCAGCCTACAAATTCTTCCACTAGGTCTTTTAATCACTGCCATTGTGATCTGAAGCCTCTGCTAGCTCATGTTTCTGCTACAACATTTTACACAACGCAAACTATGCAGATAAATGTCAATAGGATAGCTAAAAGTCCCTGTACATCATGGCATTATTACATTGCATTGGTTTGTAACAAGCATTCGAACCCCTGTTCGTTTTATTATTAACAAGAACTGTGCTTCATCCATGTGTCTTTTGCTTTTAATAAGTGGAAACAATCCGACAACGCCATTTTATCCACATTATTCCATGCGCTGCCGGTATGTGCCAAATCATAATTGAAATGAAGTACCATCATCATAGAGCACCGAACTTTCATCATGTAGAGGTAAATATTTGTTTATTGATCAAATAAAACCATTCACACATTAGGCCATGAATACATTTCAATAAATAACCTTAAAGGATTAATGCAACAGAGCCTTATTTGTTTTAAAATAGAACAATGATAAAAAGTAACCTTTTTAAAAAGAACCTAAGCACTAAGGTAAAACCTAAGGAAAACAAGACTCTAAGCTAAACTAGGGTGAGATTTTGGAAAACAAAGTTTTCTAAGAAACATTTCTAAAGTTGAACTAAGATACAAATCTAGAGATAACAGATAAAGTCCTCCATTTTCAATCCCCAACCTTTGCAAAATCAAATAACCCAGAATTAATTGGAATTTTCCATTTTATGAGAGCTAAAATGTTCCTTGACAAATTTTAGGGTTGTGGCATCTCAAAAAATCACAATTTTTAGGAAAATCAACCTTTTGATTTTTAAAAAAAATCACGATTTTTAAGAGATGATTTATCATTTTGGATTCGTAATTGTGATTTTTCAGCAATTTTTTGATCTATAATCATCAATCCACTAGAATATGGAAATCCTATAAAATTGTGTTAATTATTCTACCACCTATAAGGCTAACGTTTTAATTAGGCTAAAATTTAAATAAGATTGAATTATGCTTACAACCTTTGGCTACATTTTAAATTTCTTGTGATATAGGTTTGACAAATTTTGTTTTTCTCTTTTCACAGTTTTCTTGTGAGAAGTTTTAAAATTGTTATGAAATATGAAAAATTACACAATTTTAACAATATAACTATTATTATAATTTCATCAACAATTTTTAAAATCAAATAGTTGATCAAAATTTTATAATTTTTATATCACCTTAGATGTGTTCACTCGATTGTTTATTTTTCATATATGGTAACAAAGTTGTGACATTGCTTTAGTTAGGGAAAATATATTGGTGAATATTTATTTTCCATATATGGTAACAAAGTTGTGGCAATGCTTTAGTAAGGAAAAACATATTGGTGACCTGCAAAGTTATTGCAAATAGAGATAATTTCCATATTTGTAAATGGAAAATGACCTTTGGGTAATGATTTTATTGAGGGCAGGCCTTGCAAAGGCTTATGACAAAGTAAATTGGCAAACGATGTCAAGAATCCTCAAGACAATGGGCCTTGAATCTCATTTGGTATATTGGTTCATGAATGTTATTCATCCACATCCTTTGTTGTTCTATTTAATGGGGAACCAACATGTTTCTTTCTATGTTTCTACTAGGGGACTGAGACAAGGCTTCCCTCTCCCTTCCTTTTATTTAGAAAGATTGAAGGAATCAAGATTACATCAGACTCTAATCCTTCCAAAGACCTTCACTTCTTGGTCGACGCCCTTTTGATGGGAGCTGCTAGCATGAAAGTATCCAAACCACTTGACAATATCATTTTTTTTTAAATAGCGACAAGTCAATATATAAACATGGAATAATATAAGATCTTTTTAATAAATGTTGATATGGGCATTAACAAGTAGGCTTCACTTTTTGTTTCCCAAAATCCAGTTAAAATTTCAAAGGAATTGCTGGAATTGCTGAAATTGCACATATTCATTTTTTAGAGTACAAGATATGGGTGCAATATGTATATTTGAAGATGCTAAATCCATTTATACTAATAAAATGAAGTTTTAGCAATAAAAAATCTAATTTTCCAAAGATTTCATAACCAGATTTTATTGATGATAGTTGAAAAATGTTTAAATCATGTAAGAAAGATCAAATTCCTTGAGTTGCAAACCATTTTTGAATTGCATCACTTTGGAAATGTTTACATTTCACAGTATTTGATCCCTCTCAATTTTTAATAGATTTGAAGTTGAAATAGATCTTACATATCAAATACTAGTATCTAATTGTTAATTATGTATACGAGGCTTAAATAAGTTGTGACAATAAAAACAGAATAAAGAAGTGGAAATTTAGAATGACTCTTTGTAAATGTTATAATATCCCCTAACCTTGAATTTCGTTTATCATTAATATAATAAAAACATTATTATAACAAACAACTTTAAACATGATGTAACTTCAATTGATGTAATTCATTAAAGAAAATTTAAACATCGGTTACTAAAAATAAACCTTAGTACCGCACAAATATTTACTTCAAATCTAAGTCCACCTTATATTTAAATCCTAATAGCATGAAAACTCTAGTATCAATCTTTAAGGACAAATTTTATTTTCTATTAGAAATGAAATGCCATTTTTTTTTCAGCAGAAAAAAATGTACTATTGTTATTCATGTAGAATCAAATAGTACAAAATTTATAAGTCTACAAAGACTTATGAAGTGATAATATCACTTCTCGACACTCTTTACAAAAAAGACAAAAATACAGCGAGCACATTTCATGTCACTATTATAACTTCTTGACTTCAAACTTGCAAAATACAAATCATATAAAGATGTTAACACTTCCCTTCTCCATGACTTGCTGACCCTAAAACTCTTCCCAAAATATGACACCCTCCTCACCATCCATTGCCTAGTTTGAAAGTAGATCGGCCTTTGTATTGTGTTGACGATAAATATGTTCAAAAGAAATATTCTTCAGAAGTTTTATCTCTGCTTGAATTGTCTTACACCACTGGTAAAGTGCAATAACATTAAGATTGTACTCACCACAAGCCCTTTTGATAATCACCCTAGAATCACCAAAAACAAAAAGCTCAAATAAACCAAAAGTATTGGCTACTTTGAAAATACACCAAAGTGCCAATAGTTCAGATTTCATATTTGTGCTGCACGGCAATTCAACGTCAGAGTGTAGTAATGATCTTTGTTAAGGAAAATAATACCACCTACTGCACACAATCCTTTTGAAGCCACCCCATCAAAATAGTGAAAAAATAGTGTAGTGAAGTGAATTAAAAAACTTATATACTAAATAATTATTGTAAAAGACTTATTATAATTAATAATAAAGAAATAGTGAAAAAGTATTGTAGTGAAGTGAATTAAAACACTTATATACTAAATAATTATTGTAAAGAATTTATTATAATTAATACTAAAAAAATATTTTTTTTTGGATTTTATTATAATTAATAACAACAAATAATAATAAAAATTTTAATTATTAAATTAATTTATTTTTAAAATCTTAACATTTAATCAAATAAATACAATAAATTAATACCTTTTAAAAATAAGTTTTAATACCACAAAAATATTCACTTCAAAATAAGTTATTCACTTTAAATATTCACTTAAAAATAAGTTTTAGTACCACCTTATAACTAAAGCCTAGTAACATGAAAATCCTGGAAACACTGATACAAAGACACAAATATTTGCTTACATAATGTAACTTCGTCTATTGTCTATACTGAAAGAAGCTTGATCAACGTCCCTCGATCAACGTCCCTCGCGGGGAATAGGGTAAAGTGACCATAGAATGCAAGCAAATCCCATTTGAAGCCGTTATAGGCATTGAAATATGGTCAGACAAATACAATAAGTCATTAAACTAGAATATAATTGCGGAGAAGAACAGACTTAGGCATCACAAAACAGTCCATCAATCGAAGGATTAGGAAGGGCCAAGAAAAATAAAAATAAAAATTACAAAATTTTCATGAATAAAAACATTTAACTTTCATTTAAACAGAATAAAAATTACAATCAACAAAATGAGACTGCACAATCCAAAGATTATCCCCTCTCCTATCTCTTCTACAGCAAAAAATAAGTGTTCTGAGAAGCCGATTCACAACAGCAATACCTCATCCTGCCAGACTTCACAACAGCAATACTAATTAGATAACCCGATCCTGCCAGACTTCTGAGATGGAAATGTGATTTACAGGTAGATGTACCTCACTACAATGACCTTCGTTTTCCTTCTATTGAATTTCGCCGGGGAGTAGGAACCCCATTTCCTTCTATTGAATTTCGCCTTGGAGTAGGAACTGGCTGCCTGTTTGATAACTGTTGGGTCTGTCCAACAGTAGATAATCTGCGCTCTATTCTACATACAGCTACAGGTAATGCCTCCACTTCACTTGTAATTCTTTTTCCCCCACCAACACCGTTGATTAGTTTTCCAAAGGACTGTAGTGACTTTTTTATTTGAGAGGTCTTTTTAGATATTGCAGATGGTGTCTCAGTTCCCGTATTTCTATTTGTATTTGTTTCACCCTCTGTCCCACTTTTTACAACTGATAAGTTTCTACGCTCACCATTTTGCACCTCAACTTTGCTTATTACAGTCCCTTCAAGGCTCAATCTACGAGTTCTAACTGGTGTATGGAGTTGGTATGGAGATTCTTTCATTTTCATTTCGATATTCTGTAACTGCGCTGCTTCTGCTTCTTTCCTTGCCAACGCCTTCTTCAAACTGTCTACCTGTTCTTTAAGCTCACAAACTTCTCCACTTTCTTTATTCAAAGGAGCAGCACCAAGTTCAACAGAGGCCACTCTTTCAGCAGACTTAAGGGTGCTTATTGTCTCTGCATATGATTCCGGTTCAGGACTGCACAAACATGAGGGTCTTTGCCTTGCCCCCTAAGGAATCTTGAAGCAATTGAGTCAATTTGCTATTTCGATATGGCACATGGGGACTCCTTTGTGCCAATGCTGCAAGAACGTCTCCTAGAGATGAAAGGGACTTGTTGATGTATTGTGCCTCCTTCAAACGATCTCCAGTTACTTCAGATTTATCCACCCTCTCACTTCCAGCAAGATCTACCAAATTAAGGCAGCTATGAAGGTTATGCCCAGAAACACGATCTGTACCTTGCACATGCACAGTCAATACACTGTGAGAACGGCTGCTGCGGTCATTCAGTGCAGTAGAGCTAACAGCACGATTCTTTTGCCCAAAATTCATCAAATCCAAAACATCAGAGGTTGCTTTAACGGGCATAAGTATGGCATCCGGTACATTAAATCCATTATGACCATTATTTCGAATATCTAATTTCTTGTTCGAGGAATCTGTTCCCAGAAGATCCCTCACTTGTTCGTTGTATATCTCTATCATTTGAACAGAAACATCATACATCATTAAATCTTTTCTCTCTTGAGATAACTGAAAGAGGTCACTGAGTGCTCGATAGTTCACTCCCATCTCCCTTTCAGAAGCACCGGTTGGACCGCTCATGGTGTGGGTCTTTCCAGATCCTGTTTGACCATATGCAAAAATGCAGACATTGTAACCATCCATTACAGATCGGATCAATGGTTGTGTATCCATGTAAACATCCTCTTGTGTAGCAGATGGCCCAAAAACCTTATTAAAATTGAATATCCTCTGTACATCTTTGCCCATTTTCGATGTATTGACAAGGAGGGATCCATCTTCCCCAATAAATTCCACTGCACTTTGGGCGTCAGATTGACCTCCAAAATGTGGTCTGATTCTGCAGTATACCCTTATGCTTCCTTTGAGGTCTTGAACAATATTGTAAAGGATCTTGTTTTCTTCCAGAACTCTGTGGTATCCACTACCAGCACTGCAAATTCCTCTGACCTGGTTATCCAGCAACTCAAAATGCCTTCGCCACTCAGACTGTAACACATGTACATCCTCTCGTGCTCTGTGTAATAAGTCTTTTATGTCACTGACTTCTTTTCTTTTTGTTTCCAAGCGCATCTGATGTTGATGTTTCTGAGTTGTAACCAAAGTTTTTAGATCCTGACTTTGAAAAGGTGAGCAGTAACCATTTTTATGGTCTGGACAATCTGAAAAGAGCTGATTGTCTTGATCCTGGGAGACTTTATCTTGTTTATTCTCTGCAATAATCGCAATGATAAGATTCATGAGTGTTTGCGTCGAGCCATGCGGTGCAGCAGCTTGTATGGCTTCCACAAGGTTCTGGTCAACATTTTCCTTGTCACTAGTTACTTCTACAGCAACCCGCTTTAACCAAGCTCCTATTAAGGCATTAGATTGAAAGATGTCATCCATTCTTTTCTCTCCGTCGTCCTGCATGTTTCTAACTGATGGGTTTGGTAGAGTTACAGGCAAACAATTAGGGATTGCAAACTGTTCTTTCCGTTCATAATAATTCTTCAGCGCCAAGATACAGTCAACAATCTTTGTAGTAGAACCCGGCTGCGAGGTTTCTGGCTCTAACAGAGAAGCTTCAAAAGTAGGCAACTTCATGTGTACAAGAGCTGCAAGAAAATTCGTAACATTCTCAAAATATTGATAGGCAGAAACATGATTTGCAACGACGTTGGACACTGCTCCCGGTTGAACCTTGTTGAGAAGGTTACATAAAATGATCCCATTTCTCAAGGAAAGACGAAACTCCTCCTCGGATGGCGGGTCACATGGTATATCCAAAGACCCAACCATTGTCTTTACCCATGCTGCAGCTTCAAAAAACCTGCTATTACCTGCTTCCTCTGCTTTCTTCAGTGAAACCAATCGACCATCAGGGACGGTCTTAGAATTCGATCTGCTGCCTTCCGGAGACATCTTTTGTTTGGCTTTGTCTGCAAACTCAATCAGTGAGTATGCAATACTTCCTACAAATACAGCAGCTGATGAATGAGGAGCACTCAACAAAGTTTTATTAAATTTCCAATTGGGCGATGCTCCAGAAGACTTGTTTTCGAAATGGCGGCCTCAAATAGCTAGACTTTTATATATATTTCCAGCCAACGCTACCTATTTCCTTAAAAGATCTTGCCGACGAGCCGTCTTGTGTTTGTTTGAATATCCCATATCCATATAGTATTGATTCTCTTGCGGTGTTTGGCCGACGAGCCGTCTTGTCGATTCCCTTTGAACCTTTCTCCTTATGCTTCAGAGGCCCTCACCTTCAACACCACTTCCGTTTGATCTTTACCCAAGATAATACAAATGAGAGATGGTGTATAAATGCCTAACTCAATTGACTCAGTCGTGGCAAAAAATGAGCCTGGATGTATAAATATAAGGTAGGTTGTTTAGTGGTTAAGTCTTTATTTTCAACATTTCCTTTTAATTTGAATAGAGGCCTTTTAATTTGAATAGAGGGAAAGGAAGGAAGGCATTTATCACAAGATTCACATTCCCAGAATCACATTCCCTTGATCTGAAATGGATCCTCTAGAAAAATTATTTCTTTTTAACTTTATAATTAAGAAAATTTTAATTTACAAACTTGTTTCAATAATTTAAAAATGTTTGGAAAATGAAATGTACCATTATGAAGGTTGGCCTTCCAAGGCAACCCATTAAATTTGAAGGCCATGAAGAAGTAGAGCATTCAATGGAGAAGAGATCTCTAAGCACTAGCAGAGCATGAAGGACTTGGAAGAACAAGCATGTTTAAAGAATCAAAGATTGTCTCTGAGCCAAAGTCATGTACACATTTTCCAGCAAGTCAGAATGCATGAATCTCTGCTAGAGAATATAGCTCACCATTGCAACCATTTCTTAAGCATTATAAACCCCCCAATAAGTGTGTTGGTTGTTAGTTTAATTACTTATTGTGCTCATAGGCTAATTAATTGGCACTCAAATTGTTTGGTTGGCTAGCATATTTGCCAATCGACCCCATGCTAATCCACCTACAACCATCTCTTTAACAACTTCAACGAACTTATGTATCATGTTGTTGATTCAGTGAAATGGTCGTTGGAATCATTGATTGGAAGCCAATGCAAATTCCCAAGTGAATGCTCAATATATGGCAGCGTCCCCTTTGATTTTACTTGTTGTGTGAACCATATCTTATATCCATATGTTTGGACATTACTCATAGGTGGTTATTTTATTGCTAGTTGTATTGTGAAAGGGCACATATATGTATATTGGCTCCAAATTTGGGTGATAACATGCCATAGCCTAGGAAATTGCTCACAACTAGCGTTGAGCATAAATTTGATTATTAAACCCCATTGCGAAGAAAAATAAAAAAACCCTAAACCTAAAATCTTGGCTAAGTTGTAGAGTAACCAACTAAAAATTTGTGAGCACGAAATAAGAAATGGGAGGGGTTAGGGTTTTGTTCACCCTTACCCCCCCCCATTATTTAATCCTTGTATGATGTGTGGGCTCTTGAGAAGGGGGTGCGTGGCCCTTATGCAAGGGCCCAACTTTATTTTTTTAAGCCAAATAATTGAGTATTAATTATCATTTAATTAAATTAATTTGAATTATTAAATTTAATTATATTTTTTTTAATAATATATTTTATTTGAATTTTTAGTATTAATTGGTTTTTATTATTGATGATGGTGATGATGATCATCTTTAACGTCCACTGAGAATCGGAACTTAAGAAGATAGAGATTATTTGGTTCTTTAAAATATTATTTCTATGCTCAAAAAGCTTACAGAGGAGGTTCCCTAGCTCATTATAGCTTTGGGGATCTAGGCGGTTAGAAAGGTTAGTGCCGGAGCACAAATTTTGAAACTGAGATATAATGTGAGTGAAAGACGAGCATTCTAAGAGAAAGTGATTTTCATCTTCCATGCTCATAGAATCGCATAGATGGCAAACTCTTTCATCCCAAGGTGTTTTAGGGGTTGTCCAACGGCCAGTTTCGCTATGAAGCTCATGAGCGTTCGTTCTAATCTTAGCAATATTTTTTTTTTTTTTTATCTTGGTAAGATAGAAAGATAATTTTGATCCTCGAGATTAGGGTCAATGATCTCTTCATAATATTAATAATATGGCATATTTTAAAATTTAACTATATTATTTTTAATAAAAATAAAATATAAATATCAATATAAATAATAATTAAATAAAATATAAATAATAAAATGAAATATATTATAAATTACATACTAGAATATAATTTTTAAAAATGATGATTAAATATTTTATTTTGGTGGTGAGGGATGTGGTTGTCAAAAAATGTGGAGGTGGATTAAGGCGATATTAGTGGTCAATGGAGTAGTAGAAATGACTCCGCACTAGCTTGACTTTTAGAGTTCCACTATCTTATTGACCTGCTTCAACCTTAGCGAGGACCTCAAGTGATATGTTCATTACAAGTGAAAGTAAAGGATACTTAAGCCTGTGCATATTATTGTGTAACCTAGTAGACTAATTAAACCCTACTTATGAACCTTTTTGGCCAGTTTGCATAATCAATATGGTTAGGTGATGTGGAAATCAGGGTTGAGGTCGGGTGACACCATCGCTTGAGCCAAACATACCAACACTATTGGTACTATCACCTAAAATGCGCATTATAATGCGCTCCTTGGAGACAATCAACATGACACTTAAGAGGCTTCCAGAGTGAGCGATGCAACAATTGTTGACTACGTAAGAGCCCTTTCCATCGGCGGAGTTTAATTAAGAAGTATCAATGAATTTGGAGCAAGAACCTCCTCCCTAGGGAATTAATATAGAGCTTCATAAAATCAAGCTTCCATAGTTTACTAGATGTTGCATTGGACAACAAGCCAAGACATGGCTAGAGGGCATGAAGAGGTGCTTTTCATTGAAAGAATATACCACCACCTCTATGTCCAAAATAACTACTTTTCAACTTTGAGATCATGCTTTGGATTGGTGGGAGAACATGGAAATACAATTACATCTCACTCCAGATATTATCCCTTGGGAATCGTTTGAATATAGGTTTCAAATGAAGTACCTACCGCATTCTTTCAGGAGGACCAAGTAGGATCCTTCCATACATTAGTGCAGGGTAATTGAATTGTGGAGGACTATGAATTGTGATTCATGGTATTGGTGAAGTATGTATCTTACATGGACACATATCAACGTCAGGTATATTGCTTTGTTTATGGATTGAAATACAATATAAGGTCTCTCATGCGGATGTGGAAGCCAACTTCAGTGCCACATGTAGTTGAATGTGGTCATCATGTTGAAGAACATATAGGCTCTAATGGGGATCAAGGAGGGGGTTTGAAAGAAAGGTGTAACACCTAGTGTTGAAGAACATATAGGCTCTAATGGGGATCAAAGAGGGGGTTTGAAAGAAAGGAGTAACACCTAGTGTTGAAGAACTAGTAGTGGACCTAGGGGTGTGTATGAATAGGTTCAAATTTTACATCACCGACCTAGGTACTTATGATGTTATATCCCTAATTTAAAATTTTACCCAATTTGGCTAATTTTCGAACCTTGGACTAGTGAAACCCCAAACTGTCCCAAATGATCCCAAATGGTTTCGAATTATGTATGGAGGGACTTAGGAAGATATATGAAATTCTAATACAACCTTCAGACACCCAAACCTCTGTTATAAACATTCATGGTCTGCAATTTTCAAGGAGGGAATACTTCGGACAAAACTAGTCAATTGGATTGGTGAAAATCCCCCTGGGTCTGCCACTATTTTCCCTTCGAAACGCTATAGGAACTTCCCTAATATCCAGTATGAGAATTGGTTCTGTTACAGGACATCAAGGACAACATGTGTGCATCACTATATCAAGTTTTAGGGTCGGATAAGTCTCCCAAAGGACAACATCTTCCAATGCATACAATTTATGTGAAAATGGTGGACAAGTGAGCATGAATTAATGTTGCAAACTATAGTATGTATTGAGGGGTACGAATAAAATAATTTGGACATCCATTTAACTTCCATAAGTAGCTTAAATCACATTCAAAACCTCCATAAAATTCTAATATCAAACCGATACAAAACATGCTACAATCACCATGAGAATATAGTGAGAAAACTATATCGAATATCAATGTTACTTGGATAAATACTACATGAAGTGCTTAGTATTTTGAGCTGTGGCTCTCATGATCTATCCATTACAAATTTATGCATCCATTAACAATCTCATAAGGTCGAAACAAAATCCTTCCATTATCTATATGCAACAAAGGGTGCGCTATCTCACTTTACATGAACATTGAGAGAAAGATAGTAGAATGAGAGAAGAGAAGAAAGAATGAATATGAGCTTGAACTTAGATGGGGCTTGAACCTGCACCAAAACATCTCCATGAATCTCTGTTGAAATTTCTGAATGGCCTCTCCATCAACCAGCTTGTATGGGAATCTTGCACCCTCGAAATTGGTTCTAAGGCAGGGAGGATGAACATCCACCGTGCAAGGACAAGCTCGAACGTCTCCCAAATTGCAAAGATGCAAATGAAAAATGACCAAACGCTGCTCCATTTCGACTTGGGATACTTTTAATAAATTTAGTTGACTCATTTACCTCCTTAGAACTCGAATTATCTCCTAATTACTCATGAAATTCGAATTAGTGGGGGTTATGACCCTTCATTGGCCCCACATGACACTTGGCTCATCTTTTGTCCCAACTCCTCCATGAATTCGAATTGGGGAATATTTTGGATGCTTTGGAGATGTGTAACTCTCATGCGCCCTCTTGGTCTATTTTTAGCTCGTACATTGTCATAGATGTCATAGAATCTGTCATAAGTGTCATAGGTGTCATAGAATCTGTCATAAGTGTCATAATGCTTGTCATAGTTGTCATAGAATATGTCATTGCCTATTTTTAGCCCTATGACTCTTCCTCTTCCTCAATGAATGTTACCTATTCCATCCAACTCGAATATGGGGATGGCTCCATGTTTAAAGGAGGAATATTCTTCTCTTTCTTTCACAATTTTTGTTACGATTTATGATTAATCTAAAGAAGTGATTGAGAAGAAAACAACTAGTTGGCTGTGGTTTGTAAAAGAATTTTGGGAAGTGCTCTTACGAGGAAATATTTTTCTCTTTGATTTCTTTGAGATTTTTTGTCAAGATATGATATCGTAATCATTATGGGACTTGTTTGAGTCTCGCTCAATAAAAGTTTAGGGTTTAAAACAACTTTCATTAAAATATGATTAAGTAATGCCACAATTATTAGACACCACTTTAAGCTTTATTATTTGACATATATATTTTCAAAAAAATGAAAAAGGAAATGGCAATGTCATCCACCCCTTTTTATTAAAACATAATACATAAATATTTAATAATTATGGAAATATCACTTACATGCGAAATAATTATTTATATAAAGAAAATAATTATTATATGATCAGTAATTTTTTAAAAAAATCAAATTTTTTGAATGAAAAAAAAAAACTTAACTCTCATTCAATCACAATAAAAATTACAATCAACGAAACGCTAGTGCACAATCCAAATATTATCCCCTTATCTTATCTCTTTACCGTTTATGCTAATTTAAACACGCTTAAAAAGGCTCCTCTAACGTGACCGGTCTTCTACAGCAAAAAATAACTGCTCAGAAAACTCAATTCACAACAACAATACTAAATTACTAATTAGAAGTCTCTGAGGTTGAAATGTAGACGTACCTCATTACAATGACCTTCGTTTTCATTCAATTGAATTTATCCTTGGCGTAAGAACCCCATTTCCTTCTATTGAATTTGGGTATTTTTTTTATCTTTAGCTAGATGATTCTCGTTTTTTGTTGACAGGTACGCAGAAGTGCTATCAAATTTCAAAAATATCTGAACCATTTAAAGCTCCCGTTTTTCCTATTTTCACTCTAAACTATCTGAAAACTTGTAAAACTTCCTAGCTCCTCAGTTATAAAAGACCATAAGCATTCCCAAAAAAAGAAAGTTTTGTAATAAAACTAATAAAGAGAGAAAGCAGGATACCCAATGCCTGCATCCCATCCCCCGGGGGATATGAGTGGTCTCCTATCATGCCATGGTTTTTTCATTTTCATTTTTTGTTTTTTTTCTTGATTAACAATAGATTAAATCACTCATTTAACATACTCAACAATTTGCTTTCAAGTTTTGTTTAGTTTGCAAAGTAACAAAGCCTCTTGCTTTCTTGAATTAAGGTGCCATGGAAAGGGCTTGCTCCCGTACTAAAGTTCGATCGAAAAAGAGATTCTTGAATTAGACTAACTAGACAAAATTAATTGTTTGTTCTTGTAAAATGAATCAACACTAAAATCTGTAAAATTAGTCACAGCAGATCTAATGAACAAGTAAATCAATCACAACATATGAACATAGAAAATATGGTGCAAAACTGTGCAAAACATGCAGCAGTGCTCAATATCCCAATAAGGGTGAATGAATTACAATACAAACTGTCACCATGACAGAGCAATTCGAATTGCCTAAGGAGGTCATTCGAATCACTGAATGGAGTAGCTTGACTCTAACTAGGAGTCCTCATCATCAATCAGTAGTGGTCATCGATGCACAAGAACCAGTCATCCAGGTGTCAATCTGAGTCTAACTGAGTGTAATAAGTGTAACTGAAGTGTGTAGCACTGATTAAGGAGAAGGAGGCTCAGTGGGGGCGCATGGGAGGCTAACTGAAGTCAGAACAAGTCATCTAGTCAAACTGGAGATCCAACGGAAGTGAAACAGTCAGTCGGGAGTGAAACTAGCCTCAAATCAGGGAGAATCGGAGCTAACTGAATGTAACTGAAGTGGAACTACAGTGGTAGGTGAACAAGTGCGCCCTTCTCTGGCAGTAGGTGAGAAGTGGGCGCCTTTCAGCCTAGGAGGGCTAAAACTATGTAGTAAGTGGCTCCCGAGTGCTAGAATAAGGTGGATAAGGTGCTGGAGGCATCAAACTGGTGACTGGGATGCATGCCAGTGCATGCAGGTGCATGCAAACCCTAGATTCTGCATGCAAACCCTAATTTGCATGCAAGATCCTGAAAAAGATGATGTGGATATCCGAACACCCCCCCTCAAGATAGACTATGATGTGCCAACAAAAATAATGTGGGGCCCTGGTAACTAAGACCAAAGGTCACCCCAATACAATAATCCAAAAAATGTTGAAAATAAGCTAAGTGAGGAAAGAGGGAAAACCCAGTGGGAAGAAAGCCCCCCCTCAAGCTAAAGCATAATAATGAATCAATCTATCTCCACCATGATGGAACTCACCCCCAACAGTGAACGGAGGTAAGAGAACTTCTTCTCAGTGAATCTCTTGGTGAAGATGTCTGCAATTTGCTCATCAGTAGGGCAATATTGCAGAATGATGGTGCGGTCATGCACCAACTGTCGAATGTAATGCATATGAATCTCAATGTGTTTGGTCCTCTGCCGCTGAACTGGATCTGTGGAGATCTTGATAGCACTTTGATTGTCACAAAATAGGACAGTCAAAGTAGTGCCACCAAAACCAAACTCGGAAAGAATACCCTGCAACCAAACTGCCTGAATGCAGGCATTGACTGCCCCTCGATACTCTGCCTCTGCTGAAGAAAGTGCAATGGCTGCTTGCTTTTTGCTGGACCAGCAAATAGCACCATGACCAATCATGAAAACATAACCGGAAGTGGAATTCCGATCAATGCTATCACCTGCCCAATCTGAATCAGTAAAACCAATGAAATCTAGCTCAGAATCTGCAGCATAATGTATGCCAAACTGTCTCGTACCTTGCACATACTGCAAGATCCGCTTGGCTGCTCGCCAATGAAGCTCATGTGGCTGCTGCATATATCTTGACACGGCACTCACGGCATATGAGATATCAGGCCGTGAGTGTGTCAAATAAAGTAGTGAACCAATCAACTGTCGATACATACTGCAATCTGCAAGCGGTGTGGAATCTCCCTCCTCAAGACTGATTCCTGAGAGGAATGGGAATGGGGCTGCCTTACATTCAGCCATATTAAACTTCAATAACAGGTTGGAAGCATATTTTTGCTGAGATATAGTGATCCCATCAAAATTTTGAGCTATCTCCAAGCCCAAAAAGTGACTCAGCAAGCCCAAATCGCTCATGTCAAAAGCTAGATTTAAGGCAGATTTTAGCTTGTTTATTGAAGTAAGTGTGCTACCAGTAATAAGCAGATCATCAACATAAAGTACAATAACCAACAAATTACCTTTAACTCGCTGAAGATACACATTCGGATCAGATTTGCATATTTGGAAATTCTGAGAAAGAAGGAAGGAGTCCATCTTTGCGTACCAAGCTCTTGGGGCCTGTTTTAACCCGTACAAAGATTTCTTCAATCTACAAACCAATGATGGATCTGATGTATAACCCTCTGGATGCTGCATATAAACCTCTTCAGCAAGGTCTCCATGTAAAAATGCACTCTTCACATCCATGTGGTGCACTTCCCAGTGCTTGGATGCGGCAATAGCTAAAACAAGGCGGATGGAATCCATCTTTGCAACCGGTGCAAAGGTCTCAGTGTAGTCCACTCCTTGGACTTGGGAAAAACCTTTTGCCACCAACCTTGCTTTGTATTTGCTGATAGTGCCATCAGCAGCAACTTTAGTACGGTAGACCCATTTACACTTCACTAATTTTCTTCTAGGTGGAAGAGAAACTATCTCCCATGTATTGTTCTTTTGAAGAGAACTGTACTCTTCATCCATGGCACTTTTCCATCTCGGATCTCGATGAGTAGAATAGTATGATGTAGGATCTGAACCAGCCATCAAATAACAAATCTCAGGAAGAAATGGATCATCAATAGAAAGAGCCATACCTGCTCTTTGAAAGTCTCCTCTTGTTCGTCTCGGATCAGCAGGATTTCCAAGATTCGAACCAGCAGAATGTAGAGTGTTTTGGGCCCACTTTGGTAACTGAGGAGGATCATAATGGTCGGATTCTGAACCTGATATGTCATGATCATCATATGCTGCTACAATATCAGAAATATCAGAACTCATACCTTCATTATCGCTGCTCGGATCTTCTTCTGGTGAGGGCGGTGAATCGGCAGTCTTCTCCTCGACTAGTTGCAATTCTTGAAGCGGTTCTTCAAATTGCACACTGCGCTCTATGAATATCTTTTTAGATCTGATATCCATGAGTTTATATGCTTTTGATTCTTCCCCATATCCTATCAATATGCACTCGATACTTTGTGGATCCAAAGCTCGTCTCTTCTCAGAAGGAATTCTAGCCCATGCAGTAGAGCCAAAAACTCTCAAATTTGACACATCTGGTTTGTGACCAAAGAATGCTTCGAAAGGAGTCATACCTTTCACGGATGAATGTGGAACACGGTTCTGTATATATGCAGCAACATTGATTGATTCAGCCCAAAGATTTGCAGCCAAACCTTTCGATTCAATCATGCATGTAGCCATCTCTTTCAGTGACCGATTTTTCCTTTCCGCTACACCGTTCTGCTGGGGTGTGTAGGGAACTGTATGTTGGATCTTAATTCCGCTTTGGGCACAAAGTTGCAGCAACTCGGACTTGATATATTCCCCACCATTATCAGATCTAAGAGCTTTGATCTTGCTCTCAGTGGTGGTCTCAATAGAAGCCTTAAAATCCTTGAATTTTCCAAGCACTTCTGACTTGTTTTTTAGAAAGAATACCCATGTAAAGCGGGAAAAATCATCAATAAATGTCAAAACATACCTTGAACCATTTAATGAAATATGGGGTAGCGGACCACTGATATCAGAATGGATCAATCCCAGAATAGTAGAAGCTCTGCTAGCCTTACCGCGGTCGAATCTGTGCTCGTGGTGCTTCCCAATAATGCAACCAGTGCATATCCCCTTCGAGGAACGGAGTTGTGGAAGCCCATCTACCATGGATTTATTTGATAGCAGCAGCAAATACTTATAATTTAGATGTCCAAATCTTTCATGCCAAAGCCTACTAACCTCATTACCATGTGTGCGAAGAGCAGTGGGATTTGCAAGCGGAATAAAGTGTGAAAACTCATAGCATTTTGCAGTGTGATTTGCCTTTCCAACTGCAACTAGTCTTCCACTTTTGATATCAGAAATTTCAACTGTATTAGGGCTGAATGTAACTTGCTTTGGTTCACCAGTATGTGTCATTTGATACACAGAAAGGAGATTTGAAGCCAAGGAAGGCACATAGAGAACATTCTGAAAGCTTCCATGTTCTACATGAATCGTACCTTTGCCCTTTGAAGAAATTTTTGAGTCATCTCCCAAATGGATGGGGATGGAGCTGTTTGGATCGAATGAGGAAAAAGAATCAATATTTGCAGCCATATGATTTGATGCACCCGAATCTATCAAGAGAGTAGTGGGATTCGAAACCATTGCCATGAGTGCTTGTCCTCTTTCATAATCATCATTCTTATCCTTCTTCCTTGCACCGTCAGCAAGGGTTATGTTGTTCTTTTCCAAAAGGAGGGCCATTTGATCTATAGTCTTCTTCATACATGAACTTTCGGGATGAAAGACACGGTTACAATAAGTACATTTAGATTTTTGGTTACCTTCTTTGCCCTTTTGCTTGGATTTCGAACTGGATGGTGCATCCATTTGCTTGCCTTTGTCTTTTTGCTTGTGAGGCTCGAATTTGGGCTTCTCCTTCTTTTGCTTTCCTTTACCATTCGAGATCTTGGGTCCTTGAACATATAGGGCTGAGTCTTTGGAGCTTATGGACCCCATTTGAATCAACTTGTCATGCTCTTTTGTGACGGACTCAATGAAGGCATTCAAGGTAGGCATCTTCCAATTCGGGGTAGTTAGCCGACCGGAATTGAAAGTAGAGACAAATACCGAATAATCTTTCCCAAGCTTGCTTAGAATGGAGAGGATCAATTGTTTATCCTCTTTGATAACACCACTGTTCTTCAATTGCAAGTTCAAGTTCTTGAATTTTGTGAAGAATTCATTGATGGTCTCGAAATTCTCAGGATTAAGGCCAATCAATTCATTCTCTAATTGAAAAGCCCTAAGCTCATCCTGCTTGCCGAATAGTGTTTCAAGTTGCTCCCATATGGCTTTTGGAGTCTTCAATCCGTTGAGATGGAAGTGAAGATCTTTGGAGATGGAGAGACAAAGAAGACCATAAGCTTCATCAAGCTTGTTGTAGTGTTTGGTTCGATCTGACACATTGTTTGGCTCCAATTCAAGACCAAGAGTGACTCGGTAGTAACCTTTTGAATGTAATATGATCTCCATATCATCTTTCCAATCAAAATAATTGAATGGGGTGAGGATAGGCTTTGAAGAAGAGTATTCCATTGCTAGGAGCGAGTCAACTGATGTAGAAGAAGCTTGCATGCACACTATAGCGAATGCAATTGCTGTAGGGAAGCTTGCATGCACAATGGAGCGAGTGCAATTGATGGAGACAATAAACCTGCAAATCACATAAAACCAAGAACCGTAAGGTCGAACAATCCACCCTTTGAGAGTTGCATCACACCTGGGATTGGATTTCAAGCAATGTTGAATAGGTCCAATGTATCAGTTCCAGGAATTATGTGGTAACTCAAGATTCTGGAGTGGTATTGGAACAATTTTCAAGCTTTGCATGCACAGGAGCGAATGCCCTTGAGATATCTCATGCCAAAACTTTTTGCAATTTGAACAATTCAGTCAAATCTTCTTGTAGAAACACCTGTAGAAAAGAGATCTTGTCCCTGCAATGGCTCTGATACCATGTAAAATTAGTCACAGCAGATCTAATGAACAAGTAAATCAATCACAATAGATGAACATAGAAAATATGGTGCAAAACTGTGCAAAACATGCAGCAGTGCTCAATATCCCAATAAGGGTGAATGAATTACAATACAAACTGTCACCATGACAGAGCAATTCGAATTGCCTAATGAGGTCATTCGAATCACTGAATGGAGTAGCTTGACTCTAACTAGGAGTCCTCATCATCAATCAGTAGTGGTTATCAATGCACAAGAACCAGTCATCCAGGTGTCAATCTGAGTCTAACTGAGTGTAATAAGTGTAACTGAAGTGTGTAGCACTGATTAAGGAGAAGGAGGCTCAGTGGGGGCGCATGGGAGGCTAACTGAAGTCAGAACAAGTCATCTAGTCAAACTGGAGATCCAACAGAAGTGAAACAGTCAGTCGGGAGTGAAACTAGCCTCAAATCAGGGAGAATCGGAGCTAACTGAATGTAACTGAAGTGGAACTGCAGTGGTAGGTGAACAAGTGCGCCCTTCTCTGGCAGTAGGTGAGAAGTGGGTGCCTTTCAGCCTAGGAGGGCTAAAAATCTGTAGTAAGTGGCTCTCGGGTGCTAGAATAAGGTGGATAAGGTGCTGGAGGCATCAAACTGGTGACTGGGATGCATGCCAGTGCATGCAGGTGCATGCAAACCCTAGATTCTGCATGCAAACCCTAATTTGCATGCAAGATCCTGAAAAAGATGATGTGGATATCCGAACAAAATCCTTGTATAGTCTATACCTATGTGGCTCATCTGATCAGTTGGTCACACCGGAAAGGGAAGTGAGTATTCTGTCTAATAGGACAATGCACAAAGTTCTTTTCCTTAAGAATTTAGGAGGTCGCATTGAATCAAAACTATGGAATATCGAGGTTGCAATAATGAGATTATGTCTCACCTCATTGGAAGCCTAGTGTGATTGCTCTAGCTCTCAGTTCTAAGGGATAAGTCCCTAGTGGGCCAAACAAGAATGAACCCACTAAAAACCAAAAACTTAATAACAAATAAAATTTACCAAGGGCATTCCAACAGATTCACTTTCCGTAGCACTTTGCTTTACTATCAGCACTGGTAATTATTTTATCTTATGGTGTTGAGGCATTTATATTTCATGATGATATATCTATATATGTTGTGAAGTAAATTATTTACATGCTCTTGTGTTTAAACGAATTAAATCCTAGAATAGTTGTTTTTTCCTTTTGTAGATTAATAACCTTAGTTTTTTATTTTTTAGGAACTTCCCCCCTTGGCTTCGCTAGGAGTAAGCCTAGACGGAGGAGTCAAGATCAAGTGACAGTAATTGAATCTTGCTTTCCCCCAAAGATGCACCTAGTGGATTGAATATTTATACCACATTAACCCAAGTTGTGCTTCCAACAACAACAAGAGGTTTAATTCCCCCTAGTTGACTTGGAATACAACTAAACTAATTTTGTAACTATCTCCTTCTTGATCCCACACAACTTGAATGGAATTGGGGGAATAAGAGTACCCCGGGATGGTTGGGTTGAGCATTTGGTTAGCATTTTAGTTTGGAAAGTGGGAATTGTTAGCACCGTGAATATGCCAAATGTCTCTCGCTACCAGGTAATTCTCTTTATACTAATTTTATATATTTGCAAATGCTTTTTTACATGGTAAAAAATATTAAGGAAAAATCATGTCATGTTTAACGAAATGAATATTAATGTGCTTCTTGCATGTGAATTAATAATGATGTTGATTTTGTTAAAGAAAATGGATAAAATGATTATTACAAAAAAAATTGTTAATGAAAATAGATGAAACGATTGGTAGGGAATTTTTGTAAATGAAAATGGATGAAATGATTGGTCGGGAATATTGTTAGTAATATTCAGAGCAAATTTTGTATACATGGGCTAAATTAAAGAATCAAAATCGAAAAATGACAAACAATTAATATTGAGGAAATAAAAAATAATAGGAAATAATTGGAGGGAGAAGGGAAAGTAACCTTAATCCATGGAATAAAAATGATTTTTTTCCTATGAGATCCTTATTTATTCATTCTATATCAATGATAAAAGAGGAAGAGATATTTTCCATTCTCACTCTCCCTTTGTCTCTAGGGTCATCAAAAACCTTCTTGCATAGCTTGCATGCACGTAGTAGTGGATTGTGGATTTTGAAGGAAATCTATTTTTTCCATTTAGATTGAAAATTTTGTCTCTCTTCCATGGCACAACTTGTCCCTTTTTTTGGCATGCTTTTTTTTCTTTTTCTTCTTCCTTTCGCAAATCTGCTATGTTTTTTTTTTTTATTTGTTGTAGGTAGTGTAAAATTAATGAGTAGATTTGAGTATTGTATAGCCCTAAACTTAGTAGAAATGAAAGCTTATGATATTGATGGGTTTTTTTGGTTCAAGAAGGGTGAGCTTTAAGGGAATAACCCTCTTCAAAAGAATGCTTTTCCATTAAGGTCACCTCCATATAAGAGCATATCCCTATGAGCCATGCCCCATGTATGGAGGATTTTTCCCTTATTATGGTCCTCCTCCATACACAAGTGGGACCCTAGGCACCTATATGTTTAGATAAAAAGGAAAATTATTATTAAAATGGAACCCTAGGCACCTATATTGAAACCCTTTTTTTTAATTTTTCCCGAGAAAAACTTATAAGGAAACCCAATGGATGCTTCTCCACATTCATGGATGGCATTCCTAGTAAAATCATTAGAATCGAGTGGTGTGCCACATATAGGAGGATTTTAATTGGGCACATGCTGGCACAAAACTGGCCAAATTCCCAACAACATTGGCAATGACTAGTTGAGTGATCCCCTTGGGGTTTTTTGGAAAAGGATTTTCCAAAATGAAGAAACCTTTAATAATATGAAGAGTTTTTTTGTAATCTATACATGAACCTTCTATTAAAAATAAAAATAAAATAAACTAGAAAATGGATGGCCTTCCCTGAGGGAAACCGAGCCATCATAATGAATACCATCATTTAGATCTCCTAAGCCATTGTCTTCAGGTTTAAAAAGACAAAAACGCATCCTTACCATTACAGGGAAACCAGACATGACAATATTAACACCACATGAATATAGACTTCATCAAAAGAGAGTAAAGGAAAGTCATGGCATGCCTAGTAATGGGAAACCATCTCAAAACATAAACTACCAATACTTCAAAAGCCACTGAAATTCATAACAAAAACAAAAATTGTGTTCAGAAGAAACTACCCTTCAGAATCCTTCTTGTTGACATCTAAGGAAGTGGTGTTGTGCATATCTCTCCGGTCCTCCCCATCATCAATAAGTTGAAATGGTGCTTAAATGCCTCTGTGAGCTCATCCAATTGATGGTACACCTTGTCTAGATCGTCAAGAACTTGGATGATAATTTGAAGGGCCTCTGCATGCATTATCTCCTTTTCCATCAACACTTATGCAAGAATCATTTTAACTATCTAGTAGGGACTGAGATCATCATGCCCCATGCCTTGTCTTTGAGAGCCATGGCTTACATGGCGTCATTGCCTATTTGATGTGAAGTGGGAGATTGTTGCATAAATATTGGCTCGATGCTTCACCATAAGCATCTTGTCAACACCCCCTTCCTCTACCAAAATAGCTTTGACACCTCTGTCTTGGGGCCATTGCAAGATAAGTCCAAACATGCTTGTGATTAACCAATAGATTCACACCTCTATTTTGTGTGAAAAGGCCAACACACAAGATATATCCTACAACACTATTACCAAAATAATTTTCTGCACTAGGAATAATGATCCCTTAATCTTTCTAGAGGGGCAATTTAAGCCCTGACTCAAGGATGGAGATGCTTGTCATTATTTCCCATTGTTTGCAATAATGCCACACAGAATCTATTAGTTTTTCCTCATGTTGTAAATTTCCCTTCGATCGTGCACTGGAGGATTTGCTTGAACATCGTGGCCACCATTACTACATGCACCCATGGCTATTAAAGAGATCATTAGGGGCGTTTTGAGGTAAACAATGGGCCTAAAAAAACTAATGTACCATAAAGATTCACTTTATAAGAACCAATAGGATTCAAGATGATGATGTCAACAATAAGGGTAAAATTTGTAAAACAAATTGGAGGGAAAAAGAAAAAAAGTACTTTTTCTTATCATATTTTAGACATATCCCCTTAACTGTTTACCCAAATTTCAAGTATGGGCACTCGTTGGATGCAGATTTTAATTCCACGTCCAACCCATACCCACACTACATTCTTCTGAGGCACTCACGACAGGAAAAAATGAAAATTTCAATAAAAAAAATATTTTAATATTAAATTACATTTTTTTATTGAAATTTTCATTTTTTCATGTCGTGGGTGCCTCAAAAGTATGCAGTGTGGGGATGGGTTGGATGCAGAATTAAAATCCGCATCCAACAAGTTCCCAAACTTGAAATTTGGGTAAACCGTTAAAGAGATATGTCAAACATACGATAAAAAAAAAATAGTTTTTCTTTTTCCTCTCTAAAATTTAGAACTCTTATTTTATTATTTCCCTTAGAAGGCCCATTTTAGACCTCAAAACTCCCCTAATGATGATGCCATGTTCATATGCATCACCCTTCCTCCATTGCACTAGAATTAACTCCCCTTTTTTACTCCCAAATTCGATGTGCACGATCTCGGCTTGATCTCCCATAATTCCATGCTTGAGCAGTCACATTCATCCTCACCTTGGTCCAATCTAGGACAAGTGGGTGTAAAGTCCCCAACAAAATATGGAATTTTTTTTGGGTTAACTACTATTGTATCTGAGTAACTTTTTGGTTGGTAACTTTAGTCAAATAGTTTTTCAACAATTCTCAAATACCACTATAATTCCCGTTGTTGGGTATGGATGATATTTTATGTTGGATTTATTGTTGTAATTTTTAATTATATAATTTGTGTGCTAATTTGCAATTTACAGACCTTAAGTATAACCTTCCATGGTAATATCGAATATAAGAAAATTGACGATTATGGTGCTAACTCAATGAGAATATGTCTCAACATTTAGATGCAAACATTAATGCACACACAATAGATGTAACAAAAAAAAATTAAAATCTCAGTCCTGATTTATTACTTGAAATTTTGACCTGCAGGTAGAATAAGTTTTTGTTGCTCTCGTGGATGCTAAAATAACCCTCCAAACATGCCTAAATTGACGTAAGCATCAATGCTCAACTTGTGGACGGTGATGCAAGTAATCAACAAGTATGATTAATTTTCCCCTTTTAAAATAGGGCAACAATATCAATGTAGGTGTCGACTTGGGTGCTCAAGTTCCTCTTCGAGAGATCGTGTTCTCTTCTAATGGTAAAAGTGCCTCATTTAACAATGATGAACTCAAATCTGAAACTCCCTACCATAAATCTCAGTCAATGAGAGTGAATCGAACCCCTTTGTAGCTACAAACCTATTGGAATGTGTAATTTTAATAATTACATGTGTAATGACGTCTAGTTGATGTTGTAAGATGTCATAACTAGCATTGGAAGGAAAATTCAAACATAATAATTCTTAATATTATAATATTGAATTATCCCACATTTATAATGGAGAAAAATACTCCTTTTACCATTCATTATATAAAGAGGTGGAAAATATTTTATCCCACATGTAATATTGATATGTTGTTCTTCTATACCTCTTGGTATATAATAGAGGTGAGGAGGAGCCTTTGGGAATCATGTTGGGAAAGCACTATATCATTGTGATCATATTTGTAATACTTTGGGGTATCATATCTGGAGTAGAGCTCAAGTTGGATGTTTCCACATTTGGATTTTTACCATGTATATCTGGAGTTCTATTGTCTATTCTCTTATCTCCATTTTTGTTCATGTTCTGTGTTACTTGATTAGATAGAAGGATAGAATAGTTCATGCTATGCATGCTTTTTATTATTGTTTGATTTTCTCATATTCTCAATATTCTATCATGGTATCCATGCAGGTTGCTATACTCTACCTTCTTCAGTAAAATCTTAGAATTTTATTTTCAAGCAACATTGTCTCATGTTTTTACTTGAACACTTCATATTTTGTAGTTTTATACAATACCCAAGTGGTAGTTCTTTTAGATTTGGGATTTAATCTACATATTTGAATTTTTTTCAAACCCTAACCCTTGTGGATAAATGTTTAAGGTTAAATTGGGTGGCAAATTTTAGGTATATTTCTAAACATTTCCATGCATATTTCGAACAAACAAATTACATATCGGTTCCTCTTGCAAAAATACTCAATTTAAAAATAAAAAAAAATCGTCTCCTTTGGAGTCCAGAAAGTGGAGATATCGCTGTTTTAAAATCAATTATTTTCCAGTTTTTGGGTGATAGTCGCGCGGACTGCAAAGCGAATATATTTTCACGGAATGCCCAAATTCCTATTATGTTTGCGTAGGTGGATGAAGAATGGTTGTTCTAGTTTCAAAAATAATAAATATTCTAAGCAATATTTGTTGAATTATGGCCATTTTAAACTTTTGACATTGCTAAGAAAATTTTAATTTTAAATCACTTTTCTTATTTTTTCGACAATTCAATTTTTTGCATTTTGGGTTTAGGTTTTCATCATCATGACTTAAGAATTTTCTTATATTGCTTCAATAGTTGGATCTAACTATCTCTCTTGGAAGACAAATATGGTTGACATGATTAGGAGTAAGGACTTATGGAGGTTAATGATGCAGGGGCATCGGAGCCTAGGTAGATCGGTCGAAGTTGATCAACAGAAGGGAACCGACCAGAGGGAGTGCCAATGACCGTTGGTGCGTGAAGCAGATTGACTGGTCGAAGTCAATGAGTTGAGCAGAAGCTATCGAAGCAGTTGACAGGAGTGAATAGGTTGAGAGTCGACATGTCAATGTCAACATAAGACATTCAATAGGCGACAAGTTACCGCGGAGTCGTGGAAAGGTCGACATGTTGCCAAACCGCGACATCGACAAGTTTTGGCATCAGCTAAGCGAGGAGGAAGGGGCATACTGGTGAAGCCTAAGCACAGAGTGAAAGCCGACAGGAGAGTCAAAGCTGATGAAGGACAGTATAGCTGACGGGACGATTTACTGTAGCTTGTCAAAGGAAGTGTAGAAGTCAAGAAGCGTACTTGGAAACATTTTGGGGTTGCTAAGGAAGTTAATAGCAGTTATTGCAAGTGAGTGAAGACATGACGGATGTCATCATAGACATAGACTGTGCAGCATGGCAGGGCGCTGACAGTGCAGGTCTGAAGGATCGTGGAAGGACCGGCTAACAGGAGGATGCGTGTCTCGGGATCATAGTGGTCTCATGAACAACAGCAGCAGAGTAGAAGACCAAGGAGTTTGGATCAGCAGAGGGACTTTTGGTAGGAGAGACTTGGCATTTTGGGAGAGTTAAGCAGAGCTGAAGGAAAGATCGAGCCATAACTCAGAGTTTAGTAGAGAACTAGGAGAGGATGAGGTTGACACACCAAGAGAGCACACCGCAGTTACTTCTGTATTGTAAAGGTTGAGGCCGAGAGATAGTTAGTTATTTGTATTTACAGTTATTCCGCATTGTAACTGATTCATAGAAGTAATATAAGCCATCTTCTGACATGTTGTTTGCATCTTGTTTAATGTGAACTTTTGTATTCGTTTCGTGTGTATTGTTAAGAAAGAACCTTGTTTGGTCGGGGTGACCTTGCATCAGTTGGTATCATAGATATAGTATCCTGAGAGCCGAAGGATAGCTATATCAGAGCGGGAAGTGAATCCCTGTGCGCAAGAGCACGTCGAGTGATATTGAGCCTACCAGTGTGTCGAACAGCTCCAACTGAGGTTGCGTAGAGTTGTGCATGACTTGTTGAAGTCCGGTTGCGATTGGACGAGTGAGAGTTTCAACAAAGGTTGAAAATGGATCACAGAGGCGTTAATGTCCAAGGACGAAGAGCGTGTGGCTCAGCAGTCATAGTTGATCGTGAGATGTTCGACGAATGCGTTAGAACAATGTGAACTTTGGAAAACACTACAACAAAATAACCTTTTGGCGACGGTTTTGGCTTGCATCAGTTTTGCTAACCCCCCCCCCAAAGTTTTTTTAGGTATTTGGGGGCGGTTCTTCAAAACCCTCCTCAAAAGTCCTTAAAATTTGACTTTTGGGGGCGGTTTTTAAAAAAACACCCTAAAAAGTCCAATTGTTAGGATTTTTGGGGGCAATTTTGTAAACCCCTCCCCCAAAGTCCAATTCTTAATAATTTTGGTGGCGGTTGGTTAAAACCCCCCCCTGAAAGTCCAATTTTCAATCATTTTTGGGGCGGTTGTGGAAACCCCCCCCCCCAAAAGTATTGACCCCCTAAAAGTGGCTTGCGGCGGTCTTACTAAACCCCCCCCCCAAAAAAACGTTTTTTAAAGGTATTTGGTGGCAGTCCTTAAAAATCACCCTCAAAAGTCCTTAGAATTTGACTTTTGGGAGTGGTCCTTAAGAACCTCCCTCAAAAGTCCTTAGAATTTGACTTTTTGGGGTGGTCCTTAAGAACCCCCCTCAAAAATCCTTAGAATTTGACTGTTGGGGGCGGTTTTTAAAAAATCCCCCCAAAAGTCCAATAGGACTTTTGGGGAGGGTTTGGAAAGACCCCCCCAAAAGTCTTGTTGGACTTTTGGGGGGGGTTTGGAAAGACCCCCCAAAATTCTTGTTGGAATTTTGGACTTTTGGGGGGAGTTTGGAGATCCACACCCTCGGAATATCTTTATCATCATCCTATGAGCTGTGGCGGGCATTTCCCTAAGGCCAATTAGGTAGATTTTACCATACTTGGCAATTTTTTATCTTCTCCTAGGCTTGGTCTAATTTCCCTAAACCAGTGTTTTGGTAGGTCCATAAATTCTTCTTTAGGGTGATCTCTTTGGACAAACTGAGACCATGGTTGAGTAGACAAAACAACAGCCTACAATATCCCCATGTGCTGCCGACATTTTCTTCAACACACAATTTGTGCCGAGCATCCTCTCAGGGCTACTTGGACCCCATGCTCGGGTTCAAAATTTTTTTGGGGGATAAAGTCTAATAATGTTACCGAACTAGATCAAGGTCTTCACCAAGGAATACTGCTCTCATGTCAAAAAAATGGACCCCTCTAATCGTGGAAGGTGATTCCAAGATCATTCTCCACATGGCTGTTGATCATTCTCCAAAGTGGCGTATCGCTTTCCTTCTCCCACGTCAAGCTGATCTGTTGGCCAACCACGGGAGCAGTGTTCACATGGCCGCCTGCTCTTATACATGGGACGATTTGACAGAAGCTGTTTTTCGGGATGGCCGCCTACTCTTATACGTGGGATGATTTGACAGGATGGTTTTTTGTGCGAGAAGACATCATGCTAACGATAATCGGGACAGGTAACT
Source organism: Larix kaempferi (assembly GCA_027924585.1). Lineage (NCBI taxonomy): Eukaryota > Viridiplantae > Streptophyta > Pinopsida > Pinales > Pinaceae > Larix > Larix kaempferi. The sequence goes on from BSBM01000593.1 coordinate 590,497, forward strand.
CTGGCCTTTTGTAGTTGTCCGCATTGACCTTTAACTCTTGTCTTTTCATCCTCCTTTGTAGTTCTCGATCAGTCTTTTCATCCTCCTTCGCAGTTCTTCGATGGGGAAAATGACGGAATAAAATAAGAGTTATTAATAACTCTCCCTCCTTCAGTTATTAGGATGTACCTCCTTTAGTTATTAAGATTTATTAAGATGTACCTGATTCATCATAACAGTCGGTGGCAGGCGAGAATATATGGAGGCTCAAGGTGGAAACCGTGATCATCATTGCTGGTTTCCTGCATGCATGCAAGTTTTGGTAATCTGGTTGATTATGGAGCAAGCCTCTGGTGATAGGATGAAGGAGCCGCAAGATATTAACTATCGTCCTAAGGTTGGAGATAATTCTAGTCGCAATAGGAAGAGAGGGCGTGGGGATTCTTCGAGGGAGCCAGGTGGTGGTCTGTCTCATGCCTCTCAGCGGGTGCATAGGGAGGAAAATTCCTTCGCTCTTAATATCCCCTTGGAAATCCAGAGGGACATGAATGACTATGAAAAACAATGGTGGGCTCGTCTGAGTAGGGAAACCCTAGTGGGAGAGCATAAGAAGTTCGAGAATTTGATCATTGATCCTGGCAACATGGCTGGGCACGTTAGTCTCTATGAGCGCACTGTTGCGCTGTTTTGGATGATGAAAAACTTGGTTGGCTATGCCATTCGCGATAGGCATTCTCTCAGAGATGACAATGCGCAACTTCTCTTTGGAGAGTCTCGCATGATTCACCGGAAGCTGTATTTCCTTCTGTCTGCCATGGCGCTTCAACCTCCTCCATGCGCTGCTTCTTCTTCCAGTTTTCACCATCCAGGGAGTTCTCTAGAAGCTCCTTATATAGTTCATTGATGTCTGGGTGGGTGGGTGTTTATTTGGGGGGTCTGGGGCTAGTTGGTTTAGAATTTATCTTATGTATTAGTGGTTATGAAGCTGGGGTGTCTATTTTGCTTGTTACGCTCTTTGTCCTGCGATCCTATGGGAAGAAAGTATTTGGTTCTGTGATTTTTGGTAATTCTGTGGTTTTTTGTCTATTCGAGCAGAAGGTTCATCTCGGTTACTGCGGCAATAGCCTTCAGATGTGCCACGAGGGTGTGTGTCTGTTTTGATGAACAATTCTGAGCTTCAGCTAGATTGCTCCTTTTGTAATTCCTCCTTTTAATATAATGCAAAATCTCCTTACTTCCAAAAAAAAAAGGCTTGGAATGGTATTTAGTATTCCCATAGGATTATTCTTCCATATCACAGTCATGATAAGTGTATTTTTGTGTTTTAAGTAACTGTAAGTACCATTCTCTACTTTTAAAAAGTTGATTTCTGATGAGGTAAGTGTTCAAGTAAAAGCTAATATTTTTTTGATAATGCATGATGCTAAGAATGTATCTATTAATGCATACTTTAACCATTCCTTTGACAAAAAGACATACTTTAACCATTCCTTTGAATTTGTCATAGTACTCTTTGTAAAATTACTTAGGGTAATGTGATAAATTTGAATATTAGTTTCAATTGTATTGAAAACTACTCTTCATAATGAATTATGATGATATGAACATATAACTAAGAATGTTGGGTTTGATATGATTTACATTATAACAAAGATCCCTATTCTTGGAGAATTATGTTATGATATGATTGCTAGATGAAAGTCGAGATTGCAGACATATGTATTCTTCTTTTCAATGGTTGATTTCTGAGTGTCTATATTGATTTAAAATTTGAAACCTTTGTGTACGATCTATGTAACTGAATGCGTCCTTGAAATGTTTTTTTCTGCAAGATTGAATGTCAGTCCAAATGCGTTTGAATGGCTTGCGATGCGCCTTCATTGTAGAAATGTTGAGTTAAAACGGAGTATGTTTCTGTATTTGAATCTTTCGAGAAATCCATTGATCAAAATCTGTATGTTATTATTGGTTGGGCTAGAGCCGTGATTGCAGAACGTTGCAATCATTGGTAATGAGCGAGTGAATTGATTAAGAGGACAGGTTGAATGCGTCCCTTGCATCTGTTAAATTGAAGTTTACTGTCGAGGCCAAATCCATTGAAAGGATTTCTCCACGATGTCTCTGAATTGCTTAACCAACAGATTCCTTAAAAACCAATCACGATAGTAAGATTCAACAAAGACAATCAGATCTAATTGAAGTGTTGATTGCATTGAGGTAATGCATATTGCTGTGTAAATATTTTTTTTTATAATATAAGCCGTATTTGCTAAAAAAAGTGAAAATTATTGACTTAAAAAGTGAAAAGTGTTTTGCCGTTGCATATAATGTATATTAATCTTATTAATTGCATATAGTTGTCCTTCATTCATGTTCTCTAAAATAGTAAAAAAGTTGGACGAATTTTCCCATACTTAGCCAATTTCTTAATTTTCACTAATTTGTCATATCTCTCCAGACTGATTTATAATGCAACAATGATTTCAACTTCATGCCATATCATCATCTATGCCATGCAATGCCATGTGGGCATCAATATCCTTATTGTGGGCATCAACCTTAATGTGGGCATCAACCTTAATGTGGGCATCACTTAGCCCCTTTACAAAACTTAGCCATTTTTCCTTTGTCTTTAGTATGCAAAATAACATTTTTCTTCTATTTTGGCAGGTTGATATTTTCCTTATCTGATCACCATAAGAAAAACCAAGAGCATGGCTAGATAGCCATTTCAATAATGAACAGGACCATATGGAGAGCGTTGATACCGATGAGCAAAGAAATAATGAGTATTCAATGAGGAATTAGCGGAGTCGCAGTTGCCAAAAGTAGGAAAAATGGACAAATTTAGGTGTTGCAGCTGCTCGAAAAAGGAAGAATAGGCACTTTTGGATGTGTCGCACCTGCTCGAAATAGGAAAATTGGACAAATTTAGGTGTTGCAGCTGCTTGAAATAGGAAAAATAGGCACTTTTGGAGGTGTCGCAGCTGCTCGAAATAGGAAAAATAGACAACTGTTGGAGAGCGTTGATACCGATGGAGAGTGTTGATGGAGAGCGCTGATACCGATGAGAAAATAAATAATGAGTATTCAATGAGGAATTGGCGGAGTTGCAGTTGCCAAAAGTAGGAAAAATGGACAAATTTAGGTGTTGCAGCTGCTCAAAATAGGAAAAATAGGAACTTTTGGAGGTGTCGCAGCTGCTCAAAATAGGAAAATTAGACAAATTTAGGTGTTGCAGCTGCTTGAAATAGGAAAAAAAGCACTTTTGGAGGTATCACAGCTGCTCGAAATAGGAAAAATGGACAAATTTAAGTGTTGCAGCTGCTTGAAATAGGAAAAATAGGCACTTTTGGAGGTGCTGCAACTACGGTAAAGAGAAATAAGCCATAGTTAGCGGTGTTGCAGCTGCGTGAAATGGGAAAGATAGGCGATTTTGACAGAGTCGTAATAAAGTCCCTTGCTTTCTCGAATTAAGGTGCCATGGAAAGGGCTTGCTCTAGTACTAGAGTTCGATCGAAAAAGAGATTTTTGAATTAGACTAACTAGAAAAAATTAATTGTTTGTTCTTGTAAAATGAATCAACACTAAAATCCCTGTATGGTCTATAGCTATGTGGCTCATCTGATCAGTTTTTCACATCGGAAAAGGAAGTGAGTATTCCGTCTAATAAGACAATGAACAAAGTTCTTTTCCTTAAGAATTTAGGAGGTCGCATTGAATCAAAACTATGGAATATCGAGGTTGCAATAATGAGATTATGTCTCACCTCATTGGAAGCCTAGTGTGATTTCTCTAGCTCTCAGTTCTAAGGGATAAGTCCCTAGTGGGCTAACAAGAATGAACCCACTAAAAACCAAAAACTTAATAACAAATAAAATTTACCAAGGGCATTCCAACAGATTCACGTTCCGTAGCACTTTGCTTTACTATCAGCACTGGTAATTATTTTATCTTATGATGTTGAGGCATTTATATTTCATGATGATATATATGTTGTGAAGTAAATTATTTACATGCTCTTGTGTTTAAACGAATTAAATCCTAGAATAGTTGTTTTTTCCTTTTGTAGATTAACAACCTTAGTTTTTATTTTTTAGGGACTTCCACCCTTGGCTTCGCTAGGAGTAAGCCTAGACGGAGGAGTCAAGATCAAGTGACAGTACTTGAATCTTTCTTTCCCCCAAGGACGCACCTAGTGGATTGAATATTTATACCACATTAACCCGAGTTGCGCTTCCAATAACAACAAGAGGTTTAATTCCCCCTAGTTGACTTGGAATACAACTAAACTAATTTTGTAACTATCTCCTTCTTGATCCCACACAACTTGAATGGAATTGGGGGAATAAGAGTACCCCAGGATGGTTGGGTGGAACATTTGGTTAGCATTTTAGTTTGGAAAGTGGGAATTGTTAGCACCATCAATATGCCAAATGTCTTTCGCTACCAGGTAATTCTCTTTATACTAATTTTATATATTTTCAAATGCTTTTTTACATGGTAAAAAATATTAAGGAAAAATCATGTCATGTTTAACGAAATGAATATTAATGTGCTTCTTGCATGTGAATTAATAATGATGTTGATTTTGTTAAAGAAAATGGATAAAATGATTATTACAAAAAAAATTGTTAATGAAAATAGATGAAACGATTGGTAGGGAATTTTTGTAAGTGAAAATGGATGAAATAATTGGTCGGGAAGATTGTTAGTAATATTCACAGCAAATTCTGTATACATGTGCTAAATTAAAGAATCAAAATCGAAAAATGACAAACAAACAATTAATATTGAGGAAATAAAAAAATAATAGGAAATAATTGGAGGGAGAAGGGAAAGTAACCTTAATCCATGGAATAAAAATGATTTTTCTCGTATGAGATCCTTATTTATTCATTCTATATCAATGATAAAAGAGGAAGAGATATTTTCCATTCTCACTCTCCCTTTGTCTTTAGGGTCATCAAAACCCTTCTTGCATAGCTTGCATGCAGGTAGTAGTGGATTGTGGATTTTGAAGGAAATTTATTTTGTCCATTTAAATTGAAAATTTTGTCTCTCTTCCATGGCACAACTTGTCCCTTCTTTTGGCATGCTTTTTTTCTTTTTCTTCTTCCTTTCGCAAACCTGCCATGTTTTTTTTTATTTGTTGTAGGTAGTGTAAAATTAATGAGTAGATTTGAGTATTGTATAGCCCTAAACTTAGTAGAAATGAAAGTTTATGATATTGATGGGTTTTTTTGGTTCAAGAAGGGTGAGCTCTAAGGGAATAACCCTCTTCAAAAGAATGCTTTTCCATTAAGGTCACCTCCATATAAGAGCATATCCCTATGAGCCGTGCCCCATGTATGGAGGATTTTTCCCTTATTATGGTCCTCCTCCATACACAAGTGAGACACTAGGCACCTATATGTTTAGATAAAAAGGAAAATTAATATTAAAATGGAACCCTAGGCACCTATATTGAAACCCTTTTTTTAAAAAAAATCCCAAGAAAAACTATATAAGGAAACCCAATGGATGATTCTCCACATTCATGGATGGCATTCCTAGTAAACTCATTGGAATAGAGTAGTGTGCCACATATAGGGGAATTTGAATTGGGCACATACTAGCACAAAACTAGCCAAATTCCCAACAACATTGGCAATAACTAGTTGAGTGATCCCCTTGGGGTTTTTTGGAAAAGCATTTTCCAAAATGAAGAAAACTTTAATAATATGAAGAGTTTTTTTGTAATCTATACATGAACCTTCTATTAAAAATAAAAATAAAATAAACTAGAAAATGGATGGCCTTCCCAAAGGGAAACCGGGCCATCATAATGAATACCATCATTTAGATCTCCTAATCCATTGTCTTCAGGTTTAAAAATACAAAAACACATCCTTACCATTACAGGGAAACCAGACATGACAATACTAACACCACATGAATATAGACTTCATCAAAAGAGAGTAAAGGAAAGTCATGGCATGCCTAGTAATGGGAAACCATGTCAAAACATAAACTACCAATACTTCAAAAGCCATGGAAATTCATGACAAAAACAAAAATTGTGTTCAAAAGGAACTACCCTTGAGAATCCTTCTTGTTGACATCTAAGGAAGTGGTGTTGTGCATATCTCTCTGGTCCTCCCCATTAGCAATAAGTTGAAATGGTGCATTAAATACCTCTATGAGCTCATCCAATTGACGGTGCACCTTGTCTAGATCGTCACGAACTTGGATGATAATTTGAAGGGCCTATGCATGCATTATCTCCTTTTCCATCAACACTTACGCAAGAATCATTTTAACTATCTAGTAGGGACTGAGATCATCGTGCCGCATGCCTTGTCTTTGAGAGCCATGGCTTACATGGCGTCATTGCCTATTTGATGTGAATTGGGAGATTGTTGCATAAATATTGATTTGATGCTTCACCATAAGCATCTTGTCAACACCCCCTTCCTCTACCACAATAGATTTGACACCTCTATCTTGGGGCCATTGCAAGATAAGTCCAAACATGCTTGTGATAAACCAATAGATTCACACCTCTATTTCGTGTGAAAAGGCCAACACACAAGATATATCCTACAACACTATTACCAAAATAATTTTCTGCACTAGGAATAATGATCCCTTAATCTTGCTAGATGGGCAATTTAAGCCCTGATTCAAGGATGGAGATGCTTTTCATTATTTCCCACTGCTTGCAATAATGACACACAGAGTCTATTAGTTTTTCGTCATGTTGTAAATTTCCCTTCGATCGTGCACTGGAGGATTTGCTTAAACGTCATGGCCACCATTACTGCATGCACCCATGGCTATTAAAAAGATCATTAGGGGATTTTTGAGGTAAAAAATGGGCCTCACAAAAAATAATGTACCATAAAGATTCACTTTATAAGAACCAATAGGATTCAAGATGATGATGTCAACTATAAGGGTAAAATTTGTAAACCAAATTGGAGGGAAAAAGAAAAAAAGTACTTTTTTCTTATCGTATTTTAGACATATCCCCTTAACGGTTTACCCAAATTTCAAGTTTGGGCACTCATTGGATGCAGATTTTAATTCCACATCCAACCCATACCCACACTGCATACTTCTGCGGCACCCACGATAGGAAAAAATGAAAATTTCAATAAAAAAACGTATTTTAATATTAAATTACGTTTTTTGATTGAAATTTTCATTTTTTCATGTCGTGGGTGCCTCAGAAGTATGCAGTGTGGGTATGGGTTGGATGCATAATTAAAATACACATCCAACGAGTGCTCAAACTTGAAATTTGGTTAAACCGTTAAAGAGATATGTCAAAAATACGATAAGAAAAAATAGTTTTTCTTTTTCCTCTCTAAAATTTAGAACTCTTAATTTATTATTTCCCTTAGGAGGCCCATTTTAGACCTCAAAACTCCCCTAATGATGATGCCATGTTCATATGCATCACCCTTCCTCCATTGCACTAGAATTAACTCCTTTTTTTGACTCCCAAATTCGATGTGCATGATCTCGGCTTGATCTCTCGTAATTCCATGCTTGAGCAGTCACATTCATCCTCACCTTGGTCCAATCTAGGACAAGTGGGTGTAAAGTCCCCGACAAAATATGGACTATTTTTTGGGTTAATACTATTCAGGGATAATTCTAAGGATCCATACTTATTTAAAAGTGTATAAACCTTGGCGAATCTTACCAATTCTTAAAATGTCAACTTTAAAATATTTGGCGATATCTTTATAAAATTATTTCAATTTATAAGGATTTTATATAGTTTATATAATAATTTGGCTATTTTTAGAGGGAAATAAATGAACCCCATCAAAATTGGGCGAAACAGGGCTTCAAAAAATGCAAATTGGCGAATCTTTTTTTGGAAAAATAGCCCATGGGCTAAATTTCGCCCCTAAAATCATCCTTGCTACTATTGTATCTGAGTAACTTTTTGGTTGGTAACTTTAGTCAAATAGTTTTTCAACAATTCTCAAATACCACTATAATTCCCGTTGTTGGATATGGATGATATTTTATGTTGGATTTATTGTTGTAATTTTTAATTATATAATTTGTGTGCTAATTTGCAATTTAGAGACCTTAAGTATAACCTTCCATGGTAATATCGAATATAAGAAAATTGACGATTATGGTGCTAACTCAATGAGAATATGTCTCAACATTTAGATGCAAACATTAATGCACATACAATAGATGTAACAAAAAAATAATTAAAATCTCAGTCCTGATTTATTTCTTGAAATTTTGACCTGCAGGTAGAATCCATTTTTGTTGCTCTCGTGGATGCTAAAACAACCCTCCAAACATGCCTAAATTGATGTAAGCGTCAATGCTCAACTTGTGGACGATGATGCGAGTACTCAACAAGTATGATTAATTTTCCCCTTTTAAAATAGGGAAACAATATCAATGTAGGTGTCGACTTGGATGCTAAAGTTCCTCTTCCAGAGACCGCGTTCTCTTCTAATGGTAAAAGTGCCTCATTTAGCAATCATGAACTCAAATTTGAAACTCCCTACCATAAATCTCAGTCAATGAGAGTGAATCGACCCCCTTTGTAGCTACGAACTTGTTGGAATGTGTAATTTTAATAATTACATGTGTAATGACATCTAGTTGATGTCGTAAGATGTCATAACTAGCATTGGAAGGAAAATTCAAACATAATAACTCTTAATATTATAATATTGAATTATCCCACATTTATAATGAAGAAAAATACTCATTTTACCATTCATTATATAAAGAGGTGGAAAATATTTTATCCCACATGTAATATTGAGATGCTGTTCTTCTATACCTCTTGGTATATAATAGAGGTGAGGAGGAGCCTTTGGGAATCATGCTAGGGAAACACTATATCATTGTGATCATATTTGTAATACTTTGGGGTATCATATCTGGAGTAGAGCTCAAGTTGGATGTTTCCACATTTGGATTTTTACCATGTATATCTGGAATTCTATTGTCTATTCTCTTATCTCCATTTTTGTTCATGTTCTGTGCTACTTGATTAGATAGAAGGATAGAATAGTTCATGCTATGCATGCTTTTTATTATTGTATGATTTTCTCATATTCTCAATATTCTATCATGGTATCCATGCAGGTTGCTATACTCTACCTTCTTTAGTAAAATCTTAGAATTTTATTTTCAAGCAACATTGTCTCATGTTTTTACTTGAACACTTCATATTTTGTAGTTTTATACAATACCCAAGTGGTAGTTCTTTTAGATTTGGGATTTAATCTACATATTTGAATTTTTTTCAAACCCTAACCCTTGTGGATAAATGTTTAAGGTTAAATTGGGTGGAAAATTTTAGGTATATTTCTAAACATTTCCATGCATATTTTGAACAAACAAATTACATATCAGTTCCTCTTGCAAAAATACTCAATTTAAAAATAAAAATAAAAATCGTCTCGTTTAGAGTCTGGAAAGTGGAGATATCGCTATTTTAAAATCAATTATTTTCCAGTTTTTGGGTGATAGTCATGCGGACTGCAAAGC